>CM069932.1:13037896-13637896 GCA_036172225.1 Cryptocoryne crispatula var. balansae | reverse complement strand
ACCCAGATCATAATCAGGATCAACTCCAATCCTGGCCCAGCCTCCCTTCAGCCTATATCATCGCTAAATGCACATTAACCCAAACCTAATACATGAGTGTCAACTATTGCACCTACTTTATCTTCATCAAACAGTAGTATCAACTCATATGGTCATCATGTTATTAGGGTCTCCTCTTCAACAGAGCCTGCACTGCAACTTCCTGATGTTTTTACTTTCAAGCATTAACTCATCCACCAAAAGGTATTGTTTTTAATCACATGGAATTGCTTCCTAGGGTGAAAAAATATAGCATCTTGTTCATGTAATGAGGTGTAGAGAAAATAGATAAACCATGTTCAGAATGTGTGCCATTTGAAAGATATCAGCAATACAGCCACTTTTCTTGAATTATGGCAACAGGGTCATTCATGATAATGAGCTACATATTTTGCAAGCACCTGCACCTCTTGGTAATGAATATCTTAAAATGCTAGCCTCCATAAGCCTGAGAGGGAGGAGTGGGGACTGATCAATAACAGCCCCACAGAAAATGGGGGGAAGAAAGAGAGAGAATAAGAGATATAATAGTGAAGTATTTTGCTTAGATTACATAATAGTTAGGTACTTCATTTAGATTACATAGGGCTAGTTAATCATATGAAAGTTATGAAAGTCAACATAGGTACATGAATAGAACATCTTAAATGGTAGTTCATTTTTTACATATTTCTCTCTCTCTTTTGGACATATACCCCCCCAAGAAGCACACTTTTACCCTTTGATGCATGAGATCTCTAGTACTAGCAAGGGGTCACCTTGCCTCAGATACCCTAAGGCCCAGGCGACTGCCTAAGGTTGTAGAAGCAATGAAGGAGAGATGAAAAGAGAGGGTTGCATGCCTTCTTAGGAGGGGTGGAAGGTACTGCAGAAGGCAGGACAACCTCTTTGGAGGATGTGGCAGCTGGAGATCGCACCAATTCCCAAAGCCCTTACCAGATGGGAGAGACAGGAACATTGCAGGTCACCTGAACTAGGAGCTTCAGTTTTGGATTAAACCCTAGTGAATCCTAATGGACAGAGAGATCTGGATCCTGGGACCTATGATAGGTCACATCCCCTCACCTATGGCTTCTGCCGCTGCATGGTGGAAGCATGGACCTTGGCTGCTTCGCATTCTCTCCAATGCTACATCCCTCCCTGAGCTCCCTGAAGATTGTTCAGCCTCCGAAGGCATCTCCGACCCTCCAAAGATGCACCAGAAATGTCAGGCTTGGCAGCAGTTATGGCAGCAGCAAGCACCTGGGCAATTTGAGACATAGCTTGCCTCTCCTCATCGCCAAGGCTGTCACATCAACTACAATTAATAACATGGGGAGAGAGAGAGAGAGAGAGGAAAGAAAAGATAAAAAAGGTCAATTTAGCCTTTTCTCAAAGATAAGAGAATACCAAGGAGGTAAAGGAGAGAAGAAAACAAGGCATTGACAAGGTACATGTATTCAAAGAAATGTAGGAATATGCTAACACAGATATACTGTAATTCTAGTGGCCACTACATTCTAACTTATCACAGAATATGCATCAAGTTTTTTTCAATATAAGAACATTAAAGTATAACCCCAGCTTATTCTGGGTTATCCCATACCAAACAGGGGTTTGGCGTGTTTAAACCAAGATAAACTACATGTTCTTGTGTGTGGTTGTTACATTTTACGGCACATTCACTCTCTTATTTGTAACATCTTATTCAAGAATCATGGAATCAGAATCGGGACCCGGATTGGTGGGTCATGATCTGATCTAGATTGGATCAGCCCGATCTAGATAGATTCTCTTGGAAGAATCCTGATCCCAAGGATCGCGGGATCGGAATCGGAATCGGAATCGGGATCGGTGGGTACCGATCTGATCCGGATCGGATCGGATCGGACCGATTCCGACCGATCCAATGGAAGAAAATCAATCCAAAATCGGTAAGAAAAAAAAGCAAAAAAAAAAAAACCAATCCGATTCCAATTCTGATCCGATTCCGGACCGATTCTGGCCGATCCTGGTCGATCCGACTGGAATAGCAAAAAAAGAAAAAAATGATCCGATTCCGCTTCCGATCCCGACCGATTCGGCCGATCCGATTCCGATTCCGATCCGATTCTGACCGATCCGGCCGATCCCGACTGATTCTGCCGGAACTTTTTTCCGGATCAGTTCTTTGGCCAAGAATCGGATCGGCAATGGCCGATCCGATCCAGGAATCGGCCGATTCCGATCCGAATTGGCCGATTCCGCGATCTATGCCTGATCCAGAATTCGGTCCAGATCAGGATTTTTTTCTTACAAAAAAATCATAAAAATATTAAAAATCCTAAAATATTAGAAAAAAATCTAAAAATGTTAAAACGATGGTAAGCTAGGCCGCGGCCGAGTCAGACTAGGTCGCCAATTGTGAACCCAATCGAGCAACCCAGTCAAGTTGCACGACCCGGTGCCAAGTCGCATGACCTTGCGACTCGGTCAACAACCCAACCATTTGAGTGACTTGGCCTACCAGATTCATTATAATATTAATATTTTTATAGTTTTAAAAATATAAAAAAATAAAGCATTTAATTAAAATTTTATTGGTGAAATTATTTCAACTCGACTTAACTTAGGTCCAAATTTTTTTGACTTAATTAATGTCTAATAAGTAAATCAATGAAAATGTTAGACACGAGATATTTATTTGAATACAATAGTAGCTTTTGATAAATCACATAATTTTAAATGGTTCACTGAAGTTTTTTTTAGAGATGATTAACTAGGATTTAGGTTGCACAAAAGAGATTTAGGATGTAATTAAGACTTTAAATATTTCATTAAGTCAAATCAAACACCACCTTAATCTAATTATGATCACTCTCAACACATTCTCTTCTTATTAGAATTCTCTCTCTTGAATCACTCCCCCCATCCCTCTCTCTCTCTAAGAATGCTTTATCTCTTTAAGAGTATATAAATTATGCAAAAGAACAATAAAATATAAAATTTAAATAAAAATAAATGAAATATTTTCTAGCCATATCCTTATTTTTTCTATAAATTTTTTACATTTTTTATATTTTTATATATCTTTTGCCTTTTTAAAAGAAAATTAACTTCCCGACTTTGTTGGATAGGGTCATGACCTTGTCCAACTGTGTTGGTTTTAGGCTTAACCGACCCTGGTCTGACCTCCAACCCATTCTTCCTTGTTTAAAATTATAAATGTAACAATCCAACATATTCATATACAATAGAAAAGATACATTCCTATCACTAATATCTACGGAATTGATCTTCATAGTCCCTGTTCTTCTGATTCTCCAATATGCTCCACTAAGAATTGTGATGGGGGACAAGGATCTAGGCTTAGAAAATTTCAACTTCAATGCACTTTAATAAATTAATCGTCAATTCAGAAATTTAGGAAAATCAGCAAGCATAATGAAGATGTTATGATTAGAAATTGGTCCTAGTTGCCTTTCCAATCAAGATGAGTTCAAAGAATTTTAAACAATACCAATGTTTGTTAAAAGTCTACACTCACTACCAAGGATTGCTGTCTCAGATCTCGGCTTCGTCTCGAGGGGGTGAAAGAGAAGAGATCTTGGAAAAATCTCTAAAAGTTCTCGGGAGATCGGATCTTGGATTCTCGGATCAAAATGTATATATATATGTATGAAACATAACATAATATCTTATAAAGATGGGAGTACATCAATGAATTTACATGAAAATATATAACACATTTGTGTATCAACTGTGTGAACGAACAATTACAAAGCACTCTCAATACCAAAAAAATGATCTTTATGCTTCTAAAAAATTTAAACTTGTATATAATCTTATTTAAATATTAATATGTTATTAAGAATATTTGATTGTTTATTACAAATTGATAGTTAAATATTTATGAAATTGAATTGATGTAATTTTTTTATTACATAAGATATAATCTTTGTAGAATAAATTGATGATTAATAACCAAACTTAAAATTTGAATACATTAAGAACATTATTTGACTTCGGTTATAATTAAATGTGTATGATTATGTGTGAGAGAATAGAGTTAAAATAGATCTTTATAAAAGTTAAGTATATATAACATATATTTATGATTATGAATATTATATATATGTGATAGTATAAATGATAGTAAAATATATTAATATGTTTACACTATCGTAAACATGATGCAGAGTAGTCGTGGATTGACCTATGCGGTTAGGTCGCGGGGGCTCAAGGGGGTAGTGTCCCTTATGGGGGGTTTTAGGGGGGGCAACGTCCCCCAAAGATTTTTTTTTATGGACCAGTCCACATGGAACGAGATCTCAGCGATCTCATTTCTTGGCCCCTTGGGAGACCAAAAATCTCGCAAGATCTCGGTGACATGCTCACTACACCAGAATTGTTCTTCAATTAACAAAACAGATTTAAGAAGTTCAAGCTAGGCAACTCAAAGTAATTAGTGAAACTGTAAACCGACAACACTTGGATATGTAGCTAGGTCCTAACAAGCACTCATGAGCATGGCAACTTGACTTTGGTATAATAGTAAAACAGAAAGCATAATTCAAGAAATAGGTAGTCTCCAGAGAATACCTCTACACTTTTAGAAAAGAATAAAGCCTTTGTCAATTTCAAAAAAAATATCCCCAATGTCCTGCTGTGTGGACTAGCCTGACTGTGGATTGAAAACAGGAAATAACAGTCGAACAATGCCAATAACAAGACCAATTCATAGGGTATTTAAGATCCCAGTTGAGTAAGCTCAATATTCATCATGGCTTTGGAATCAGAAAGTTCCCTTTTTCTCTTTCCTCAAAATTCAACAAAGAAGAATTCAACAGCTAGGGGCTATCCTTGAAATATCGGCATCTTAACATTTAAGCCAAGTCACCAAGACACTTCAACAGGAAATTCCATTCATCATATTCCAGAATTTTCAAAACCAACATTAATCAGATAGTACTGGCCTTCATTCGTATCATCAATAGCATAAGGAATACTATCTCCACAGAACAATCAGATTGCTTATAATAAATCTTGGCAACATCAACAAATTGATCCAGCAAATGGACAGAAGGGAAGAACAACCAGAGCAATGGATCCAATTCATTTCACAAACAGATAATGTTTCAAATACGTTCAAACATGAACAGGTTTCCAAGTAAATCTGATTTCAAAATGGACTAGAGTAAGGACTAGTCCCACAACAGCAATTAACTCCAGCAACTGATTGGAACCTCTACGTCAAGGACTGAAACGTCAAGCAATCAGTTCAAGGTCTACCAAGGAAAATGTCACAACAAACCAAACTGCTCAACAGACCAAGAAAATAAATCCGAAGCTTGATTAGACTCTCAAATTGGAGATGGACCAGTCTGCATTCTTTAAAGAGACCATGCTGAACCAGAAATATAGGTCGACTGATGTAAGCCTCTTCAAATCACTCAGCAAACAGATTGGAAAATAGGCTTAAATGATGAGGCTACCATCGGAATAGTGGATCCGAGGCAACTCCCATTCAGGCTATTTCCAGAAGTAGTAACCAGCAAGGATTCTAAAACCATCACAACAACCACCGAATAATTTATGAAGAAGGGAAGAACTGAAAATACCACGAAACTGTAAAGGAAATTGTAACAGCTTTCCAAACAAGTTTCATGTCACCAGATCCACGAACCAGAGCTCGGAGGTAGCATCGTGAGATTAGGGTTTACCCAACGTCTTCAGAAAATATACCAATAGTGAAGGATATCTCCACCTCAGAAGCTAGATAGAAAGATAAGAGACAAATCTGGCTTAACAGCTCCTGAAAATGGAATCTCAGCTTGTAAAAAAAACTCTGTCAAGATGGACTCTTCGGTCAACAGACCCTGAAATGGTCTCTCCAGCTAGAGAACACTCCACAGAAGGAACCGATGAAGGGGGAAGAGGTACAGAGAAGATACACCACTTTCAGCAACCTTCGCCAGAGTACTCTAAAAAACGAAGTCCGTTAGGACACTGACAGAAGAGAGAAAGGTAGAGGGATAGGAGGAGAGTAGTTTTCTCCAAAGGAACTACAAGAGAAGACCGCCGGAGGAGAAGATTGGGGAAGGAGAAGATAGATCTAGGTTCGCCATCGTGAAACGAGAAGAAGGGAGCTGCAACATCGATTCATCGAATGAGGAGAGAGAGGGAGCCATTCACCTTAACTCATCAGGGCAGCGGGGCAAGACGGGAAGAAAGGAAGCTCGAGAATAGCGCTAGAAGCCAATCCGGGGGCAAAAGGGGAATGCAATGTAAAATCAAATTTTCATTTCAACTATCATGCTCGTACAGTACCCGCCACCCGGTGCCCCTATTTATAGAGGGAAAAACACAAAAATGACAGAAAATGCCCAGAAATGGGAAAGACATCTGAAAAAGTGCTAGAAATTGTTCAGAAATGCCAGAAAATGCCCAGAACTTAAAGAAAACCATCTTGGACTTAGTAAATGACTAAAAAAATACTAAGACCTCTAAAATTCTAGAAAATTCACAAAATATATCTGAAACATGTTCTGACTATCAGATGGATTAAAATTCAAAATCACCCAGCCAAATAGACTCCAGTTGATGCCGCCTATGCTGATAAACCTTTTCAAATCGGTCTCTCTTTGGTGTCCTCACCAAATTGTCACTTATGATTGGCCCATATCCATATAAAAATAATAATTCAGTCATTTAATTAAAATCATACATGTCACATACTGAACCTGTGAGTGGATAATATGGTTGTGAGCCCTCAGGAGGTTCTAGATAATTTCTCGTCATATACTCATCAAAAAACCCTATCTGATTCCAACATTAACTTCTACTACTTAAATATTATCTTTGACTCAAATGATTAGCCCCTGCTTCACTGATATGTGCACTGGTATTTGATCTTCCACCTCCACCTCCACCTAAACTACTTACATCTTATTGTTGTGTAGGTGGAATGAACTTTTCATCATCATCAGAGGAAGGTACTCAGGTACTATCTATAGGACTCACAAGTTTTCGTCTAACAATTAGTTTCCTTCTCTTCCCCACTTCTTCTTATGTACCTTGATCGATACTGTGCTTGTAGACCTTCTTCAACGATTTAAGGCCCGTAAATCTTTCTTTCTTTTGCGAACTATTATGAGGAATAGGACCTACACACAAAGCTGCATGGGGAACTGGAGCTGGCTCTAAAGTTGGAGCTAGCTCTGGAGCTCAAGCTAGAGTTGGAGTTGTATAAGAAATCATAGTATCTTGTCCTTATATCTGTTCATCTTCACCATGTACACTGTCAAGCTCACTTTGACCCAAATCATTAGCCCTTGCTTCACTGATATGTGCACTGGTATTTGATCTTCCACCTCCACCTCCACCTAAACCACTTACATCTTATTGTTGTGTAGGTGGAATGAACTTTTCATCATCATCAGAGGAAGGCACTTGGGTACTATCTATAGGACTCACAAGTTTTCGCCTGACAATTAGCTTCATTCTCTTCCCCACTTCTTCTTATGTACCTTGGTCGATACTGTGCTCGTAGACCTTCTTCAACGATTTAAGGCCCATAAATCTTTCTTTCTTTTGTGAACTATTACGAGTAATAGGACCTACACACGAAGCTGCATGGGGAACTGGAGCTGGCTCTAAAGTTGGAGCTAGCTCTAGAGCTCAGGCTAGAGTTGGAGCTGTAAAAGAAACCATAGTATCTTGTCCTCCTTATATCTGTTCATCTTCACCATGTACACTGTCAAACTCACTTTTGGCCTATGCACGATCATCCAGGTCGAACTCTGGAGTTAATTTACCATATTGTCCTCCTTCCATGCTAAAAGTGGATATGCTTCTTGGAAAAGATATTCCAAGTCAACACTATTATGTGATAAGCTTTAACTACCTACTTCAACTCTTTGCTCATACATATCACCCACAAATCGGATATATCTTTCTTCAAACATTTTTTGGCATTCTTGTGATTCTTTTTCTCAACCGTATATTATAATGGCAGTAGACAAGTTTTTCCAATATTTCACTCCTCATCATGTTCCTTCTTTTTCTATGTATAAGGTTGAAAGGTGAGTCAATTCGTCTCACATTGTGATGAACTGATGCTCTGACTCAATACCTGAACTGTAGTAGTGGCGAGTGGATTCCATCCACTTCTATTGTTGACTTAAATCCACCACTCAGTCACAAAAAAGACAAGTAATATAATGTGTTACCTTCTTATAAAAATGTTTAACATGTACCAAATGTTATCACATATACCAAGAGAAATCTTGTCATATGAGTACCATAGATTTAGATCTTCGTACATTCCAATTTCGTGCTTATATGTTTGCATTGAAAGTATGATATAAAATACAAATAAGTCAATTGGTCATCAAAACTCGATAGATAAGTAAAGAACAACTTACTTCAATTTCTACTTTTGTTCTATCTTGTGAACTCCTAGCCAAAAGTTGTATCACTAACAACGTACCATGCATAACCACAATGTTCTAGGATGTTTATATATGAAGGATGTGATCAACTGACCTTGATTAACTAAGGGACCTCACATATGGCTCCTTTCCAATATTCTCAAACATCAAATCTTTAGTGTGCCGCACATAAAACCCAAAACAAGTTTGGTCTCACCTTTATCAACTTCTTCCCTACAACTTTATAAGATGTTTCATTGTCAATCAAGTTGTATAATGTTATCCTCACCAATCTCCTCTACAACATCATTCATAGGACTGAACAGGTACTCGACATTCTTGATCTGTCTAGAGATGTGAATACTCTTTAAAAAAGGGATGCCCTCAAAATAGTAAAATAGTAAATAAGAAAGTCGATCATAGATCTCTATGCAAATTCATGTCCACCCATTGCACATTGCAATGTAATCACTTTCTTTCTGTATCATCTTGAATCTATTTATCCATAAAGACAACTCATCAACCTCTGCATCTAACCCACCCTCATATATGTGCTTAGATGTTGGGACTTTTCATCCAGGTCCAACCTCAGTGATAGCATCAACCACAGTCTGAAAATATAGACTAGTGGTTGCGTAGGCTAAGACATATACATCAAAAAATAATAATACACTATTATTAATATTTGTTTAAACATATTTAAAACACATTTAAAAGAAGTTAATTTTATATAGTTAAATGTAAGAATCATAGCCTTGACTCTTTTCAAGACTTGCCTTATTGTCCTTTGATTTCTATTACTAAATCTATACATGGACGTATTCGTCAGTTGAACTAATTGTGACCAATAGAACACACTATCTCGCCTTAACTAAGTTATAAGGTGAGTGCCTTCTACATTTGAACATCTAGCAATAGATCCTCCTACCCCTCTTCTTCTCTCCTTATCTTCACGAGCTTAAGTCTTACTTGCATGCATTGCTTTCCTTATTTGTGCCTCCTATTTATCCTTTGAACTTGATTTGTCAGCCTCAACATGAGCCTTTACTTTATCTTTTTTATTACTTTCGAATATGAGATTTGTGTCTCTTTATTAGCAACTCATCATGTAGGTCAACTCTTTGCTTAATTCATATCTCCCTATATGATGCTCTCCTGGTTAAATATTCTCTCATTTCTTCTCTAAACTCTGCCGATCTCTTGTTGCATATCTTTGCATTCTCACTAATCCCACCTATAGGTTGTTTGAGACAGTAAACACTTCCATTCATTTCTTTTACACACCATTTACATTTCACTCTATTTTGTCAATATTGCCATCAAATATCACAATATGCAAAGGACACCATGCTCCTTGTTCGATATTTTCCCTACACAAAAAAATAAAAAATAGAACTCATATTTTCATAAATGCGGGGGGATCACCCCTCGGATGACTGCCGACCACTGTGGACGAGTGGGTGCTTGTCACCCAGTTGATAGTCACCCCTCAAGGTGATTGGTTTCAGTCACCCATGGCAGGGAACCCCCTTCCAGAGGGGGAACAGGTGTGGTGAGGAGGGGGGAAGACCCCCCTCCCAATCTACTGGAAAGGGGAGGGAGAGGATTGGGGGTGGAGGGGGTAGTTACCGGATCGGGGGGTGCTCCTCACTAGAGGGGGTGCCCTAGATCGGGAGGAGAGGGCTGGTGAAGCAACGATCGGGAGTGGGAGGGGAAATGACTAATTTATCCACTTATTGGGAGAAAATCAGATTGAAATCGGGCCCGATTTCGATGTTTTCGGGTTCCCAAGGAATCAACCTAGATCGGCCAATTCCTCCGGGCGTCAGCCCTAAATCGACTATTCCGGGGTGAAATTGGATCATCAGGAGCTGATTCGATCCAAGAATCAGCTGATTTCGATCCGAATTGGTCAATTCTACGAATTATGGTATGATCAGTCACACATTTTTATCACCATACATCCACATCTGAAAGTCCACCTATCTTTCCAACATTTTCTGCTCAAAATTACTTGACTTGTATGGTACAGTGGTTCAGACCCCAAACATTACTTATGCGTAGAATGTCAGGTGCAAACATTTAAGGAATTTTGAATCGGATTAGTTACCTAGATGAAGAAAGCCTGATCAACGTGAATTTAAGAAATGTTTTAGCTGAAAAATGAAGTGTGACCATTGGTTGCATAAGCAACAATGGAGGAAAAAAATGGAAATAGAACTCTGCTAGGATAGTAGAAACCCGAAAGAATTTCCTGTGTGGTTTAGGGATAGAGTAACAAAGCCCACTTAAATCGAGGCAGACTCCTTATCCCTTGAACGTGAAGAATAAGCACCTTTTCATGTAAAACTTCACCCATGAAGATAACGTAAAGCACTCCTAAATCGTACAATCTCCCTAAATGTCTTAAGATCTTCTTGTTTACCTTGTATCAGATTGCCAAAACTATAGATGCTAGGTGATTGAGCTGATTATATTCTCACAAATGGCACTTCAACCAGTGATTTCAATCAAACCCTTACTGGTTACTCCCAGGATCAGATCCCTCCACGGTGTCCATAATGGATCTAATTAGTTGAAGATCTATCACCAACCTCCATTGCCTCTTGGAAGTTTCCCATGCCACAGCTTGTCCTTCAGATTAGTCACTGCAGCCATCATGGAGAAGGAATTCCTAGAAGAAGATGCATGGAATTCCTTGCTGTCTTTGGACGAGCTTGAGCTATTAGATAAAGTATCACCTATCCAACTCACCTCGTTCAAGAGCTCAGGGTCAGGGATCATGGGTTGGTATCAGATTAGCCTTGACAAAATCCAACAACTGGTGCCCAAAGTTCAGCCACAGTATTATTGAAAGACGTGCTGAACCAGACAATAAAGAATTTATGACTAAAAATGTACCAAGCATGATAGCACAAAGAATAGCATTTATGCTTGTTGAAACCTTGTTTTCCTCTTCTCTATCTTTTTATAAGTAAAAAGAAAAAAATTTGTTAGGATTAGAATTCCTTTTTGAAATTCTTTTCCTTCTTTTGAGCTAGCATTGACTACTATGAAAATATGCGGTATTCATAGGAATATTAGCTAATTTGGTGTGGTATTATTTTATAAGAACACCGATGGTTCCACAGATTTACTAAGTGTCGATATGGGTATCACCCACCACTTAGATGATCTGAAGCACAAATTTGATTTGTAAGGTTTTCTGAGTTCTTTAAAATTCGACATCTCTCCACCGGACTTGCGATATTCTAGTGTTAATTACATTGAGCAAACACTAAAAAATTCTTGATTAAATGTCATGGCAACCTGTTGAACTAAAGTCATTCATCTACAGAAACATAAAGCCGGAAGACATATCCACATGGCCTCATGAGATGGAATTTGGTTGAATTTAATTCAAACTTTTTAGTTTGAGTTCACTGATTTTGATTTGAGATTTGATTCAATTTGTTTGTCTTTGGTCATTTGTTGACTTAGACAATTTTGAGTTGATCTCTTTTTATTTTTTTATTTTTATTTGTTTGTTGGAATTTATTTCCATTTTTTAGTGTGTTGGTTAGCATTTTTATTTGATTTAAGTGAATTTCTTATTATCATTAAGATTTGTTTTTAATAATATTAATCACTTTATTTTTTTCATGGTTGATTTTAATCCAACATAACTTGTTTTGCAGTCATTGGTTGACATTTTTAATATATTATTTAATGACATAATTTTGATCGGATTATGTTAACATTTTATTAATGTTTTGATCATTTATTTAATTTGGAATTTATTATGCACACTTAGTTATTCAAGTAGCATTATCCATTTGGGTTGATTTAATTTTTTTATGGTTAAGTCGGATTCGAACTTAACATATTTTGTAACTGTTTGGGGTTATTTTTTATGTATGATTTTATGACATAGATTTAATTTGATTATGATGGCATTTTTGTTAATAAATAAGTCATTATTTGATTTGATTAAATCAAATTTGATTATTTGATTAAAATTTAAAATTATTTAAATGACTTATTTAATTTTTATCCACCTCTCAAAGTCCATGGGTATTAGATGTCATCTTTGAATGGCACATCAGATCAACCGAACTTGAATTTATTTCATGTCGATTTGAGTACATGGAAGTACAATAAATGAGGGGGCATTCGAGCCTTTGTTTCTCAATACATGTCAAAGTTTGTTTCGGATTAGCCAACACTTTGGCTTTACCAATCTGGGTTTTCTTTGTGAATTCTCGTTTGGTTTAACCGGCATTTCGGCTTTATCGATTTGGGTTTCGGCCTTTCCGGCATTTCGGCTTAACCGAACCAGAATTTCTTCATATATCCAAGAATGGCTTGATTGCATTTAATATGCGACATTTCTGGAGCTTATTTGGTTTTGCCAACATTTCGATTTTACCGATCTAGGCTTCGGCTTTTTCGGCATTTTAACTTTACCGAACCAAATTTTCTTTATATGTCTAAGAATGGCTTGATTGCATTTGATATGCGGCATATCGGGAGCTTGTTTGGTTTTGCCGACATTTCGGCTTTACCGATTTGGGTTTAGGCTTTTGCGGCATTTCAACTTTACTGAACTAGATTTTCTTCAAATATTCAAGAATGTCTTGATTGCATTTGATATGTGGCATATCCGGAGCTTGTTCGATTTTGCTGACATTTCTGCTTTACCGATTTGGGTTTCGGCTTTTTCGGTATTGCGACTTTACTGAACCAGATTTTCTTCATATGTCCAAGAATGGCTTGATTGCATTTGATATGCGACATATCTCGAGCTTGTTTGGTTTTGCCGACATTTCGGCTTTACCGATCTGGGTTCCGGCTTTTCCGGCATTTCGGCTTCACTGAACCAGATTTTCTTCAAATATCCAAGAATGGCTTGATTGCATTTGATATGCGGCATATATGGAGTTTATTTGGTTTTGCGGACATTTCGGCTTTACCGATCTGGATTTCAGCTTTTCTGGCATTTCGGCTTTACCAAACCAAATTTTCTTCATATATTTATGAATGGCTTGATTGCATTTGATATGCGGCATTTCTGGAGTTTGTTCAGTTTTGCTGGCATTTCGGCTTTATCGATCTGGGTTTCAACTTTTCCGACATTTCGACTTTACCAAACCAGATTTTCTTCACATATCCAAGAATGACCTTGATTGCATTTGGTATGCGGCATTTCTAGAGCTTGTTCGATTTTCTGGCATTTCGGCTTTACTGATTTGGATTTTCTATTTGAATTTCCGTTCGGTTTGACTAACATTTCGGCTTTACCAGTTTGAGTTTTCTATTTGAATTCCCGTTCGGTTTGACTAGCATTTCGACTTTACCAGTTTGAGTTTTCTGTTTGAATTCCCGTTCAGTTTGACCAGCATTTCGACTTTACCGATTCAGGTTTTCTATTTGATCCCGAGTAGCTTAAGTTCGCATTTTTAAATACGGGCTACTCGATCCCTCTCGCGAAGCGAGATAGGAATCGGATCGATCGGACTTTGGAGGTTGGGCGAAACCCTTACTCCGTTCTTGAACGGCCAAAAGCCAATTCGAGGTAATTGGAACTTTCTTTGGAGGTCGGGCAAAATCCTTCATTCCTTTTCGAACGGCCAAAAGCCAATTCGAAGAAAATCGGGACTTACTTCAAAGAATAGACTTCCTCTCACTTGGAAAGTCTCTCTCCTCCCAATCTTCCCACTTTTCAACCACTCTCCCCTTTTCCCCCCTCACGTATGGCACTTAGGGGGCTATTTATTGGGATTTTAGAGGGGTAAAAGGGTCATTTGGAAGACCCCACTAAACCCATTTTCGAGTTAGTGGGGGTGACCCGATTCAAGGTGAGTTTATCCCCATTTCCCCTGCTTTAAGGTCCAATTTGACTTATGGTCAAATAGGGATGGTAACCCTACCAAGGGTGACTAGATCCAGGGAGGTGGGTGCACCTCCCTGCCTTGTGGGCGTCGTGGGGAGGCCGGTTGACCCAGTCTCCCCTTTTTCTTTGTCTTTTTTTTCCTTTTTTTTGTCTCTCGGGTCCTGTTTGACCAGGCAGTCCCAGTTTGACCGGGTGGTTGGCGCTTGCGCGTACACGCGCGTTGCCCGCCGGCCCATGTGGCCAGTGTGCCCTTTTTTTAAAAATCTTCCCCCGGTTTGATCGGGTGGCCGTGCGCGCGCCACGCACGCTCGCCACGCGACGGCCTTTTTTCTCTTCTTTTTTTGCTTTTCACTGTTCACCCAAGCGGTTTTGTTGCCGCTGACCAGGAGTTGACCCGCGTACTATTCACCCGAGCCCCCCTTTCACGTGACCTCCTCTCTCTCTCCCCGACGCGGCGACGGAAGCACGGTGGATAACGCTCTGTTCGTCACCTGCGGGGCTCGGCAGCGGCTGGGGGATGGTCCAACGGCAGCAGAGACAGTTGTAGGAGATGACGTTGGTGGCGGTAACCGCGGCTCCCGCCTCCCCCCTCCCCTTCTCTTCAGCTCTCTCTCACCTTTCCCTGTTCGGTGTCAGGAGAATGGGGGCTTCTTGCGACGATCTTTCCGGCGGAGCTTCACAGCGGAGGTGGCGGCGGTGGCTCGTGAAGGCAACGACTCCTTCTCCCAACCAGCGTGACGGCACAGCCCAGCGACGGCACCGGCACAGGAGCAAGGCGACAATGTCAGCCTTCGTCCACTCTTCTCTCCCTCTTTCTCCTTACGACAGAACCGGAAGATCTTTGGGCTTCCTCCGGTGGGTAAGCGGCGACAACAGTGGCTTCTCTCGCTCCTGGCAGGCTTGACGAAGGCAGCGGCCTAGTCCAGAGGCAATGGTGGTCAAAGACAGCAGCTTCTGACCATTTTCTGCTCTCTTCATTTCTCCTTTCTAGCCCTTTCTTTTTTCCTCCGTCGGCATGGATTTCCCCTAGCGGCTCTCCCCGGTGGAGACAGCAGCAAAAGGGGAGGTCAGCCATGTCGGTTTAAACCGACGATGGTGACGGTAGGAGCTTTTGGGCTTGTTTAATGGTTGCGTCGACGTCGCAAAACGACGTCAACAATGGTGACGGTGGGAGATCTTCAGTCCTCCTTTTGACGACATCGATCCGTGGTAACGCTTCCGCCCTTTTTCTTTCCGACGATCGATTTTCTTGACCGTCATTCCGATTGGATTAATTTAACCATTTGGAGACCGTGTTCGCCTCTTTTGGACCGGTTAATTTAGTAAACCATTGAGAATTTAATCGGTTGGGGTTTGTCCCTTTCCGGTTTCAGTTTCGACGTACCGATATCAGTTTTTGCCGATCGACATGCGCATGTGTTTGACCCCTTTTTTGTGCTTGAGATTTTTTCGGTTTAACAATGCTCTACCATTGTCATATTATAAAAATATATATATAGATATTGACATCCGGAACAAATTAAACGTATACATTTCATAATGAAAATAAAAGTTTCTTAAAATAAAAAACAGAGGAAATATCCTGAAATAAATACCTTTGATGGTGTTTCATATGCTTCAGCAAGTCTATCAGCAATAGGTTTCTGCAATGTCATCAAGGGCTCACTAAGAATAGAGGTCAAAAGTAAAAAGATTAACAGAAACTTGTTGCTCTTCCCTAAAAAAAAGTCACATTCAAATGGTGAATATTGCGTTATGAGCTAGATGCTACCCAATATATATATATGGCAAATTTTATGTTCGGAAGATTCATAGTTGTCTCCAATGAAGCATGAAGTGGTGTTTAAAATACTTCAGAATTCTAACTTAGGGCTGTTTGGTAACAATATTAGGCACCTCCCTCGTTATCAATTTTGAAATTGATATTAGTATCAATCCATCAATAGGTGTTTGACTAGGGGTGTAAACAGAATTCAATATTCCGAAATTCCGATTTGATTTCGATACAAATTAATGGGTTTGAAACTTCTTTTTTGTATCCAGTGAGCTATCAGAATCCAAATTAGATATTTTGATAACATATCGGAATTAGAATTAGTTGATTCCATTTCCATTTATCCAATTTCGATATAAAAATAAATATATAAGTAAAATTAATTAAAATAAAGTTAAATAAACCATAAAATATGATATATAAATTAATAAAACAAAAAAAAATAACATTTTAAAAGATTATATCAAATTTTAGTAACTATATGTGAATTATTAATGCATTTTGAATAAAAATTCATATTTAATATGTATTTCAAAAATTATCGGATTCAACTCAGCTAGCAGAATCAGAATCGGATCAGAATCGGAACATAGTGATTATGAAATTATTTCAATCAGAACATCTTAACCCTTATTGAAATCAAATACTGGTGATTCCGCTGCCAAATCTGACCCATTTGCAACCCTATGCTACCTTTGACTAATAGTTTCAGTTTGAAACTTATAATACATACAAAGTAACTTATGTAACATAAGTATTCACCTGTATCAATTTTAATATTAATACTCTATCCTCTTAAAATATTATTATAAAAATTGATACTCTAACCAAACAGACAATTAACAATTTGAACCTAAAGAAATATATTTTGCAGAGCAGTGAAGATAGCACATCCACATTCTCAAATCAGTATAACACTAGGAATCAGAATCAGAAGCTATTATAACTCAGGTCACTGCTCAACAAGAAATACATACCTTAAGCAAAGCAATAAACTCAGGCCATTTCTCAAAGGCAGCTAGCATAAACTCCAAAAGCCGCTTTCTTACCTGGAATTCAATTTCAAGTCAATTTTCAGAATGTGTATCAGGCAATACGTGGCACAATGTTTGAAGGTATATTTCTATGACAAACGATGGAATTCATAGTAGAGGCCCACAAACAAGATCTTTTAGAGAAAATTCTGCCTGGATCAGTCATGAGAATATTGAGACTGGGACCCAACTTTTAAGGCCATGCTTCTCAAACCTCTATAAGTTTCCAATCTTTTGAGATTAGAATATTTCACTATGTATCCCATGATTAACGTGTACCAGTCTGAAATCTGGCTGGTTACTATTCCCACTGTATGTAACTATGTATCTTCTAGGTAAGTGCATTCAGATTAATTATTGTTGCATTCCAGTTCATTATCTGTCACTTTTTCTTTATGAGACATAGATATTTGCAATCTAATGATAACTTTTACTTGGGTACCACTCCTTCAGTGCAGTATGCTCATAGTCAAAGTCAGAGTTCTGCAAGTCACATCATAGATAATTGATTTATATATGCAATTAAGAATTCCAGTAATGAATGGTACCAGCTTCTTCTAGCTTTATTGAATCTGCTAAAGCAAGAGCATCAACAATATTATAACGGCCTGGTATATTTCCATTGCATAGTTGTTAGCATGAGGTTATCAACGTTCGTCCTTGTAAAGTTAACTACAAAAGCCATGCAAATAGCTTGCTTACAGACCTCAAAAACATAAGTCTTGTCAGGAAATATCGTTGCATTCCTGGACATAAGAAGTGGAATTAATGCACAGACCAATGCTGAAAAAAAGTAAACCTTGGCTTCAGAAAAAGATATAAAAAAAACTAAAGTAAAAAAAAGCATAACACAAAAGCATGCACTCCTGAAGAGTAAAAAAGAGAGCACACTTAGAACGGGAAAGGTCATACACTCATTGGTATCCTGCAGTGAAATTTTAAAATATACATCCAGGAAATGTGGAGTCATCTGAAGCACTTGCTTTAACCTATCAGACTGAGTATTAATAGAAGCTTGAAGTGCTGCAGCCATACTTGGAGATGTTTGATGACGTTCCTGAAAACACAAGCAAAATTTGTCGTATGCACAGTTAAGCATTCAATTCATAAATCAAATAGATATGGTTCAAGGTGATCCAGAAGAGTGGAAGACCAGATTTCATATATGAGTAGACGGAAATGATCACAAAAAGCAATAGGACATCACAAAACCTACATTAAGATGATAAAGAGAAATTCACACCTTTAACAAGAAGCATCAAAGGGAGCTCTTAAAGTAAAAAAAAAATATAGTAAAAAAAACTCCCACGGGAGGAAACCATTTAGTTCAGCATGGGAGCATTCCGAGAAATGGTAGCCATCCAAGCCTTAAAATTATGGATCAATCTAAGGTTTTCAAAGCAGGCAGAAATACAGCATTAAACGATCTGTTATTTCCTAAGGATCCATACAACACAAGGAATAGCTGTAAAACATGATCCAAGGTCTGAAAAAAATTGAACTCATCCGCCAGATGGTAAGTCTTTTACGTAAGCGAATCATCAATAGAAAACCCAAGCAATTTCTGAACATACTCCTCATGAGGCTGCAGCTGATGTACAAATGAGACTGTTGCAACTTCAATTCCAGAAGATACCCATTTTTCTTCTTTTGCAATGAAAGCAAAACAAATCTATCTGCAACAGACAATTTTCCCCAAGCCAGCTTCCTAAGAAAAGTTATGGCTTTTTATGACACTATTCCAAATCCCCTTCCGCCGCAACAACCTGAGGCCTCTATGCAGATGTTTTGAATATGCCAATTAGCTGTAGGCTTCTTTTGGCACCTAAAAAAGTCATGACACCCGAAAATGGCATGTTTCGGGTAAAATACATGAAATAAAACCGAACAGACAAGTTGGATCCACTGTTCATTGCATTTAGGACCAATGGGCCAAACAAGTCCAATAAGCTTTATTGGGCCTGACCGATCGGACGATGGCCCGATAACGATCAGACATCACCAGAAGGTTTACTTGACTTCTAGATGAACAATGCCAGAGTCGGATCAAAAATTCGATCTATATCCGAGAAGTCATGGATGAAATTTGAGAAATTGTGGAGTCAATACGTACTTCGAAACAAGGGCAATTTTGTCCAAACAATTTGCATACAACATTATTTGTGGTGAAGACCAAAGTCTAGGTGTATAAAATATTAATTGCATTTTAGGTGGAATTTTCGAAATTTTTGAAGGTCCAGATCGTACCGATCAAAAATTTCATCAAATCAGTGATCTTTGGACAATTAGAGGGTCCTTCGCCGCATATCTGATGGCACATAAAATCGACGGCTGCTGAGACGTCTTTTGAATTTTTCCGACTATTTTTGGAGCTTAATTAAATTAGTTCCACCGGAAATTAATATTGGCTATTGGATCAGAGTCGTCTTGATCAAAACTAGGTCAAAGCCAACTTAGAAATGCCAGCCGCCAACCCTCTCTCTCTCCTGCCAATGTACAGCTCTCCCCACCCCTCTTTTGGATCCTACAATCTAGGAGACAATAATGAGGCATTTATCTCTCATTATCTCCTTTAAAAAAAAGAGAAAAGGAAGGAGAAGATAAAAGAAGAAGAAATGCCATATTTATCTCCCCCCTTTCCCACGTCCATGAAAACAAGTGGATTTTGAAAAAAAAAGAAAGAGAGGGAATCAAGGAGACAGCGTCAGAGCCTTCCGTCTCTCCCTCCCTATTTCCTTATTTCATACGTGACCTACCAACAACGTAGGGAAGGGGATAGATATAAAAATAAAAAATAGCAAGAAAAAGAAAAGGGGGGAAGGGTGCGGCTGTCTCTCTTAGGGGCTTCTCTTGTGCTCTCCCTCTCTTGGCCTCCCTCCTCTCACGACCTCCGCCAAAGCGGCAAGCAACAGCAGCATCGAGGGTGACTGTGTTCGCTCCAACAACGTCCGCCCGCAGCAGCTACACGCCAGCACCAAGAAAACTGGAGGAGAGAGATCCAGCCCCCTCCATCTCCACGTAACTACTGCCAGAAGGAGGGCACGTACTGCAACAGGCCACGATCTTCTCTTCCCACAACAAAGAGAGTCTGGGTGGAAGACCAACGACATAAGAAGAAGAAGAAAGAGCAAAGAGATCCTATGCACAACCAGCTATCTCCAGTGCCATCATCACCAACTCTCCTCTGGGCGATCTTTTTACCCAGCTACTCCTCTCTCAGCAGAGGTCACCCCGCACCAGCAGCACCTTCTCTTCCACCATTGCGCCAACAGCAGCCCGCAGCCAAACAGATCGCGTCGGTAGAGCATCCAGTCTCCAGTGGCTCCCCCTCCTGCAATGTCTGATGACACCTGCTGCTTGCTGTCAACGGCTGAAGAGAAATCCTTCTCTTCAGCCTCCTGCCAACAACAAGACAAGGAGATCCGGCCCCTTCATCTCCACGTACCACAGTGTTGGCGTCAGAATTTTCAGAAAAAAAAAACAGGAGGGGGGCAGCAAAAAAAAAAGAAGAATAGGTTCAGGCCAATTTCTGGCTGGACCGACCCTCAATTGGGTCAAATCAGGACCCAAAACAGGTCCTGAATTGGGCCCATTGGCACAAATTCCAGCTGGCCCAGTCTTTCTTAATTTAATTAACTGAATTCCAGCTCCTATAACTCACCTACGTACAGGCCCATAAGAGAGGGAAGAAGTGGGCCGCAGCCATTAAAAAACAGGCCCAGTTTTGCCACCTCAGCAAGCCTTGTACGCACATAACCTGCCACCTCCTCCTTGACCTATTAATTGGAGGGGAAGCCAATGAGGCCAGCCTACGTGGGAGATACCAAGGGTCAGTCCAATATTGAAGACTGGTGGGAATTCAAAGAGTTGGGGAGGCCAAGGGTCACCTACGTACACACACCTGCTGGCTCTTCATCTGCCCTCTTCACTCTCTATAAAAGGGAGAGGGGTGCGCACAAATGAGAGGGGGCTGCTTCAGACGCCGGGAGGCTGCCAAACTGCCGCCTGCACCCTGCTGCCAAGTAACCATCGCCTGCACCTGCTGCTAGAAGAACAGAGCTGCTGCTGCTCTCCTCCTGCCCACGTGCATACCTGCCAGCAGCCAAAGAAGAAGGGAAGAAGAAGAAGAGAAGAAGAAAAGGTAAAGGCCAGTTGGTGCGCCCATGTTGCCCTTCACAGGGCCTTCTTTTCTACCTGTTCCTAGGGTCCATCTCCACCCTCTGGTCGGTCTGCAAAAATCATCTTCTACAGCCCATGTTCGGACCTAAACCAGGCCCCTAAAAGCCCCTCTGCGCAGGCCTATTTCAGTCCAACCCGAACACCCCCAATCCTGGCCCAAATCCGGCCCCAACATGGTCTGCCAATCAAACCTCCTGCGGCCCATTTAGCAGGCCCATCTGCAGGTCCACTTGGCCCAGCCCCGTACACTCACACCCAGAGCAGGAGAAAACTCCCTATTGCAGGCCCATAACCTGACCCCTGTTCAGGTCCATAGCCGGCCCAATAGCCCATAACCAGGCCCATGCGCGGTCACCTGCAGCCACCCAAACCAGGCCCCTAAAAGACCCCACATAGGTCTATGATCGGCCCATCTCCAAGGCCCCAAACAGGTCCCAAGCGGTCTCCAAATTAGACCCCTACACAGGCCCTGTCCGGTCCCTAAATCAGACCTCAACCAGGTCCTGTTCAGTCTCCAAACCGACCCCAAGTCAGGTCCTAGAACAGCCCCTTTGTGGCACCTATTAGAGCCCTAGGTGAGGGTGGATGACCCGGGGATTCTTGGAGACCGCACGACGGCCCAAGTCTACTCCGGGCGGATCCTCAAGCCCCTTGTTCTTAACCCCTTTGAACAACCCCTAATTAGGCCCAAAACCAGGCCATCCAACAGCCCTTTGCGCAGCCCAAAGTCAGGCCTCCAAGCTGTCCCTTTGTACAGCCCCAAACAGGTCCCTTAAAGCAGGCTATTCTCAGCCCCTTCTTGGCCCACAGTTCTGCCGCCACAGCAAAAGGGAGTGCTCCAAAACAGGTTCTGCAGAAGCCGTAGCCCAGCAAGGCAGCAGACCGGCTTGAAGGTGACGGCCCGGCACCCCTTGGAAACCGCACGACGGGCCAAGGGCATAGCCGAGTGGCCTTCCAAGCCGGTTCCATCAAGGAAGCTCCAGCAAAGCAGCAGAATTTCAAGCAGGCCCGTTGAGCCCATGAAAATGAAGCCCGGCTTTGAACGCCGAAGGAATGAACCGGCCCGAAGTGGCCTTCAGAAAAATCAACAAATAAAAAAATCAGAAATGCGAAAGCAACATTAAATTAAGGACTTCACCCCTACCGGGGGAACTCCACCTTGGGCGGAGCGCGGGCATGCATCCCGTAGCTTACGACCCGGACGAAGGGCGCGGGCATGAATCCCGTAGCCGTCGATCCCTTCCCCAATATGGCTAAGCTAAGGCTGGCTATTTTGGATGGGTAAATTTTCACTAAGTTGGAAAAATAGTTGGCATGCCGTCGTAATGCCAAAATTTTTCCAAAGTAGTGGAGATAAACCTATATTGGGGGAAGGATCAATCATATTGTACACCGATGTACTTCATCCTATCTTTCAATGAAATGAAGCTTTGATGTCCATATCGATGCATGAAATCGGGCATTCAAAGCGACCCGATGGAGTCGTAGGCGATGCAAACCGCCAAACAAAAATAAAACCATTTCAAGAATCAATCTGGAAATTCAAACAGAAAATAAAAAAACAGAAAATTAAACCTAACAATTCAAACAAAAACAGAATTAAATCAAATCTGAAAATCAAAACAATAAAAAATCAGAATTAAAATAAATCCAAGAAATTCAAACTTGAACTCACAACCGATCTTCAACAAGATTGAACCGGTTTTTTAAAAGCAAATCAAACCGAAATCAGATTTCAAACACAAAATCTGCCAAAACAAAATTCAGATTTAAATCAAATCTGTCAACTCAAAAAAATCAGATTTCAATAATCTGGAAAATTCATTCAATCAAACCTTCAACCGAACAAAAGATCAATCCCAAAAAGAAACTAAATAAGCAATGTTTCGACATCTCAAAACATGGATCAAAATCCACCTAAAACAAAAATCAACTCAAAACCAGAAAATTCAGAAATCAAAAAAATCAAAATCAACCAAATCAAAAATCCAAACATGCTTAAAACTTTAAGCACATCAAATGAAATCAAAACAAAAACTTGAACCAATTAAGTCCAAAGATCAAACAGATTCAAACCAAAACAACTTGAATCAACCAAAATCAAAAATCAAACAAATAAAACAACAAAACCAAATCAATCAAACAAATTGATTCAAACTTCAAAACTCAAAATCGACTTTCAAGTCGACCCAAAAATCAACCAACAAACAAATAAAAACAAACCCGAGCAAATCGGTTTGCATCTGATCGGACCTAAAAAGCCGCTGCCCTTTTGAGTTCTTTACTTTATTTTGTGGATGTGCATGTCTCCGAAAACAGGTTGCCACGACGGTTAATCAAAGGCGTTCGAGCCGTTGCTCGATGTAAGTTAACGCCGGATACTCGCACCATCCGGCGGAGAAGGGTCAAAAATGAAATTTTCAAAGAACCCGAACCTCGGTTCTAATATTTTTAAAACTATCACCGGACTACCTAATATTTTTAGGATATCACATATTTTCCTAGAAAAGTCCGGAGATGTCTTTCTTTCTAAAGAACAGACGTAGAAAAAAGAGGTTCACACACACAGTCACCAGAGGAGAGAGAGCAGAGAAGGCTACGCGGGCCCCTTCCCTTCACCTGGGGCTGTGCATCTGAGGCTGCTGCCTTCAACAACAGAAGAAGGCTGCCCACGTTCTCCTTGGGCCAGCACCTGCAGAAGAAGAGATAGGCATCCTGCCTCCAACGTCAACAGCAAGAGAAGAGAGGGAGCCGAGGTGGTATGCTGCTTTCGGTCAACAGGAGGAGGAGAGAAGCTCTCTCCCACGTCCATCCCCTTGCTGCACCACCTCCTCATCTCTTCCACGTACAGCCACCTGCAAGCATCATGGAGAGGAGAGAAAAAAGGTAAAAACAAAAGACACCATGTAGCCCTTTCAAGTTGCCATTCTCCCTTCTCTCCCTCTCTTTTCTCATCCCAAATCTTTCCATCAGCCTGTTCAACTGGCATGTCCCTGTGCGACCCCCTGTTCAGGCCCCCAATCCAGGTCCTCAATCTGTCCCACAGCAGCCCCTGAAATCGGCTTATAATCCAGCCCAATTCCGCCCGTTTTATCCCACTGTTTCAGCCCTTGAAATATCCCAAAACTGGTGTCAGTTCAGTCCCAAATCAGGTCCTGGACTGACATCAAAACAACGACTGGTTCGGTGCAAAAGCAGCACCTGGTTCGGTGCAAAACAGGTGCTGGTTCGGTCCCAAACCAGGTCCTAGACTGACATCAAAACAACGGCTGGTTCGGTCCCAAACCAGGTCCTAGACTGACATCAAAACAACGGCTGGTTCGGTGCAAAAGCAGCACCTGGTTTGGCGCAAAACAGGTGCCGGTTCGATGCCAAAACAGGTGTTGGCTCGGTCGGCAAACAGCTGCCGGTTTGGTGCCAAAATAGGTGTTGGCTCAGTCGGTAAACAGCTGCCGGTTTGGTGCCAAAACAGGTACTGGCTCGGTCAGCAAACAGCTGCTTGTTCGGTCGAGGTGAACAAACCCCGATGTGGTGTAACACGGGCTGCCAAGGCCCAAGGAGTTCAAGACGGGCCAATCCGGCCCAATCAGGCCATGAAGACTTGAAGCCGGCCGTATTTGGCCACCCAATGTAAATCATGCCGCCATGCCCAAGGAGCTGAAGCCGGCCTTAATGGGGAATGAGACACAAAGCTGGCTATATTGGGCCTTGAGCCAAAAAAATGAACTTAAATAAGAATTTGAAATACAAAATGCAAAATAAAATAAGGGGTGAGCCAAAAATTTTGACCACCCTAGGACGGCTATTCCAGCTACGTCCCGGGTAGGCGCTCCTAGACGTAGGTGCGGGCTAACCCCCATTGCAGATGGTTCCTTTTCACGACGCGATGAGTCAAGTACTTGTTGCGCCGGACGGGTAAATCATCATTTTAATCAGAAATAAAGCGGCATGCTGTCGAAATCTCCCCAATCTTATGGAAACTTACATCTCAGGGAGGAATGCCGACACATTGTTCAAACTTCATCAAGACCGACATTGCAAAATTCAATGAAATTCAAGTGCTAATGTGGACTATTCCAACCGGGCGTCGATGCTAGCCCTACGAGCCGGATGAGATGTGGACCGAACATAAATAAAAAGATAAAACAAATCTAAAAATACCATAAAATACATCAAATTAAATCTGAAAATCAAGAAATAAAATCAGATTTTTAATAATCTGGAAATTCCAATTAAACTCACTAAATTCAATGGAAGCCCACTTCTTAAACAAGTGAAAGTTAAATGATTCAAAATTAAATTGAATAAACCACATTAAGAACACTTTAAATCACTAAAAATTAATCATAAAACAAAAAATTAAATAATTAACAATTTGAAATTTAAAATTGATCAAGTCAAATCAAAAGTTCAAAACATTTATAACATGCCGAACATAATCAAACCAACACCAAAATACCAAATGACATAAGAAAACAACAAAAATTTCTTAATTCATATGTTGATCAAACTAAATAAGTCAAATTGCTGAAAATATCAAAATCTATCAAATTCCAAACTTGAACAAAAAGATATAACTTCAACCAATTAAAATAAAAAACAACCGAAACCAAATCAAATCAAAATCAAAATCAAACAGTTCAAAATCAACAAAAATTCAAATATGAAAATTCTCAATTCAAACCAAACAAAACCAACCTCAAATTAAATAAAAAATCAACTCTAAAATAAATAAAAACAACATACAACAAATTTAAAACAACTTGTTCACATCTTACCGGGTCCGAAAGGCTAGGCCCTTTTTGAGTTCTCTTTTGTTATGTGGACGTGTACTCTCTACCAAACGGATTGCTATGGCGGTTAATCAAGGGTATTCGAGTAGTTGCTCGATGTAAGTTAACTCTAGGTATTCGCACTATCCGACGGAGAGGGATCAAAATTAAATTTTCAAAGAACTTGAATCTCGGTTCTAGTATTTTTAAATGTATCGTCAGACTATTTAATATATTTATAGGCAATCACCTAATTTCCTAAGTAGTCCAAAGGAGATACATAATAATCATTTATTTTGATAAATTAAAAAATGAAGTTCTCACAAATTGACACGTCCAGTGGGACCTCTCTTTCTCTTAATCTCTCTACCATAGCGATCTAAGAGGGTGCACGTCTACTATCTCTCCACCTCTGATCGGGTCAACTTTGTTTGTTCTTACAGGTCATTAGGACTCAACAACGGGGTCACCTACTCTGTGTTGTACGTCACTCAACGTAGCATTGGCTCCGTCACGATAGGCATCACTTTCAGTTGCTTCCTAAAAGTCATCCTCTTTCCAGACCAGTACGGGACAAAGCTGGGGGCACCGTTTGCCAACAAGAAGTCACTCTCGGTGAACAGTCACGTCAACATCGGGCCCACGCCCGCCCAACAACAACTGAGTCTCCAAAAGAGCCGGATTGAACGCGGTTTTCATCGCAACTTGAAAGTTAATGATATGCACTACCCTTAGGAGTGCACCCGCCCGACTACCTTCATCCGAACACCTACTAAACTCAAGGAGGAAAGGCACCGACGACCTCAACTCGTCGACCCAACATTCATCAACCGGTTTTCTACTTTTGACCGGTTGGACAAGAATGGCAGGGCCCATGCTGTGCCCGCCACTATTGCTGCACCAACTACGCTGGGGAAGCATAAGTTTTCCGTCCGTTCAAAAAAGGTTGGCCGGTCAGCGGCCAATTAAGCCAAGGAGTGGGGATGACCCTCACCTCTAAAAACCTAAAGACTTGGGCTGACCTGGGGACTCAAAAGACGGCAGCCTGGGTAAGTGATCAGCCCTGGGCTCGTACTTCTCAATAGGACCGATCAGCGGTCCGACTTGAAACGAGCCAGCAGGCACTGACACCTGACATCCAAAAATTCTTGTAATCGGGTGGTCTGCTAACCAACACCTTCTGTGCTCAGCTCAGGCGATTGGGGGCAGCCTCCCTGTCTAAACCACCCTCCAACAAGCCAACCGACTAGAGGTCTAGCCCACAAAGACTTAGCAAGAGCTACCTGTCATGACAAAGATATATGCGGACAACCGCCCTACCGACTTTACCGCTTTGGCACCCAACACTGCTAACTGGGGGCAAGCTTCCCACACAAGCTATATCCTGCCAAGGGGACCATCCAGCGGACTCACGTGCTGACCGGGGGCAAGGATCCAAACCCTTTGCCCTGGTCATTAAACAAAGGTGGCTGTTGAAGACAAGCGTTCCCCAACGGAGCCTCTTCCTTCCAAGCCAAGCCGTCCACAACAGTCAGACATAGGCCTTTCTAGGTTGAAACTTCGATCTCAGCTCAAGCCTGAGATCGTCTTTGAACTGTTGCCTAAGGCCACTCCAAATTCGCTTAAGGCTCATTTTGCTCTGCCACACCGATAAACAATCTTACCATCTCGACAGTGGTACTAAAGTTATGGTTTCGTGGGAGCTGCCCTACCAAAAAAGGGTAAGTTTTCAACTAGCTAATTTTCCCTAACGATGAGGACAAATAACACAGGGGGTGAAGGACAGGGTGCAGGTTTCGCCTGTTATGCCACCTCAGAATAGGTCATCCAAATGCATCCTGGAGGCTTCCGTTCATCTCAGGTCGATGACTTGTGATCAAATCAGCCACCAACCCGCTGTCGTCACCAACTCCACGCTACACGATGATGTGAAAGAAGTTGTGCGGACAAATAATAACATGTAGGAGGTCATTCCTACATTGACACTAGAGGACCTCTGGTGGGAGAATCGACAGCTCTGGCTTCTCATCGCCAACGCTAGCCTACTCCAGCTTTCGTCGGTTCAAAAGTCTAGCACCATTGAAGTCCCGGACGAGCCCTACGTCATACAAGTCGAGCTGCTTGGGGCAAATTCACCGTGGACCGGTCTATCATCAGCATGGCACACCATCGGCTGCCACACCCTCGCGGCAGCATAAGGCCGGCCAATCCATTTTGGACCATTCATGCCACCCTACAAAATGGAGCACACAGGGGGCACTAGACCGGGGGCAGTTTCAAAAGTTTTATATGACATTGGCCACCAAAAAACAAGAAAAAAAAACACATCCTGTCAAGGTGAAAACCCAAAAGGGCTCCTTGAGCAAAATCGGATAACCTTGTTGTGTGAAATCTTGTAACGGGACGCACAAGCAAAATCCAAAAGGAGTCAGTCTGGGTGAAAACTTCGCAAAAGGGGCAGTCAGGTTGATAACAAAAAAACAAGAAGAAACGAAAGAAAAGAAGGAAAAAAAAAGAGAATGTGTAAGATCCTATTTTCAGCCTCTCAGCACACTCCTACCATTTCGGTCCTCCTAACCAGGGCAATTCAAAACAATCTGCACCCTTTCACTATTTTGATTACGGTACTACAAGCCTCCATCCCTTGTGTCTATTGAAACGTAGTGATACTTCAAATTCCCACCATCCTGATCAATCTAATCCTGATGGTATAAAAAAAAACTTTTCCCAAATCTTGGATATTTAATCCATATGACCAACAAAAATTTCATACCGTCATGACCATCTGTCTACATGATTTGGTAACTCATATCATCATATGCCATGTTCAGCCTGTATAATTTTCAAACCCATACTATCCTGGCCACTCCGATCTCGATGGCTCACAAAGTTCCATGTTGTCTTGACCACTCCTGTCCTGATGACCTAAAAAAAAACTTTTACCACCTCGATCTTTCCAGACTTGGTGGTCTACAAAACTCCCACCATCTTGATCACTCTGATCTCGATGGTTCACCAAAAAACTTCTTGTCATCTTGATCATTTCGATCTTGATGGTTTGCCAAAATTTTAATACCATCTTGACCCCGGTCTTGATGGTTTTAACAAAAAATCTTTACCACTTCTATCTTTCCAGACTTGGTGGTCTACAAAACCCCCACCATCTTGATTACTCCAATCTCGATAGTTCACCAAAAAATTCTTATCATCTCGATCACTTTGATCTGATTGTTTGCCAAAATTTTCATACCATCCTGACCCCGGTCTTGATGATTTCAAAAAAAATCTTTACCACCTTGATCTCTTCAAACTTGGGGACTTATACATTTTCACCATCATGATCACTTCAATCTCGATGGTCCGCAAAAAAAATCTATACCATCCTAATTACTCTGGTCTTGATGGTCCACCAAAGAATCCTTACTACATTGGCCTTTTTGACCTTGGTGATTTCAAATCAAAAAATTCTTACCGTCTTGATCATTTCAATCTTGATGGTTCAAAAACAAAAGAAAAAAAAAACCTTTGCTACCTTGACCTTTTCGGACTAGGCACCTTACAAAAAGGCTCTCACCATCTTGACCATGGTTCGCCGGGTCGCGACCCGGGTCGCGACCCGGACCCAACCCGGTCGGTTTGGGGCCGACCGACCCGGTCGCGACCCCAAGACCCCGACCCCATTTTTGATTTTTTATTATTATTTTTCGCCACCCGGGCCGACCCCGTCCCGACCCGGGTCGCGACCCCGGCCGACCCAGGTCGGTTTGGGGCCAAACCGACCCAGTCCCGACTCCCGACTCCACCTTCCTTGATCTTGACCACTCCGGTCTTGATGGCCTACAGAAATTGCTCCCATCTTGACCATTCCAATCTAGATGGTCTAAAATCCTCACCACCTTGATCTTTACAGATCTGGTGGTCTGCAAAAACCTCACCATCTTGACCACTCCAGTCTTGATGGTCTACAGAAATGTCCACCATCTTGGCTATTCCAGTCTTGATGATCTACCAAAAATCCGTGCCATCTTTGCCTTTCTGGTTTGAATGGTGACCCCAAAATCTATTCCTAGGACCTCAAAGCTCCTTAGGATCCATCCGGTGATCCTAAAAGCTTCCCGAGATTCAAACTTTTCCTTAGGGTCACAACAGCTCCTTTGGACACAAACATTTTCCCAGGGCCACTACAGCTCCTTCGGACTTAAAACTTACCCTTAGGGCCATCACAGCTCCTTTGGATCTGCCAATAGGGCCGATACAGCCCCTCCGGGCATCAAACTTTTCCTTAGGGCTACAACAACACCTTTAGAACCCAAAGAGATCCTCAGGGCCACAACAGCTCCTTTGGACACAAACATTTTCCCAGGGACACTATAGCTCCTTCAGACTCAAAAACTTACGCTTAGGGCCATCACAACTCCTTTAGATCCTCCCATGGGGCCGATACAGCCCCTCCGGGTATCAAACTTTTTCTTAGGGCCACAACAACACCTTTGGAACCCAAACCGATCCTCAGAGCCACAACAGCTCCTTTGGACACAAACATTTTTCTAGGGCCACTACAGCTCCTTCGGACTCAAAACTTACCCTTAGGACCATCACAGCTCCTTTGAATCCGCCCATAGGGCCGATACAGCCCCTCCGAGCATCAAACTTTTCCTTAGGGCAACAACAGCACCTTTGGAACCCAAACCGATCCTCAGAGCCACAACAGCTCCTTTGGACAAATATTTTTCCAAAGCCACTACAGCTCCTTCTGTAATAACCAGGATATTTAAATAAATAAATAAAATAGTTATTATATTTATTATGAGTTTTATTTATATTATTCTACTTTCCTCCTTTATCCTTTCCAATTTTCTCTCCCTCCGGATAATCTTCCTGAACCGCCGCCTCCTCCTCCGGATCGAACTCTATCCTCCCACTCCCGGTCGAACTCTCCCTCCCCCTCTATATACGTATATGTTTTCCTTCCCCGCCCGGTCTTCTTTCTCTCTTCTTCTTCTCTCCCGCTCGCGCGCTACACCCAGACGCCACCCCTCGTCGGCCTCGCCCAGCGCCTGCACATCACCGGCCGCCGCCCTGCACAACGCAGCGGCCGCCTTGGCCACCCGCCACCCTCGGCCGCCGCCGCAGCCGCCGCGGCGTTGGCAACCCCGCGCGTCGCCGACCGCCGCCGCCGCCACCTGTCCCGCGCAAAAGCGCCGCCTCCGACGCCAACCCCGCCGTCTTCCCACGCGCCGTGCGCGTCGCCGCCGCCCGGCCTCCCACGCGCGGCTGCCACCGTGTCACCCGCCGCCATCACCTCGGTCCCCTCGCGACATCAGGTCCTTGCGCACCAAGCCCGCCCGGACGTCGCTGCGTCACCGCCGCCCTCGCCCGCCATCGCCCGCCACAGCGCCATTGCCGGCGTTAAGCCCAGCCGCCGCCCGACGCACCCTCCGTCGTCGCCCAGCCGCCCGCCTCCCTCCACACCGCCCGCCTACACCGCGCGCCACCCTACCTCCGCCCCCGCACCCTCCCGCCCACCGCCGCCGCCCGGCGCACTCTCCGCCATCGACCGCCGCCGGCCGGCCACCGCCGCCGCATCACCGCCACCCCGCTGATCCCGCCGCCAGCCCACCGTCCGCCGCCCCGCCGTCCCCGCTCGCGGCCGCCGCCGCGTCGACCTGCGCGGCCGTCCCGCCGTGCGTTGTCCCATGCCCGGCCGCCCTCCTTCCGCGCGCCGCACCCACGGCCTTCATCCCGCCATCCGCGGCCGCGTCAACCTCTGCCACCTGCCGAGCCTCCTCCGCTGCTCACCCAGCCGCATCGTCTCCCCCCGTCGACATCGCCGTGCCACCATTGCCCCCCCACGCGAGCCATCGCCGGCGTCCCCCGCCGCCTTCCCGCGTGGCCGACCGCCACCAGCAGCCCCCCCCCGGCCATCGCCCACCGCCAACCCCGCCGTCGACCGTGGCGCCGCCGCCCCGGCGCGACCCCCCCCGATGACACGGCCGCCCGCGCCACCCCGCACCGCCCGCCCGCGCGCGCCGCACCGCCCGCCCGTGCGCGCGCTGCGCCGCCATGCGCCAGCCCGGCCCCTCCGCGGTAACCCCTCTCTCTTCCTCTATCCTATCATTCTCTCTCCTATCGCCCTCTCTCTCCTATCATTTTCTCTCTCTCTCTCTCTCTCTTCTATTCTCTCTATTATTCTCTTTCATTCAATATTCTTCTTTTTTTTCAACAGATTGTCAAGATGCCAATCGATTTGATTTTTCTTTACCGTCGTGACCGCGGCATTCTCGTCATCCGGTTTGATTCCCTTGCAATTCCGTGAGCCGTTCGTCGTCGCCGTAAAGGTAGGCGTCTCGGCTATTCTTAGCACTCTAATATACTTATTTAAACTGTAAAAATCATGCTTAGATCATCAGGAGTAGAAGATTGTAATTAGTGGGTTGTTTTGGATTTATTAGCATGATTAGATAGAGTTTAGATTAGCTTATTTAATCATACATGTTTAGATTGTTCTATGTCCATGATTATTCATCATGTTGGATAATTATTCAATTATGCATGTTGGCATGTTAGGTATGTCTTTATAGTTGAACCTAGTTAGATTAGCTGGTTCAACTATACAAGTTTAGGTTGATTTAATTATCCATGTATGTTAGTCGGCATGATAGGTTGTGCTATGTTTTAATCTAGTTAGTTTAGTATAGTTGCATCACGATAATCTTTAATATATATTCTGATTTGTTAAAAAGCCGATGTAAGGTTTAGTCATAGTGGTGTAAGAGTTTAGTTTATTTTCTTTTATACAATAGATAGTTCTGTCTAAGCATGTGATTGATATGTTTAGGTTGTAACTTGCATGATCATATTTATATGCATCTAGTTGTGCTAGATTGTGGTGTGGTATGCAAATATGTGATGCATAGAACCATGTGTGTGTTCATCTATGTATTTCATGTTTGGATTGCCAATTTCATATTCATGGTTACTGTCTGAGTTATTTATATGCTTGCATTGTGTGGAATGTGGTTAATGCAATGAGCTGCATTGTGATGAAAATATGTACTTCACCAGACTATATTAGTGGCCCGTGGGCAGCGGAGATTAGTTGAATCTGGAGCATCCTTCGATCCCAGATACCGCGGTTTATCCTAAGTACTCCCCTGCCTAGGGGTACTATGGGATTTAGTTACTATATGTTACTTCCTACTATATGGTAAATCTGGTGCTAGTTTTGTGATGTGACTATATTATTCAGATGGAGCATGATATTTACTCAGACATGTGTTTAGTTGTGTATTTTGGCATAGATGTTAGTGTTCTAGATGTGTCCTTGGTTTTATGTCAGGTTTATGTGTGTTATGAGCATACCTAGAGTAGTCTAATGTGTAGGATATGTTGGTTTTAGTGCATATAGAGTCTGGTTATCAAATGGGGTAGTAGAATGATCATGTAATCATTTAATTAAAGATATATAATTAGTTTAAGAGCTATGTATTATAATCTTATTTTTAGGCTTAATATGTATTTAATATCAATAGAAAACATTATTATAATAGGGTAGTTCGGGTGTAAAACCTACTGAGTATGTGGTGACTCAACCCTTCCGTTGTTAACATTTTCAGGATTGCAGGTTTAGCGCAGCAGAAACGTAGTGGTGTTTTGGGAATTCGAGGAGTTAGTGGAGTACTTATTCAATGTTGGTATTATTTAGATTGTAACTTCATAGTGTTAATTGGACAGAATAATTGGAATTATTTATTTGGATTGTGATTTTAGTCTTATTTGGTTACAGACCGATATTCTTCCCCGTTACGTCGCCGGATTATCTTCCGCTGTGCATATTAAAAATCCGGGTCGTGACACCTTCGAACTCAAAACTTACCCTTAGGGCTATCACAGCTCCTTTGGATCCGCCCACAGGGCCGATACTGCCCCTCCAAGCATCAAACTTTTCCTTAGGGTCACAATAGCACCTTTGGAACCCAGACTGATCCTCAAGACCACAACAGCTCCTTTAGACACAAACATTTTCCCAGAGCCACTACAGCTCCTTCAGACTTAAAACTTATCTTTAGGGCCATCACAACTCCTTTGGACTCAAAACTTACCCTTAGGGCCATCACAACTCCTTTGGACTCAAAACTTACCCTTAGGGCCATCACAACTCCTTTAGATCTGCCCATAGGGCCGATATAGTCCTTTCGGGCATCAAACTTTTCCTAAGAATCACAACAGCACCTTTGGAACCCAAACAAATCCTTAGGGCCACAACAGCTCCTTCAGGCATTAAACCTTTCTTTAGAGCCATAACAGCACCTTCAGAATAAAAAAAACCTTTCTTTATGGCCACAACAACACCTTTGGAACCAAAACTTTTTTTTAGGGCCACAATAGCGCCTTCAGAGTCACAAAACCTTTCTTTAGGGCCATAATAGCACCTTTCGAACCAAAACTCATCCTCATAGCCCCAACACTCCTCAGGATCTACACCTACAACATGATCCACCTGTTAAGTTAAAATCCGTACCTAACTCGATCTGTCTCCATCCTATGCATACTGCTTGAGGAAAGCCCCAATTCCATGCAAAAAGAAAAAAAAGAGTGAGAGAAACAAAAAAAGGAAAAATAGAGAAAATAAAAAGTAAGAAAGAAAAAAAGGTGACAAATAAAAAGATGAGAAAAAAAAGGTGACAAAAAGAAAAGAGAAAATAAAAAGTGACAAAAAATTAAAAAATACAAGGAGAAAAAAAAAGAATAAAAAAGGTGACAAAAAAATAAAAACACGAATGAACAAAAAAAGAGAAGAAACAAAAAAAACTTCATACCATCTTAACCATTCTGGTAATGGCGGCCCATAAGTTTTGCACCATCTTGACTATTCCAGTCTTGATGGGCCACCAAAACTTGATAATTGTCTTGATTCCTTCAATCTTGACGGTCGAAAAAAAAACTTTGCCATCGAGATCCCTTTGATCCTGATGGATTTTAAAAGATTCATACCACATTGACCCTTCAGGTCTTGATGATCTTCAAAATTCACACCATCTTGACCTTTACGATCTCCACGATCGTCAAACTCTTACCGTGGCAGTCACTTCGGGTTGCCGCGGTCTACAAACAATTCTTCGAGCCACTTGTCATACCAAACAGAGTCTTGTTCTCCTATAAGCCAGGTCTCTCTGACAAGTTGGACTCACAAACCTATCCAAAGGATAGAGTGGACATAGCCCCACTCACAAGTTCCTTAGGATGCAAATTTGTCTGAAGCTTCTATCCCCACTGACCACGTTGAAATTCATACTTTGTCAAACTCACAACAAAGCTTTCCTACCTTCGGGTTTGAAATCTACACCCACACAAAAAAATCCATACATAACAACCCTGTGTTCGAGTTGAAATCCATACTCGGCAGGTCCTTTTAAATATCGAGTTGAGAAATCACACTTGGTCAAATTCACCACAAAATATTTTATCTCCAGATTGAAATTCATACCCTGCAAGAAGTCTACACTGCACCCCGACTAAGTTGAAATCCACACTTAGTCCAAACCCAACAATGCATGCGGCCGAAGGGAGACCTCAATTCCCTAAAAAAGAAAAAGAAAAAGAAGGGGCTGAAAAGGGAGCTGCCCGACAGGCTTGGCTGATCACTCAAAAGGCGACCAGCTAAGAGCAAAAATGTCAAAAGAAAACTTGGCTAGAGTGAAAACTTGAAAAGGCACTCTAGGCAAAATCAGGTGACCCCGCTACATGAAAACTTCTCTGGGGGCATGTAGGCAAAAGATCGAGGGGGCTGGTTCGGGTGAAAATCTCGCAAGAGACAGTCGGATCAGTAAAAAAAACAAAAAATACAGGGGCCCATCTAGAGGCGGGCATACGAGAGACTATGTAGGAGCTGGCGTCATCAGATGTGCCAAACAGAAAGGTTGAAACCTATCACAAGGCGGACAGACAATCAAACATAATCAATGCTAGTCATGTTCAAGGGCCTAAGCCCTTCTCAGTCCTAAAGAAGCTCATGCAGCAAAGGCAGCACAGCAAATGAATTGTTGAGGACAGAGAAGCTGAAGCAGGACGCCAACTTATAAGGGCAGTCCCTCCTCGACTACCCCAGTCTTAGCGGTCCACAAAAAAAAACAAAAAGAACTCCCCTCATATCATCTAGGTTCCGCACTCTGGATCACTCTAAAAAAAGGGGAGCAAGCCAAAAGCTCCGCCATGGTTTGCAAAAAATCAGCAATCCAAACTTTGCAAGTATCCATGGCGAAACCGCCTAAGGACTGAGTGGACTCAAATCCCTACTCAATGCAGTTCCCAAGGCAAACCGAATGGGCTCAAATTCCTAATTCAATGTCAATTCTACGGCAAAACCTTGAAGATTTGAATGGGCTCAAGTTCCTACTCAAGCATCACTCTTCCAACAAAGTTACGAACAATCTTCTCCTTTGTGGCAAAATTTCTGAGGAACCGTATAGGCAAAATCCCTATATAAAACCCTGAACCCTTGTGGCAAAATTCCCAAGGAACCTAGTAGACTAAAATTTCTACACATAACACTCTCCCTTGTGGTGAAATTCCCAAGGAATCTTGTAGGCTAAAATCCCTACACCTAAACCTTTTCCGTTGTGGCAAAATACCCAAGGAACCTAGCAGGTCAAAACCCCTACATACCCCTCTATGGCTCTATCTTTGTGGCAAAATTCCCTAGGAGCCTAGTAGGCTAAAATTTCCACACACAACTTTCTATCTTTGTGGCAAAATTTCCAAGGAGCCCAGTAGGCTAAAATTCTCACACACAACTTTCTCCCTTGTGACAAAATTTTCAAGGAACTCAGTAGGCTAAAATCTCTACACTCGAATCTTTTCCCTTGTGGTCAAATTCCAAATGAACCCAATAAGCTAAAATCCCTACACTCAAACTTTTATCCTAAAGCAAAATTCCCGTCCAGTAGGTCAATCCCTACACCACATCATCTTGGTGACGAGATTCTCAAGAACCTGGTAGGCTGAAATCCCTACACAATATTTTCTTCAGTGCAAAAAAAAAGAAAGACAAAAAAATAAAAAAAGAAAGAAAAAAAGGGGAAAAAGAAGAAAAGAGGAAAGAAAGGAGAGAGAGAAAAGAAATAATGAAAAAAAGACAAAAAAGAAGACAAAAATAAAGAAGAAAGAAAACAAAAAATAAAACAAACATAAAAAGGGAACAAAGAATGGAGGAACATGATGCAGCTATGAGCCTACATCAACATCATATGGCTCATCAAGAATTCTTGTCCCACCGGCAAAGAGCAAACCAAAGGTGATCTACGTCAGGAATTACGGGCAGGACAACAAAGTAAATGAAAATCAAAGAGCACGCGTCCTAGTAGATAAATGGCTAAGCTCAAGATGATGAAGACTAGTCACCTCTGAGGACCCAAGCCCTTCTTGATCCAAGGACATTCAAGTCAAAGAACTGGCCGGAACAGAAGAAATGGAAGGCAGAGGGCCAACTGACACGGGCGGTCTCTTCTCAACTCTCGTCTCCAAGAAACCACCCGTGGGGGGCATTTGTTGGCACCTTAAAATCTCATGACACCCAAAACTGGCATATTTCGGGTAAAATACATGAAATACAATCGAACAGACAAGTTGGATTCACTGTTCATTGCATTTAGAGCCAATGGGCCGAACAAGCCCAATAAACCTTATTGGGCCTGACCGATCGAACGATGGCCCGATAACAATCAGACACCACCAGAAGGTTCACTTGATTTCCAGATAAACAATGCCAGAGTCAGATCAAAAATTCGATCTATATCCTGGAAGTCATGGTTGAAATTTAAGAAATTGCGGAGTCAGCACGTACTTCAAGACAAGGGTAATTTTGTCCAAACAATTCGCATACAACATTATTTGTGGTGAAGACCAAAGTCCAGGTGTATAAAAATTTAATTGCATTTTAGGTGTAATTTTTGGAATTTTTGAAGGTCGAGATCGTACCGATCAGAAATTTCATCAAATCGGTAATCTTCAGATAACTGGAAGGACCTTCGCCGCATATCTAATGGCACATAAAATCAACGGCTGCCGAGACGTCTTTTGAATTTTTATGACTATTTTTGGAGCTTAATTAAATTAATTCCACCAGAAATTAATATTGGCTGTTAGATCAGAGTCGTCTTGATCAAAACAAAGTCAAAGCCAACTTAGAAGTGCCAGCCGCCAACCCTCTCTCTCTCTCCTGCCAACGTACAGCTCTCCCCACCCCTCTTTTAGCTCCTGCAATCTAGGAGATAATAATGAGGCATTTATCTCTCATTATCTCCATTTAAAAAAAAGAGAGAGAAAAGGAAGGTGAAGATAAAAGAAGAAGATATACCATATTTATCTCCCCCCTTTCCCACGTCCATGCAAACAAGTGGATTTTGAAAAAAGATAGAAAAAAGAGAGGGAATCAAGGAGACAGCATCAGAGCCTTCCGTCTCTCCCTCCCTATTTCCTTATTTCATACGTGACCTGCCAACGTAGGGAAGGGGATAGATATAAAAATAAAAAATAGCAAGGAAAGGAAAAGGGGGGAAGGGTGCGGCTATCTCTCTCGGGGGCTTCTCTCGTACTCTCCCTCTCTCGGCCTCCCTCCTCTCACGACCTCCTCCAAAGCGGCAAGCAACAGCAGCATCGAGGATGGCTGCGTTCGCTCCAACAACGTCCGCCCGCAGCAGCTACACACCAGCACCAAGAGGACCGGAGGAGAGAGATCCAGCCCCCTCCATCTCCATGTAACTACTGCCAGAAGGAGGGCACGTACTGCAACAGGCCACGATCTTCTCTTCCCACAACAAAGAGAGTCTGGGTGGAAGGCCAACGACAGAAGAAGAAGAAGAAGAAGAAGAAGAAGAAGAAGAAGAAAGAGAAAAGAGATCCTATGCACAACCAGCTATCTCCAGTGCCATCATCACCAACTCTCCTCTGGGCGATCTTTTTACCCAGCTACTCCTCTATCGGCAGAGGTCACCCCACACCGGCAGCACCTTCTCTTCCACCATTATCGCCAACAGCAGCCTGCAGCCAAACAGATCGTGTCAGTAGAGCATCCAGTCTCCAGTGGCTCCCCCTCCTGCGGTGTCTGACGACACCTGCTGCTTGCTGTCAACGGCTGAAGAGAAATCCTTCTCTTCAGCCTCCTGCCAACGACAAGACAAGGAGATCCGGCCCCTTCATCTCCACGTACCACAGTCACCAGAGTAGGGAGAGCAGAGAAGGCTACGCGGCCCCTTCCCTTCACCCGGGGTTGTGCATCTGAGGCTGCTGCCTTCAACAACAGAAGAAGGCTGCCCACGTTCTCCTTGGGCCAGCACCTGCAGAAGAAGAGATAGGCATCCTGCCTCCAACGTCAACAGAAAGAGAAGAGGGAGCCGAGGTGGTATGCTGCTTTCGGGAGCCGAGGTGGTATGCTGCTTTCGGTCAACAGGAGGAGGAGAGAAGCTCTCTCCCACGTCCATCCCCTTGCTGCACCACCTCCTCATCTCTTCCACGTACAGCCACCAGCAAGCATCACGGAGAGGAGAGAAAAAGGTAAAAACAAAAGACACCATGTAGCCCTTTCAAGTTGCCATTCTCCCTTCTCTTCCTCTCTTTTCTCATCCCAAATCTTTCCATCAGCCTGTTCAACTGGCATGTCCCTGTGTGACCCCCCCCCCTGTTCAGGCCCCCAATCCAGGTCCTCAATCTGTCCCACAGCAGCCCCTGAAATCGGCTTCTAATCCAGCCCAGTTCCGCCCGTTTTATCCCACTGTCTCAGCCCTTGAAATATCCCAAAACAGGTGTCGGTTCGGTCCCAAAACAGGTACTGGACTGACATCAAAACAACGGCTGGTTCGGTGCAAAAGCAGCACCTGGTTTGGTGCAAAAAAGGTGCCGGTTCGGTCCCAAACCAGGTCCTGGACCGTCATCAAAACAACGGCTGGTTCAGTGCAAAAGTAGCACCTGGTTCGGTGCAAAATAGGTGCCGGTTCGGTGCCAAAACAGGTGCTGGCTTGGTCGGCAAACAGCTGCCGGTTTGGAGTCAAAACAGGTACTGGCTCGGTCGGCAAACAGCTGCTGGTTCGGTCAAGGCGAACAAACCCCGATGTGGTGCAACACGGGCTGCCAAGGCCCAAGGAGTTCAAGACGGGCCAATCGGGCCATGAAGACTTGAAGCCGGCCGTAATGGGCCACGCAGTGCAAATCATGCCGCCATGCCCAAGGAGCTGAAGCCGGCCTTAATGGGGCATGAGACACAAAGCTAGATGTATTGGGTCTTGAGCCAAAAAAATGAACTTAAATAAGAATTTTAAATGCAAAATACAAAATTAAATAAGGGGTGAGCCAAAAAATTTGATCACCCTAGGACAACTATTCCAGCTATGTCCCGGGTAAGCGCTCCTGGACGGAGGCACGGACTAACCCCCGTTGTAGATGGTTCCTTCCTATGACACAATGAGTCAAGTACTTGTTGCGCCGGATGGATAAATCTTCATTTTAATCAGAAATAAGGCGGCATGTTATCGAAATCTCTCCAATCTTATAGAAACTTACATCTCGAGGAGGAATGCCGACACATTGTTCAAACTTCATCAAGTGTACACCGACATTGCAAAATTCAATGAAATTCAAGTGCTGATGTGGACTATTCCAACCGGGCGTCGATGCTAGCCCTACGGGCCGGATGAGATGCGGACCGAACATAAATAAAAAGATAAAACAAATCTGAAAATACCATAATCTACATCAAATTAAATCTGAAAATCAAGAAATAAAATTAGATTTTTAATAATCTGGAAATTCCAATTAAACTCACTTAATTCAACGGAAGCCCACTTCTTAAACAAGTGAAAATTAAATGATTCAAAAATAAATTGAATAAACCACATTAAGAACACTTTAAATCACTAAAAATCATCCATAAAATAAAAAATCAAATAATTAACAATTTGAAATTTAAAATTGATCAAATCAAATCAAAACTTCAAAACATTTATAACATGCCAAACATAATCAAACCAACACCAAAATACTAAATGACATAAGAAAAAAACAAAAATATCTTAATTCATATGTTGATCAAACTAAATAAGTCAAATTGCTTAAAATATCAAAATCTATCAAATTCCAAACTTGAACAAAAAGATATAACTTCAACCAATTAAAATAAAAAACAACCGAAACCAAATCAAACCGAAATCAAAATCAAACAGTTCAAAATCAACATAAATTCAAATATGAAAATTCTTAATTCAAACCAAACAAAACCAACCTCAAATTAAATACAAAATCAACTCCAAAACAAATAAAATCAACATACAACAAATTTAAAACAACTTGTTTGCATCTTACCGGGTCCGAAAGGCTAGGCCCTTTTTGAGTTCTCTTTTGTTATGTGGACGTGTACTCTCTACCAAACGGATTGCTACGGTGGTTAATCAAGGGCATTCGAGTAGTTGCTCGATGTAAGTTAACGCTGGGTATTCGCACTATCCGGCGGAGAGGGGTCAAAATTAAATTTTCAAAGAACCTGAACCTCGGTTCTAGTATTTTTAAACATATCGTCAGACTATTTAATATATTTATAGGCAATCACCTAATTTCCTAAGTAGTCCAAAGGAGATACATAAAAATCATTTATTTTGCTAAATTAAAAAATGAGGTTCTCACAGCTTCCAATTTTAAACAATATAATCCTGTATATCAGCAGGCAGCATCCATTTGATCAACATATTAGATAGCTGAGTAACCTTCACCTCAACCCAGAATGAGCATATCAGCCCAATCATGAAGGTAGTTGGTCCCAAGCTCGGGCTTTTCTCCAACTGAATCCGATCTGTACTCGATTAGGTGCTCATATAATTACTTGGTTAAATATTTGACACAAGTATGAAAATGCATTTTTCATTATATCATGTGAATAATATATAAGGATATATGTACATATATTAAAACTGATGTCTTTTTTGTAAAATGTAACAATTGATCTTGACCTTCTGTCATTTGATCAAAGCGACCAAATTAAGCCAATCAAAACAAAACCCTAACCCACCCACTTAAACTCTCACGTACACACGACACATGCGGTTCCCACTACTCGAGAGCCCAATAATCAGTGTGCACCACTGGCATCTCTTGGCAGCACTCCTCCCACATTTATCAGCATCTTGGCAGCACTCCTCCAGCATTCCCTGGTGGCGCACCTCCCATGATCCCTTGATGGAACTCCTCTGGTCCCAGCATCTGGCAATCCTCCTTCATGAACCTCCCCTCCTACTCTGACAGAAAAAACCAACCAAAAAGACAGAAGTACAAAACCTCAAAGTCCAAACATTGAAACACCAAAGCTTTGAAACCTGAGCTTGAAACTCATTAGTCTCAGTTCAACATTGAAATCCCTCAAAGCATCTGAAATCTGAAAGACAACAGGACAAGTAAGATAAAAAAAACACCTGAAATCGCAAAGGCATTAAGACAAACGTAGATTTGAAAAATAAAAGACACCAAGTCTTAATAAAAAACCAATCAAAACTACTCAAAATAATCCTAAAAGAAATCCAAACCAAATTTTAAAACACTAAAGTTTGCATTCCGACAAGACTATAGACCTATGTCTTCCACATGTTTGTGGATGAATGACTCCTATTTATGAGTTTCTATGGCGGTTAATCAAAAGTATTCGAGTGTTTATTCAATGTAATTAACACTGAATATTTGAAGTTATACGGAAAGAAGTCAAATTTACAAAGAACTCAAATAAACTCAATAAAAATAAAAAAGAATGCAGTTCAACTTGTCTAAGTGATAAGATAATCCCTATGTCAATATTTAGAAGACCTACGAAACCCACTTTGAGTTCCTATGTATGAATAGGACGTCAAAGTAGCTAATACTTAAAAAAATACCATATATTTTCATAGTCATCAAAATTCAACAAACTAAAACTTTTCCATAAAGTTTTAATCAAAAAAATTAAGCTTCTCAATGGATTCCTATTAGGATTTGAATCCCACTTTGGCTAGAAATTGAATTCTAGTTGAAATAGGATTTAAATCCTAACTTGAGTAGGATTTGAATCCTATTAGGATTGGGATTTTACTTTGGTTAGGATTTGAATCCTACTAAGAGTTGAATCCTATTTTGATTAGGATTTTCCACCCTGTTTGTGCAAATTTTTGTTGTCAACACCCCCCTAAACCATAGTGGTCAAGGCAGGCAACTAGGCACTCTTCGACTAGCCCCTTGCAAGGATGCTTTTTGGGAATCTCAAAAGGTGCACAAGGTGCCTGCCTAGGCATCCAAGACATTCGCCTAGGCACCCAAGGTCTTCTTCATGACTTAAAAAAATCTTCTTTTTTTTTTGGGGGGGGGGGGGGGGGGTTGTGCACCCAGCAACTTGACCACACAGGTCAGTCTGCAAATTGTAGGCACCTATTAGATGATAATGTAAAAATATTAGCATATTTCACTATCACTTATACTATTACATATGTTTAAGATTTATAATTATAAATATATGTTATATACTTTAAAATTTATAAAGTTCTCTCTTAACCCTTTTTTTCTCTTCCTCTCACTTAGTTTATCAAGATTAGCTCTTTCCCAAAATATATATACTCACATAATTACATAAATAAAATCACATTTACATGTATACACACATAAAACACATATTTAATTATATCATACAAATATAATATATTTATACGTGTCTGTATGTATACATATAATATATATTGTATTAACATCTAATTATATATATTCATATATGTATGTATAAAAAACATCTAATGCTACAACCTAGGCCGCCTAAGCGGTTGCCTTGTCACCTAAGCAAAATTGGCACATGTAAATGCCTTAGACATCTTATCGTCTTGACAACTATGCTCTAAACAACACACCAAAAGGGAAGAACACTCCGCAAACTCTCAGGGCCTGTTTGGTATCAAAAAAAATTGAGGGTAAACCTGGTTTATCCTCTAAATTTTGAGGATAAACTAAGTTTATCCCCAAGTTATCCCGATACCAAACATGCCCTAAATTTTATGGTCCCAAAGAGGCCCTTAGAGAATAACACAAGCATAGAAAAGGTGGTTAAGGCTTCCTGCTTGAAGATTGCTCTATATCTCTATCCAAATAGCCCAAAATGGCATGAGGCACCATTCATCAATTTTGCTATCCTTCACTTCAGCAGCTTATACCAATTCTTTAACAACTATCAAAAAAAGATAGTAGAAATACTGCAACCATCTTCTGCTAAGGCTCAACGAAAAAGGGGAAAAAAAGTTGAATCAGGTTCCCTTGCTCAATCAAATGAAAAAGAAGTGGTCCTCGTATCCCAAACATAGGCCAACACCTAACCTGACAACAAGTAGGTAACCTACCCTATGCAATCCTCCAGGCCAAAAAATTTTCCTCCAAGGAAATCCAAGATAATCTCCAATAAAAAATGACCTACCTCCTTATTTCGTAACTCTTACATTAGTTGAAGAGAAACTTTTGAAAACTGGTGCGCTGATCTTCAAGATTATAAGATAGATGCATGCTGAAAAATAATTGTTTGCTCTGCAGAGCCAGGAAATCAGCTACTTGCTGATCTATCTTGAAAATCAAGCACCACCAGAAAACATGAAGCCATTGTCCGAGGCCCCTCTCCTGAGAGAAATAGTATTTGACGTTTAACCCCATATCAACAGCAATCCAGTACCAATCAAGAAATGAAACGGCAAAGAAGGCATCTCAACATCAAAGCACCAATGCACCATTCTAAAACAGAGTGAAATTCAGCTCGCCAATCCAAACCCACATACCTACTCAGCTACTCTTAAGACATCTGAGGTTGTCAAATTAATCTTCTATTGTAAAACATAGACATTTGACTTTTCATATACACACCAAGTATCAGAGACACTTTGTTTTTTAAAGTACAGAACAATCTTCAAGAAAGAAACAGTTTAATATATTGGACCTAAAATTGAAAATTAAAAGTTTCATTTTTTAGATAGATTACTCTGAAACAAGAATATCGACTCTATATATTTCTCATATTCATAAATGAAAACTAAGAATTAAGAGAAAAACTTAGGCAAGATTGAAATTATTATAGTACTATATTTTGACAACATACAGCTAAGCCATCATTTTCATCCTTCAGAAAGTCGAGAAAAATAGAATCCACAATATCCATAGTGTTATTATCATCGGATTCTGAGCCGCCTCCTCTATCTTCTATGGTGGTACCCGTGTAAGCTTCATCCATCAGAGCCAGCAGCATCTGATAGGAAAAGAAATATATATCAGGACACCAAACATTAATAGTACATTTTACTCATCAGACCTTTGGAAGTCTTAACTTCTGGAGCCGTACTCTTCTGGATAGAGGCAATACTACTGCCGACAAGAGTCCCAGAGCTCTTCTCCACCTTCTCCAGAGTGACGACAACTACTGTACTCAAATAATGAAAATATAGAATATACAAACATATTAGAAAATAGAAACATGATTTTGAAAATGAAATGACGATCTATATAATTAAGTTGAAAAAAAACATAGGTTTTGCTAGAGGAAAAAAAATAAAAGGCTGCATACAGAATACACAATTTTGACATGCATTTTGCTGAAACTCAACTCAACTCTAGCCTTAATTTCAAATTATTTGGAGTTGTACGTATGAATTTATGTTCTTCACTAACATCTATTTTGAGTTATTTCTTCAAACATATTTAAATAATGCAAATAACATCAAATTAGCTTTCACTATGTTAGCTTAAATCTACCACATCCTTTTTTTGTTTCTACTACCTTGATATTCTTTTATTTTTCTAAATGGAGCTTTCAAACTCTATGTTTACCATGTCCAAACCATCTCAATCTCATTTTTCCAAATTGTCTACAATTGCCGCTATTCCAACTTCTTTCTCTAATATAGTCATTACCTGCCAAACCTAATATTGTATATCAACACATCCATCTTAACATTCTCATTTCAATGACACATTTTCAAAGTATGGCTTTTTCATTGTCTAGCACTCACTACTATAAAATATCGCAGATCTTATTACTATATACTATTTTTTTCTCCAAATTGTAGTTAAATCTTACAATCACATAGGACTCGTAGCTGGAACTCCACTTCATTCATCTTATTTTAATTATATGATTAACATCATCATCACATTCTCCACATTTTTGAATAATTGAACCAAAATATTTAAATTGAATAATTTGAGGTAATATTACTCCATCCAAATTAACCCTCTCTACCTTTCCTCTTTGGCATTCACTAAACTTACAATACATATAATGTCTTAGTTCTACATATCTTGAAACTCTTAGACTTCAGTATTCCCCAAAGTTTTCACTTCTTATCAATTCCCTCTCGTGTCTCATCTATAAATACAGTATTTCTACATAAATAAGGGCTGTGGTATATCATTTTGTATATTTTTACTTAATCTATCCATAAGTAATGCAAAATGGTAAGAACTTCTTGCATGTCCTTGATGTAAAATAAATAAACTAGAAAAGTACCTTGTCTCTCCTCTAATTTTGCAAACATAAGTGGTTACTAAATCATACATATCTTTTATCATTTCTATCTACCTAATAAGCACCATATTTCACTAAAGACCCTACTACAAAACAATTGTTGAAATTTTATCATAATATTTTTCAAATTAATAAAAGATATATCTAAATCTTTCTTCATATCTTGATATTTCTCCATTAAGCATATTAGAAAATTAACTTTCATTGTAAACCTTGAAACCTCAAATTTTCATCATAATAAATTTTTTTATTTTGGCCTCCTTTCTGTTGTAGAAAATTTATGTATTTTCTATTTTAGTAAAGATTTTTTGTTTTGCTTTTGTAATTGTGCTTGCTTTAAAAATATATCATGTTATGTTGTGAGTTTAAAAATTACAACAATTAGAGTCAAATCTCCTCCCATTGGTTCTTGAACTAACTGGTTAATTATGATGAGCAGTGACTCAGCAACCTTGATTAAATGCCATCACAACACATGAGATAAAACAACATTTGAAATTTGTATTTGACACATGAAGATGCAAGAAGATGGTAATCCTTTATCTTCCCATTAGGGGTAATCACTTCTCGGGTCAACCTGAGAAACTAAACCGGTCCAACACGAAATTGTCGGGTTGGGTTGGGTTGGCATCTAGGTTCAAGTGAGTCAAGTTCAAAAAAAGTTTAAACCGAAACAACTCATCCCAAACTGCAACCTGAACATCATTGCCTGAGCCATTCTTCAATGGTTGCTGCTTTTAACTTTGCTTGGTTACTCAACGTATAATATATAAAATGTGAATAAGTGTAAGATTCCTCAATGGGGGACTTAAAAATACCACTCCACATGCCCATCAGTGGCTGATGGCTATACGCCTGTACGCTTCTTTAATCCCACATTGGTGATTTTCAATTGGTTACCTTGCAAAGCCTTATAGAAGGGGCCCAGGGGCAAGGCAACGTATTGCGTTCCCATAGCAGAGGGAAATGGGCTATGCTTGTCAAGTCCCTGTGTTTGATAAATCAACTTTGATATTTGAGTAGATTTTGTGATAATGACTTTAATTTTTTTATATTTAATATAAAAGTATTATCATTAATTTTATTCGGTTTACCTGAACCAACCCAAATTAGGTTGGTTTGGTTCGGATTGGGTTGAGAGGAGCCTAGCGTTTGGCTTGGGTTGGATTTTTTTGGCTTCAAACTAGACCAAACTGACCTGTAAACTTCCCATGATCCCTAACTTGAGCATTTTTATAATATTTCATTTTTCATGATTTTTTATTTTTCATGATTTGTTTTTTTTAACATTTAGCATTTTTATTATTTCTATTTTATCTATTATTAATTTATTAATATTTTTATCATCACTTTTATGGTTGTGGTGATGATGACTATTTTTGTTGGTTTGTATTTTCCTTTTTATAATATTTGTCTCTTTCATTTTGTGTAGATTAGGCATTTCTCTTGGTTAAACATTTTTGGGCCGAAACCCCTCTTCACCAAATGAGCCATTGTGCCCCCACTGGGGAGCGACAAACTCCCTTTTATAGAGATTTAGAGCAATGTTTTGACGGGTGGTTGACTTACCACCATTCTTCTCTTTCTTCAGCTTGACTGGGTCTACAAAAGAGGTGTGGACAGTAAGCTCACTACATGGTCACCCCTCCCCCCCCCCTTTTCCTCTTTTCCACCCTTTTCTACCCCTGGGGTATAGCAGGCAGTGCAGACAAATGTAAAAAAAATGACAAAAGAGGGATTGAGATAGTTTAGACATATTAACATAGAATTTTAATTAGAAAAATAAAAAATAGAAACAAAACAAAAAAACAAAAAAAGGATGCTTGTTTAGGGACAAAGTAGAAATTCCAATTGGACAATGTTGATTATTTTTGAATTTCATGAGATGGAGCCCACCATAATTAAAATCCCTATTTTCAGCCCATTTCCTTTTTCCTTATTTAAATTAGTGAGACCCACCATAATTATCCTTTTTTCTCCTATTGAGATGAACATGAAAGAGGGAGAGTGGAGCAGCTGTGGGGAACCACAGCTGGTGGTGGAGAGTCCTCCCACCAGCTGGCTGGCTGTGAACCATTTAACCTCTTGTGCAGCCCCTTTTTCTCTTCTCTCCATCGGCCAGCAACAGGGAATCATCCTCAGTTCAGCCCAGTTTCTTCTTCCTCTTCTCCATCAGCAGGTAGTAGGAAAAGAAATATTCAGAAGGGCTTTTATTGCCTTTGCAAAGAACTAAAGTCATTCAAATATGAGAGAAACATTCATTAAGGGTTTCTTCCGCTTTCTCCCTCTTTTCCATCAGCGACCAACCTGCCCTCCATGGGATCTTCAACCTGCACCAGCAAAAATCAGCCCAAATAGCCACTGCTTTAGGGTTGCAGCAGCAGCCAGGCTTAGGAGCAAGCTTCCACAGCCACAAAATTCTTCCTGTTTGGGTTTTGGCTGTCAACTCTTCCCATTGAGATGAAACTGTGCAAGGTTCTATCAGCCCTTCAACAGCTTCATTCGGCCATAGCCACATCATTATGTGCCATGCCTTTAGGGGTGCAAATGGAATCCAATATACCAATCCGGTTTCATAAAAATTAACAGATTCAGATCATATGTTTGCATCCTATAAACTATTGGAATTGGAATCGTATATTCTGATAGTTTATCGGAATTGGAAACAATTAATTCCATAATTTTTTATCCAATTTTGATAATAAATCAATATATAAATGTATAAATTAATATTATAATAAATAAAAATATATAAGTATGATATATAAATAATAAAAAATTTAAAATATAATTTAATACATATTATATCACAAAATTAGTAATAAAATAAGACTTAATTTATATTTTTAATAAACATTGATGTATATTATACATTTCGAAAATTATTGAAATATTCTGATTTCGACAACGGAATCGGAATTGGAATGAAATAAGAATACCATGATTCTGATTCAAACAAAATCAAAATCGGAATCACTCAACTCTTATTTGAATTGAAATTAGAAAGAGGTAATATCGCTACCGAATCCGACCCATTTGCATCACTACATGCCTTATTCTAAAGCCATGAATCAATTAGACAGCAATATCATGGCTGTTTTTTTAAGGTGGAGCATGCCACAAGACAATTTATTACTAAAAGAAATGGGCAACTGAAAATTACAACTAGAGAGAAGAAATAAAAAAAGACATAATAAAAGTAAAAAAATAACACCCATAGTCTATTGAGGAAGTAGAATCCTAGGAGGAGTCAAAACAGGAAGTGCATCTAGTTGAAAAATAAGTTCCTAAGTCCTCCGATCAAGGATTGTCATCTCGGATCTCGGTTTCATCTTGGGGGGGTGAAAGAGAAGAGATCTCAGAATGATCTCGAAAAAATCTCGGGAGATCGGATCTTGGATTCTCGGATCAAAATGTATATATGAATGAAACATAACATAATATCTTATAAAAATAGGAGTACATCAATGAATTTACATGAAAATATATAACATATTTTGTACATCAACTGTGTGAATGAACAATTAAAATCTTATTTAAATACTAATATGGTATTAAACTTGTAACACATTTTTATGTGATAGTATAAGTGATAGTGAAATATATTAAATATGTTTACACTATCATAAACGAGGTGCAGAGTAAACATGATGGGGATCCGATCCGGTCCATTTTGGGGTTTATTTACGTTTACGTCCTTTTGGACTTCATTGTAAATATTTGAAGTTTGTTTTAGTCTTTTCCTTTAATTTGGGTCCTTACGAGGACATGTATGTAAATAGTCATTTAGAGTGTCTTATTTGTAATAGGCTCCTCTATTTAAGAGGGCACATTGTTGAATGAAGAAGAGAGAGTTATTGTTCAATTTTTGGAACCCTAGGGGCTGCCCCTTGTGCTGGGGCGCTGCCCCTTCCTCTTCACCCCCTCCACGTTGGAGGTCGTCCAGCTCCACCTCCGGTGCAGACCGATCTCTTTGCAACCCTCCGGCATGGGTGCCTTCTCCTTCTCCTCCGTCCAGTGGTCTCCGAGCCATTCTTACCCCTTCCCCCTTCACCGGTTCGTTTTGCAGCCCTATCGACACCGTTCACCCCCGTCTCCGTCCGTTTCGACGTCTCCGACGGCGTCGATCTCCACCCCTCCGTCCACCCCCGCCTCCGGCGATCCCCGGAGTACCTCCACCCCCCATCCCGGTGCTGGAAATCCTCCCTCGGAGCCCTACCAGACGGAGACAAAAGGAGGAGGAAGAGGAAGAGCCGCGTCCGCGGCTCCGTCTGTGCGCACGGCCCCGCTAGGGCTCCGGCAGCCTCCGATTTCCTCCTCCGGCAACTGCGGCTTCTCCAACCACCCCGGCGGCGTCGGCAAGATCCAACGACGACGGCGATGGCCGACGCGCTCCCCCCGGGTGCCTCCTCTTCCGTGCGGACTCCCGGCACCCTCCGGCAGTTCCGACCATGGCGAAGACGGAAAGGAGGCTAGAGGAAGGCGAAGACGGCACCGACGATGCCGTTGGAGACACCCTATCCCTCCGGCGATGGCGACGGCGACGTCCGGCGCCGATTCCAGCTTCTCCTTCTCCCGCAAGCCGTGCCACCACGGTCGCGGCCGCGAGGCGAAGCCCTCGCGAGCTCGCGAGGTCGAAGGCGCCTCCCGATGGGGTACGCGGCGGCCGGCGAGCCGGCCGTGTCACCCTCCTCCGCGGCCAACCGCGGAGGGCCACGACACCCCCCCACGTTAAGTCGCGGCCGGGCAAACTGGCGCCGGTTTGCCTCCGCCCGGCCGGCCGGCGCACCGGCTCGCGCCTCCCGCTCGCCCGGTCCGCCCGATTCGTCCGGGCCGGCCGCGGTTCACCTCCAGGCCGGTCCGACCGCCGGTTCAGCCCGGTTTAGACCGGTTCAGGGCCGGTTCGGCCCGGTTTGACCCTCCAGAGGCCGGTTCAGGCCTTAAACCGGCCGGTTCAGGCTATTTGGGGCCGGTTCAGGCCGGTTCAAGCCATTTTGGGGCTGGTTCAGGCCCGTTTTGAGCGGTTCGGGCACGGTTCGACATATTTTGGGCCCGTTTTGACCGGTTTAAGTCCGGTTTTGCTTGTTCCCTGCATTTCTAGGTCTTTTGCGCCTCCCGACGGTCCGCTGCAGTGCCACGTCGCCGGTCCGTCTCGCCTCGTCCCGCATCAAAACATATATGTAATCTTATTTAAATACTAATATGGTATTAAACTTGTAACATGTGATAGTATAAGTGATAGTGAAATATATTAAATATGTTTACACTCATAAACCAGGTGTAGAGTAGTCGTGGATCAACTTGCGCGGTCAGGTCGTGGGGGTCAAGGGGGCAGCGCCCCTTATGGGAGGTATCATGGGGGCAAAGAAAAAAATTTTATAGACCAGTCTACATGGGTGAGATCTCGGCGATCTCGTACCTCGACCCCTTGGCGAGACCGAGATTCTCATGAGATTTCAGCGAGATGGCATTCCATGCCTCCGATCACGATAGGAACCCAAGTGTGCAAAGTGCCGATTCCGCACATTGATAGGCATGTGAAAAAGGATGTCAACTGGAAGAAGAAATATTTCTCCAGGCATTTTTTTGTTCCCTGCTGTCCGAATTACCCAAAGCATGCTGGTAGAGCTATAATCCACATTCTACTGTGGTCCTTTCATAGATTCCTATCCTTCCACGTACAGAGAAGGTTGATAACATCCTCAATTTTCATGGTAGAGCAAAATCATTGCTGTTTCATAGCCATTTGACCTTAATTTTCTATGATCAGAATGAAATTTAATCTGACTAAACAGTAAATGGGGGGTCAATAGAAGCCCTGAAACAACTCCGAAATCAAGTTAATAAATCAAACATGCTGTAATCTAAGCATTGTTGTCAAAGTAGGCGCTTAAGTGCCGCTTCAGTTTTCTATACCCAAACAGAGGTCCGCTTTATCAGGGTGTAAAAAAGCACCCGCTTTGGGTGCTCTAAGCGCTAAAGTGCTCAAACAGAGCGCTTTGTCCACTTAGTTTACTTACCATATCCAAGACTTATTCTTTGGGTCGAAGAATTCAAAGTCAATTGAAAAGTTCAGGATATTCAACAGTGTGCTTGAACATTTGATAACAATATTTCTTCAATATATGGTGAGCCATATTCTCTTTGAGGCATTGTCGATTTACATATAAATTTTATTTGTCAAGTTGTCTTATCAGTTTATTGTTTTTTTGAATAAAATGATAAAATTTATGTCTATTTATGCCTCAATGTTTTGTATATTTGGTGGACTGACCACAGACCTCCCCAAGTAGTCTTACCGCTCAAGTGCCACTTGCTTAAGCGGTAAAGGGAGCCTTGGTCACTTTGTCGCCTTGACAACTATGAATATAAGGCTGGTCTTAAATCATGTTCTTAATACTTCTAAAATATGGCCAATAAACTGGACCTTGGAAGAACTAAAAGATGAATAACAATCAGACCTCCAATGGGCCTTTGGATAGGTGTGAAAATTGAATGCAATTGGACTGTCCATAGACTGTGCAACAATCATGAATATATCCCATAATCAGTCCATAAATGGACAGAAAGTGGGCCACAATTGTCTGCTGGCAGTCCTGAGAATGGACCAAAAATCAGTTCTTAAAAGGGCAGTAAATGGGCCACAATTGGGCTGCTGGCAAGCCTAAGGATAACCACAAATCACTCCATAAATGGGCTGTAAAGGGGCCACAATTGGGCTGCTGGCAGGCCTGATGATGGGCCACAACAAATCAGTATTTAATGGGTTGTAAATAGGTCACAATTGGGCATCTGGCAGGCCTGAATATGGGTCACAAATCAGCCCATGAATGTTCTGAAAGTGGGCCACAGTTGGGCTACTGGGAGATCTGAAAATGGATCATAGATCAGCCCATTTCATACCCATAGAGCTCATGTTTAGTGAACCTAAACGTGCTGTAGCGTAAGGTTAAATTCATAACATATTTAAGCCCTTTATAAATCAGCCCATGCATCCCCTAATGGACATGTAAATTGGACCTTTATAAAGGCCGAATTTGGGGCACAGCACATTAAATCCTTTAATAGGCTATTTAGTGCATCTAAAATATAAGCCTTAGGCCAAGCTTCAGATAGGCTGAGAATCGAGCATAAGTGACTAATGGGCTGCCCATTGAAGTTAAAGAAAATGTGTAAATCCGGCCCATTACCTTCAAAAGTCAGTCACCCTATAGGGCATAATATGTTGTCATGTATGATTGAATTTGGGGCAAATTTAGCCCCTTGAGAAGCCAGCCCATATAACCATTTAACAGTCATAAGCGGGCCCTAGCACATATCAGTCCACAAAGGACAGCTTCAACCAAGTTGACATGAAGGAGCCACTTGATATATGTATATTTTTAGGTATGTAAAAATATGGGGTTAACTAGGACTACAGATGGGTCTGATTCGATAGCGGAATCACCTGCATTTAATTCTAATTCCGATAAAAGTTAAGATGTTCCAATTCCGATTTCGATAATTTTAGAATCACTATATTCTGATTTCAATTCAATTTTGATTCTAGATCACAATCAGAATTGGATTTGACAATTTCTGAATACACCCTACATATTAGTGTTATTTAAAAACAAGCTAATAATTCAATATAATTACTATACTTTGGTATAATACCTTTAAATTTTTATTGTTATCATTTATCAGTTTATATATAATATTTTATAATTTATTTATTTCTATTTTAATTAATTTTACTTATATATACTTAGTTTGATCAGAATCGGATAAACAGAAATGGAATCAACTGATTCTAATTCCAAATTCAATAAGCTATCGGAATATTTGATTCCAATTCCAATTTCAATAGCTTGTAGGATATAATAACAAGTACCGAATCAGTTAATTTTTATTGGAATTGAATCAGAATTTTAAAATATCGGAATTCTTTTACACCCCTAGGGTTAAACAATCCTTCAGAAAGATTCTGAGCTTGGAAGAATAAACCTACTTTTGGGATCTAAATAAAAGTACATAACGACCCTGAGATTAGAAGAAAAGAAAAGTGCTGACTTTAATGCCTATATCGAATGAAGTAAACACCAATGCCCATTGATGATAGAACAGTATGGATATGAGAAAAGGATGATATTTTTCGAGATAAAATTGCATCCAGGTGACTGAATATGGATAGATCAATTTCAGATTTGCACAGGTATCTCTGATTTCCAATCATAGGATTTTCTTACAGTCCACTTCAAAAAAAATAGAATCTTTCAGAGAATTGCAAGAGGAAGGCTCCGAGCAGCTGATCACAAATCTTGGGTAAACAGAAGAAATATATGCAGATTGGGTATACCAGGTAGAATTGGTAGATATACGATTTTTTTTTCATTGTTATATTACTCGTATACATATTTTTTTAGAATTAATTGATGAAAGATGGCACTTAGTTCATAATATTGGAGGATTAGTTCGTGACTAGCATCCTTTGAACCCTATTAGTTTGGGAACGGAGGGCAAATATGGATGCATTGCTTTCCTGATATAATGTGGTCAATTTGGATTACCAAAAATGCCACAGTTTTCAGAGAAACACAATAAATCTTTTATGCTGACTAAATGTTTGATGTTGAAGACTAACTAGATTCTCTATCTCTAAAATATACAAAACAGTCCAATTTCGTCCTGTTATCATATCTCAAGAAGTTAAATTCTCCTCTGTAATTTTGCACACTCCTAGGGTTGTTGTCGGGTCACAATCACTTCATTGGTGTAATATTTATCTAAGTTTCCTTTTTTCCCCTGTTGTTGTCTTGTCTGAGTATCTACATCCACTTTAGCCTCTACATTCCACCCTTTTCTCTGAATCAATGAATATGGCACATCTCAGTGGCCACCTTCAGGAAGACACAAAACAAGCCACCGAGTCACCGACTGTAGTTATTTTCAAAAAGGTAACATCATTAATGTGCAAGGAAGCTCAAGAATGAAGCAAAGAAGGTTATAATTCCCATTGGATCATAAAATGTAAGAGAATCCAGATTCACATATCACAGGAATAGAAACTCACTTGGTAAATCTAAAAGAGATGGAAAAAGTGGTAGAAATGAGCCAGCTGACACTAGTCCTGGAAGGATTCTCAGAAATATCTCCTTCAACCTGCAAACAGAATGAAAAAATGCACACTTTTGACAACTCAGAGAAAATGACCAAAGGAATTACAGATCAGTATCAGACATGGATTGGCAGATTAGGTGAGCCAGCCATGACTCGGCCAACACTGTCCAAGCAGCTGATTCAGGCATAGGATCAGCCAATCTCAACCTGGCTTATCTGGTTCAACCGATCAGGCTGGAATTGTCCAATCCACTCTGAACTCAGCCTGGCCAAGCTGGTTCAACTAGATGGCAAGACCAACTTGGCCAATCCCAGATGAAAATTGGACCAGGGTCACATCTGGGAGTGCTGACACAGGATAGGCTGATCCTGCAAACCATGATCGATCCATCTTGGATCTGATCAAGATTGGCCAATCCAGGTTCAAAATCAGTTGACCCAACCAGTTCCAGTCTGATCCCAGTGGAAGCTCAGACCAGGAATGCCTCACTGAAATCATAGCATACTTTTAACAGTGATAATAGAGCAAGCTTATTAGACAGGAAAAAAAATAATCGATGAACTTGCTAATAACAACGGAACCTGGCAGAATGAAACATGTACCTTTCACCATTCCATGCAATCAACTTTAATAGAAGTGGAAAAAACTGCACATTAATAAGTAAAAATAAAGCAAATTGAACAAAGATGCACCATAGTCAGAAGCTATTCATAGAAGTTTTCAAGACCATTTTAATGGCCACAAATAAAATCTAGGTTTATGAGATAATTGCTTAACAACTGATTTGACAAAAATATGTTGCAGCTGTCACATTTTTATATGTAAATTAAAAAAAGGTAAAAACACAAGCTACCATCGGATGCAATGAACAGTAGAAGAGACTTTATCCTTGAAACTACTTTAAAGTGAATATACTAGAATTAAAAGCACTTAAAACTCCTAAACAGCCACATTAGTAAAGAATTGCCTCCATCAGAAAAGACAAAATGGGTTATTGAGCCCCCAGAAGAATTGGGCAAAACCACCTGAGGCACATCACTGGGAAACCTCACCTTTCATCATGTAAAATATGTATATGTTTAAAGATATATGGTTTTGAAAATTCACTTGATTTCCATTCATTTGGGAAAAGAATTTTCATTATCTTTGGCTAGCATATACTACTATGAAAACATGTAAAATATCATAGCCAAAATATATGATAAACATGAAAATATATATATCGAGATTTAGGATTCATTTAGTTGTCTTTGGACCTTTCTCCATCGGAAGGTGCAAAGTTCCAATGTTAATTACATCGAGAATACTCAAATATCTTGATTAACTATCAAAGCAACTAATAACATGAAAACAAACATCCACAAAACACATGCATTTGACAAATCTGATTTAGAGTTTATTAAAACTCACCGTGTTTTCAATTAAAGTCTTAGCACCTTAGAAATATTCTGAAATCTGATTTTTATGGTATCCAATCATGGCATGTTCATTCTTATTTCATCACTATGTTCTAAGTTCAGACATCTTGAATTTAAGAACATCTTCAGATTGCATGCATTATCTTATCTTCATGTCCTAGGCCTTGACATTGAGAAATTAGACGTAGGATTATTTCTCAGATCAAATGTCATGGCATCCAATCAAAGCATGTCATGTTCTAAGTTTCAGCATTAAGCATTTTTAAACTTAGCATTCATTAGACCATTATTCCATTTTAAGTCTTGGCATTAAAGCATCTCAGACTTGGGAATTTGGTTAACATCTTAAGACCAACTCTTATGACATTTATGATTATGGAAATCAGATCATATTTCATTTATTTAAGCATGATTTGAGGGCCTAGGACTTAAAGCATGTAGGAATCCTCATTTCGGCCACCTCCACTTCAGATTTCATCTTTCCATTCCTTAGATGATCATAGGAGTTATTTAGCGTCATTTCCCATTAGCCATTCAATCGATCAGATATTGGTCGTTGGGACTTGGTGGATTTCATGTTATCCGAGTTCATATTAGACCATCTCTCGTTTCATTAAACATATTAGGATTGATGAGATTCCAATTCATCTTCATTTTAATAACATTTTCAGATCATTTTAAGATCAGATTTCTTTTAATTTGAGCATTAGAGTTAGGTTCTTTCACTTAGGACATAAGCCATTGGACACTTCGATGTTAAAGTTCATTGGGCGTGAATGGTTCTGAGCAACCATATTTCAATCAGATCTAAGCTTATCAGGCCCATAGGTTAACATCCTACTCACTCAGGTGAACAATTCATATTTTTCCTAGGACTTACATGTGTCTGAATCTGAACTCAGCATGTTTCAGATTTTATATATATATATATATATATATCTTAGAAGTTAGTTTTCAGTCATGTTAAGAGATTTAAGATTTGATCTTTGGGGTTCATTCCAATGATCACATCCATTCAGATTTCATATCATGATCTAGGTATCAGATTTAGAAACCTTAGAGCTTCCTCATTATCGGAATTGACATTCATATCCATGTCCCATTACATTTCAATTTCAGATCCTCAAAGTATGTTCATCAATTCATTTAAATCTGAAGCTGATGTGACTGTTTCAAATCCAGCACAGTGAAAGAATGATCAATTGAATGAAAATGTTCAAATATGGAATTTATTTCACATCCAGCATCAATATTTGATTGCAATTTCAGTCATGGTTTTAAGTTTTCAATTTGGGATTACAGCTTAATCAAGCATCTGATTTTCGGAATTCCTTGGATAGTTTATGATCCATTAAATTTCATTCTTTTTATGTTTGCATTCCATATTAGCTACATGGAATATGTTTGCATTCCATATAAGCTTTAATCAAGCATCAATATTTGATTGCATTCCATTTTCGAAACTCCTTTGATAGAATTGACCCTTCATCAGGTCTGGTTGAAGAGGGGGCATCCCCTTACTCTTCATAGCATTTGCCAAACCTATCAGGTATGTGATTTTTTCTTTCATCTTCTTTCCCTCTTTTCTCAGCTCATCATCTGCAGATGATGGGTTCATCGGACCCCAATTCTATCATCTCTAGGGCTTGATCAACCGCCCCTCGGTCTTGGATTGAAGGGAGCAAATTGCTTTGTAATTCTGCATAGGCATCAAGGCAATCAAGTGAGAGTATTTTCTTATTTCTGCCTTCTCCCATAACCGCGATCACCATAGCCTGTTACCAGACCCATCTGGCTTCATTCTTGCTACCTCTGGTGTGCAGCCAAGCCTTCTTTGAAGATGAATTGGAAAGGGATATCCCCCAGCAGTTTCAGCCATCCATTAGGATCATAAGGTGTGTATTCCTTACATCTTTTTCATCTTCTATTCCTGGTCCATGCCTAGATGATATAAGGGCATGGCATTGTAATTTGATTGGAACCATGTGAATTTCACCATTATAGGCTCTATTTGCCCACCTATAGGTGTCAAAACTGGGAGCACATTATTTCCTTAGATTTCATCAACATTGTTGTCCGGTATAGCCCAGTTGGCATTCAATTTGTATTAGAACTCATCCAGATTTCTACTTTCCTACCTTTGGCACTGACAGTGTTAGGCATGCATCTCATGTTCCTATACCTTGTTGCCTTTGAATTAACAGACATCCTATATATCTGAATTATTCAATTTTCAGACTGTACAAGCCTTTGGCTGAGCAAGAACAGGTGGATGAACTTCCCATCTTCTTTTCTATCATCGGCAACAGTAAGTATCTGTTATATTTTTCTTGCTTTGTTGTTATGATATATTAGATGCCTAATTAAGCATCTATGACATTAAGATCAAAGAAAAGACATGCCCTCCTAATCTTAACATATTTCGGGCCTACTAAACATGCATATTCTCCTTCCTTTGGTATACTCATGTAAGTGCATATGTGCTCAAACCGAAACCTTTTTTTTTGGTCAGATGGCACAGTGGCCATGGACGCGTGCAGCGTCGCATGCCGGCGAGGATCGAGCCCCAGCTCGATCCCACACGTCGCCCCCCCATGGGAGCGCCCGGCTGTTGCTGCCGGGAAGCGTACCCCGGCCGGCGCCCCCCCGGGCGCCGGGTGATGCCAGCCGAGCCACGCTCGGCCAGCCAAACCGAAACCCACACATATATGTTCAAACCCATGCACGTCTGATTTCTACTTTGAATATGTTCCAGAGCATGTAAGCTGGGGGGAATATGGCCAGTAGCATATGTCATCATCTGGACTTAGTATATGTGCTAAGTCTATAATTGACCACGTAAGGATCCTCATCTTGATGTACGTGTTAGCACCCACGTATTATGGCCATCAATAGTTCACTTATGCATATAAGACATCCCATAGGCTGAAAATACATAGTTCCTAATTCATCTGATTTCAATTCATTCAGGAAAAGAATATTTATTGTCTTTGGCTAACCTATACTACTATAAAAACACATGATATCTCATAGGTGTATAGCCAAAATACATGATATGCAAAGAAAATAGGTATATCAAGGTTTGGAGTTCACTAAAAATGTCTTTAGACCTCCCTCCATAAAAATGAGCAAATTTTTTATATTAATTACATCAAGACACTCGAATATCTTTGATTAACCATCAAGGCAACTCAAAACATAGAAACATACATCCAAAAAACACATGCGGCAGTTATAATCCCATAAACTTAATGGAATGCGAACTTAATATGTTAAGTTTGATTTGAATTTCATTATACTTTATAGATGTATATTTTAATATTTCAACATCTTAACATGTAGTGGATTCTTAACATATTTGTCATGTTTGATTTAGACTTTACTCTTTTAATTCAAGGTCTTAATATTAAGACATATTTTGAATTATTAAAGTTTATTCGGACCCAAGGCCTAAAAAATACATGGTTCAGATCAAACAAATTTATGTATTTTAATCACATGATTTTCATTTCAGCTCATTCTTATCAAAGTCTTGACATTTTAGATTTAGTAAGATTTGTTTGGATCTGATTTTTATGGTATCAGATTAAAATCTTGTTCGTTGACATTTTGTACATCATGTTCTAAGTCTTTTCATTAACCATCTTAGGCTTAAGATTCATTATGAATTCATTTTAAGTCATAGCATTAGACTTAGGAATTATCATACATTCATGTTGAGTCTTGAGCATCGTACATTTTGTCTAAGCACCATCGAGAGGATTAAGACTTAAGCATATAGAGGTTCGCATCTTGACCTTTTTTGGGCATTCTCTCAATCTAGCTTTGGCTTCTATCATATGGTTCATATCAGCATTGAAATTCCTTGCGATCCCAAGACTAGGACCCACCCAAAATCTGAAAATATCATCTCCAATGTTTCAGATCTGACCCATTTAAATTTTCATAGCTCATAAGGTTTTAAAAAAATCTGATATTTTGATCTTAGGATCTCATATCATGGATCAGTCCCAAAGCTTTCAAAACCTTCTCAGTCATGATCTACATAACAAATTTCAGATCTTCCCATTTTTGGAGTAAGCATTCTTAATTGTATACCTTTTCCAAGAGACATAATCATGAGCCCATGATCTGAAAATCAAATATTCACTCAAATCCAAAATTGATGAGTAACTCGGATCCAAGTTGATTGAGATTCCATTAGATTTATCACATTATGGTTTTCAGATTTGATATGTATAAGTGATGGTTGTATTAAATATAAAAATTAACGTTTTGATATCTTTGAAATTATTTTCTCAACATCAGTTTCAGGTTTGATGATTTAAGTTCATCTTGTCATGTTTGCATACTATATGATTCATGTGAGTTATATAAATATGCTCCCCAACCACAACATGAGACATTTCACATATAAATATCATGCATATAACATGGGGATACATCGGGTTACATCAATATGCGGGGAGGTTTATATAGCTATGATCCCCTCAAAATCATATCACATGAGAATCCCCATTACCCTATATGGACATAGAATATCTCATCAATTTCCTATTTAGATTTTAAAGCAAGGAAGGCTGGGTCCTGGGCAACCCTATTTTTTATTATTTTTTAAAAAAATCATAAAAAATAAATGTAACATAAAAATTCAAAAAAATTCTGGAAAAATAGAAGATATGCAATAAAAATATTTGCATTCATTTTACACAAATTTTACTTGGCTTCCATCTTCTACCTAAGCTTTGTACTCTTCCCACATCATCCTAGTATATATAATCTGCCACATGTGCATATGAATATTATACTCAAGAGGCCCTTGTCAAATTATCCTAATCTCGCTATTGGGTTCCAAAAAGTTACCAAAATAATTATTAAAGAGGAATTGAATCGGGGTGTCCAATAATGATCTATAATTTATCCCATTCCACTCTTGGTCACATGTTGGGAACCAAGAGTCTTGTGATGAATCATATCCATAAGTCGATTGTTCATATCAATGGTATTGATCTCTATCGTGCTAGGTATGTTGTACTCTTCCACCTTGCGACCTCGCATCATGGTCCATGTTTTGGGTCCCGTAGGTATACTACTATTCTCTGGTGAAGCATTCTACTGTTGTAAGAGCTCTCCCCACATCCATGGACCTCTATCCGCTTGAAGCAGAGCCTATCTGTTCCTGGTGTCCCACTCCATCATCGCTACTGCTATTCAAAGAAGAATCCTCCGAAGTCTAATACTGCACTCGGATGTTGGGCTCCGGAGTGTATTCTCAATTCTCATCAATTGTCTCTACATCTCAAGGATTCCGGAATCAGAATTGGAATCGGAATCGGTTGGGCCGATACCAATTCCGATTCCAAGAATCGGCCGGAATCGGCCGATTCCTGGGAAGGGAATCGATTCCGGATCGGTCCGGAATCGGTTTTTTATTTTTATTTTTTTTTCGTCAAAAAAATTCAAAAAATTCAGAAAAATTCTAAAAAAATAGGAAATGAGTTAGAAAAATTTTAAAAAATAACCAATGCATTCATCCACAGGACCACATAGAATAAATACTAATGAACACCAAGGTTTGCCATCTCGGATTTCGGCTTCGTCTCGGGAGGGTGAAAGAGAAGAGATCTCGGAGAGATCTCGGAAAAATCTCGGGAGATCGGATCTCGGATTCTCGGATCAAAATGTATATATGTATGAAACATAACATAATATCTTATAAAGATAGGAGTACATCAATGAATTTACATGAAAATATATAACACATTTATACATCAATTGTGTGAATGAACAATTACAAAGTACTCTTAATATCGAAAAAATGATCTTTGTGTTTCTAAAAGATTTAATCTTGTATACAATCTTATTTAAATACTAATATGGTATTAAACTTGTAGCACATTTTTATCTGCGATAGTATAAGTGATAGTGAGATATATTATTATGTTTACACTATCATAAATGGGGGGGCGCAGAGTAGTCGCGGGTATATTATGTATAAATTTTTTTGGTATCAGGGGGGCAAAACCCCCCGAAGAAATTATTTTTCAGACTAGGCTACTTGGGGCGAGATCTCGGCAGTCTCGGGTCTCGGCCCCCTTGGCGAGACCGAGATCTCGCGAGATCTCGGCGAGATCTCGCGAGATGGCATTCCATGATGAACACCAATTGAAGACTTGAAATTTAGTACATATTCCAATTCCATTGATTCAAAAATCAAAGAGTTGATACATCATCAAAAAATTGTAAACAATGCACTAAAAATGATTAGATAACATAAATATTGATTTAGACGTTGTTCGGGAAGCAGACAACCCAAGTAACACACCATTCGGTATGTTTAAAGGGTTACGTATTTGCCGGAAATGGTCGTAAATTAACGTACGGGGTATCCGAAATTTTTCCCGTACAAAGAACATCCAATCGATGTTCAAACAACTTGAGCGGAGTTATTCGATCACAAATCACCAAGTTTAACTCTACTCGGAGTCGTCGGAAACGTGTAAAAATAGGCGTACGGGATATCCGGAATTTTTCCCGTGCAAAATGGACATATCCGGATAGTTCAAAACTTAAACGGACTTGTTCGGACGGAAATCGTAAAGTTTAACGACACTCAAACTCGTCGGAAACGCGTAAGAATGGACGTACGAAGTTTTCGTCGAAGAAATCTTACCAAAAACCTTACAAAGATCGAAGAAGAGGTTGATTCGATGCCGATCCGAGCTTGAATCGGCCGAATCCTTTGAAGACCAAGCTTGGAATCGCCGGAATCGCCGCCGGAATCGCCGGAATCGGTGGAATAGTGCCGGAATCGACGGAATCGGCCAAAATCGACGCTGGATCGACGGAATCGAGGCCGGAATCGCCGGAATCGCGCCGGAATCGCGCCGGAATCGCCTGCGCAGTCTCCTTCCGCCGCGAGATCGACCGAATGGAGCTCCGCAGGTCGATTCCGGCCCTAAAAGGGCCGGAATCGGTTCGATTCCCGGTCCAGAGTCGAACCGGGAATCGAACCGGGTCGGGTTGACCCGGCCTTCCGAAGAATCGGTCGGAATCGGATCGATTCCGACCGATTCCAGGCGATTCAGTCCGATTCCACGGAATTCTTCCCGGAATCGGTCCTTCCGCCGGGAATCGGATCAGAATCCACCGATCCGATTCCGGAATCGGTCGGAATCGGACCGATTCCGCCGATTCTGCAATCCATGCTACATCTGCTATGTCAAGAGGATCAGTTAAAACTTGCTTACCATTTCCCTTGCTTTGCACACCCTTGCTAGCTCCTTTGCCGATTTTTTTCTCTTCACCATAGAGGGCAGAATCTGAAATTCTTAAGAGAGAGAGAGAGAGAGGGACGTCGTAAAACACTCCTTCAACCCATTGTCGATCTTCAAGGTTAAACTCAACTCGCCCATTCCTTCTTGGTCATTCACCCACACTCCTAATAGATTTCTCTCATTAAACATTTGATCCAAGTTGATGTCTTCCTCTTAGAGCGTTGGTTCCTCAAATTGACGTCTTGAAATGGCTACCCTCCACTGTTGTTCTTCCCTTTAATTTTGCTTGACTCTTTCTAAATTTTTCAGCTTAAGTCTCATGTTGTAGTGGCAATACACAGTGCTCAAGATATCAGCATCTTCCTCTACTTTATGTGAATCAATCTGAATGTCGACCAATTCCTCTCACAGCCAGATGCTAAAGTGGTTTGACTAAGCACTCTGATAGTCACATTCACCAATTCTTCATAACCTGGTGTTTTGTTATAATTCATCCACCAATCAGCTACATAAATAAAAGAAAGTGTTATGAGATAATTATGTTTAAAGACCAATAATGAATTCTAATACACTGATAAATATGTAACATAAGTTAGAAATATGACAGCTCACTCCACTCTTGTTGTACCAAAATGATTAGACTACATCTTATAGTTATATATCTTATTACAGGCAATTATTGACCGGTCATCATCACCGAGCATCCTTGTGATGAAACATTTGACACCAGCAAGTAATTCATCTGTTGCCCTGAACTGTTGACTGTAACAACAACAGGGGTTGAAAATGTAACATAACAAGATACACATATTACTAATCAATCAAAATATATATTTGAAATACAAATAAATGAACTAAAAGACTAATGAAATATACATGTTGCATATATTGGCTGATGTAATGTTCGCTCCCACCGACAGTCAATAATGTCTCACCATTTAGTGAAGTCGGACACGATCTATATAACCTCGTCTTTTGCTCTCTCAATTGCATTGTATAGATAGCCCATGTCCACTTTTCTATCACCGTCCACTATCCTTAGCACCTTTGCTATAGGACCAACAACGCTCAACATCTTCTTCATAACTTTTTAGAAGTCTTCGCTCTTTATTGCTTCCTCAACCTTCCTCCCTTTCCACTTATCAGAGGGATTACATCTAGCTATCCAAGTACCCCACACCGGTGAGATGACCATGTGAGATAAAGCTCTTTTAAAAGTTATTAGACTCTCTAAGGAGATATAATGAAAAGCGATGCGGGTGGCACCAGGTTGAAGAAGCTATCTTCCTTTGGTATGTTCCCTGATGTAACCTCAAAAATCTCAAAAGATTTTGTTTCTTGTTTTGGAAATTCATTTTCCATTTTGAATTTGGATTTGATTTGATTAGACCTTAGCATTGACTTCTTAGAAAAAATAGATGGTATTCCATAAAAGTACTAACTAGGGTCAAAATTTATTTATTGAGGTTGTTAGGTTCTTTGAAAATTTGTTTTGACCTCTCCCCGTCGGATGGTGCGAAGATCCGACGTTAATTACATCGAGATAACTCGAATACCCTTGATTATCGTCATAGCAATCCATTGGAACAGAAAACATGCATCCACAATAAACATTCACACATAGGAGAAAATAGCCTCATGAAATCAGTGGAATGCAAGCACTTAATTTGTTTTGAGTTTGATTAAATTGATTTGAGTTGAATTAAATTTGTTGGTTTGATTTTGATTGAGTTGAATTTAGTTTGAGTTAAATTTAATTGGTTTTGAGTTAAATTGGTTGATTTGAATTTGATTGAATTGAATTTAGTTTTGAGTTGAATTTGATTTGTTCATATTTTTTTTGAGTTGCTGATTGGTTTTAAGTTTGATTTAATTTGGATTTGGTTTTGAGCTTGAAAACAGTTGTTTATTGATTTAAGTTTGGTTTATTTTGAATTTGTTGATTGATTAATTTGGATTTATTTTATTGAGTCTGACTTGATTTAATTTGTATTTGAATTGATTTGATTGAGTTTGAATTTGTTCGGATTTGTTTTGAAACTGGTGGATTTTATTTGGGCATGTGTTCGCTGAATTGTTTAATTTGATTTGAGTTGAATTTCATTTTATTAGAATTCACTTGAATTTAGTTAATTGAAATTGAATTTGACAGATTGTTTTGAACTTGAAATTTCTTTTAACAGATTTGTTCTCAATCTGGTTTAATATTCTGCAATGAGTTAAACTTTGTTGATCTTTCTGGTTTGGGAGTTTAATTGGGATCTTCAGATTTTCTTACAGAATTCTGATTTGCTTGAGCATCTTTTATTAACGTTGGCTTACGTTTTAATTAAGTTTAAAGTTAACTCATTTCATAATTCATGAACTGCCTGACTCAAAGATGACCGAATTGGATGAGATTCAGTTTGATTGAGGCCTAATTACAGAATTCTAATTGAGTTCGGAACTGGGTGGAGTTTGATTTTCAATGGATGTTTTGACTTCTGAGTTCTATTTCTGGGTTCTGCAGGTTGGTAGATTTCACATTTTGTTTTTCAGATTTTAGATTCAAGTTGAGTTTCAGATTTTGGGTTCGGCAGGCTTTAGATTCCACAGAATTTCAGATTCCGCACTCAGATTTCTCGGACCTAACCTGAATTTCAGGCTTCTTACAAATTCTACACATTGCAGGCTCTCAAGCTCTCGGTTCTTTGTTTTAGATGCAAAGTTCAGATTTGATATGGATTGAATTCAGATTTCAGATTTGCCTACAGACTCCTGAAATTCGGACTTCAAATGGATTCTGCATTTCAGACTTTGTAATGTACAGATTTTCAGATTTTGGATCCTGCAAAATAAAGTTTTCCTGATTTCTTCAAATTCCAAACTCCAGATTTCAGAAAAGTGGAGATCAGACCTTGAAACTCCTGAAATTCAGGTTTTTAAGCTCCAATCTCCAGAAAACAGATTTTCAGATTTTTCTTAAACAGATTTCTGCACCAAAACAGATTTTCAGATTTTTTAACCTACAGGATTTACAGATCTTCTCTTGTTCAAATTCTTAAACTTCAGATGTGATTTAACAGGTTTCAGATTTCCAGATTTTTTTAATCTCGGATTTTAGAGGTGATTTCAGATTTCAGATAACTCAGTTCTGATCTTCAGTTTGTGATTTTCAGATTGACAGACCTCAGATTTAGTTTAGTTTCAGCTTGGGTCAATTCTGATTAACCGGTTCTGATTTGAGCCAGGCAGGACCTCAGCAATTAACAGAATTTCAGATTTCTTAAATGTTTTGATTTTTATTGAAATTTCATATTTAAGTTCAGCTTTTAATGTGCTTGCATTCATTCAATCTGGCAGGGACTGTTTTCTCCTTGCATCGAATATTGAATTCTTCATTGTTTGAGGTTCACAAGTCCTCCTGCTTCCTCTCTTTTACAACAACTGTGACATCCCCTCAATTCGGGATCAAGTATATGCCAGTCTTGAGTGTAGTCTTGAACACATTCCGGCCTTTGATAGGCATCTGGAAATCCTGTCCTCTCATTTCAGAAATTTGAGCATAGTCCTGCCTTTGATAGGCATATGCAGTCTTCTCCCAACCGGTTCAAGGTTGAGCATACCCGGCTTTTGATAAGCTTGTGGGTACTCACCCCTTGGTTGGTCTACCTCATTAGCCTATGGTTTGGGCATATTGGCATGTTGATCATGCACAGCCTCCCCATGGCATAATGGGCAAAACAACTCCCTCTCGGGGCATGGTAAGACATTGGGGTCTTTTAACTAGACCTTTGTATGTCCACCTTAAAGGGTCAAGGGGTGTGCTTAAAGCCGGCCCATTGCTTTCCCTCTCTGTTTTGAATTCTTTTAAATTAAGTCAAGACCATGAGGCGGGTTTTTAGCCGGCCGGATGCTCGTCTCGGTTTGTTGATTAATTAAGTAGATTGTTATTTAATTTCTGTTTATTGTTTATTTTATTTTTATTTTTTTTGAATTATGGGTCAATAGACGTGCTTAAAGCCGGCCTACTGCTTGCCCATTTATTTTGATTCTTTTAAGTTATGCCGAGACCATGAGGCGGGTTTTTAGCCGGCCGGATGCTCGCCTCGGTTTGTTTAATTAATTAGGTGCATTTTTATTTAAGTTTGAACTTGATTGTGTCTTTTAAAAAATCTTTTATTCTTTTTAGCTCCAGTCGGAGCACTGTTCACCAGGAGCTAATGGGCCCTCACGCAGCCCATCTTCTTCTCTTCTTTTCCTTTTCCTTTTTTTTTAAACCACTTTAGAAGGTGGGCCCCACCATAAGTTGACCTGTGGGTCAACTGGCCTCCCTGCGCAGCTGCTCCCGCGCGTGCGCGGCTTCTGGCCGCGGCCGCGGGGGTTTTTTTTTTGCTTCTTTTCTTCTCTGTGGGCCCCGCGCCGATTTTGACCCGCCGGTCAAAATCGAGTCCGCAGCGGACTCCCGCGGCTCCCCCTCTCCTCGAATATGCCAGGTGGACTATAGTTTTTGGAGAAAAATCCCGGCGGCCTTCTTCTCCTCCCCCCGACCAAGCGACGGCAGCTGCGGGCTTCGGCAGCACCCGACAGGGAGCAGGCCACGACAGGAGGTGCTCCGGATCTCTCCGGAGGGGGCAGAGGGTGCTGCTTACCAATTTGGGCTGGCCTGCGGCAGGAGGTTCCGGAAGAGCAGCTTCCGGCGAGGGTCTTTGCGGCAGGAACTTCCGGCGACGGAGGACTTCCGGCGAGGGACTTTCTTTGGCGGCAGGAACCTCCGTGACTAGAGCCTCCGGTAAGCCTTGCTTCTCTTCCTCCCTCTCTCGGTCTCTCTATCCGTCTCCTTCGGGGCCTCCTTGCGCAGGGAGAGTCTTCACATGCGGCTCTGCTCCTTGGGGGGCTGTTCTCTCCGGAGGGGGGTATTCACACCGGGGGGTCTTCACGCAGGGTCTGCTCGTGGTCTCCTCTGCACCCTCGGGGTGCTGGGCTTTTATAGGCTCCGCCCGTATCCCTCCTCCGTCGGGAGACTTCCCGCAATGGAGATTGCGGCCGCGAGAAGGATACGGAGCGATCCCGGAATTTTTGGGATCGACCCCCCCCCTTCCTTCTTATCCTCTACTGCCTTCTCGCGGCAGTCCCCTGCCATCTCTGGCTCCGGGGGAGAATCCGACGGGAGTCGGTTCCCTTCCCTAATCCGACAGCTTCTCTTCTTTATTTAATTTTTTTTTGACGTGGACTGGTTATAGGAGATGGCATCCATGGGCCGGTTGCTGGCTCCATGGATGCTGGCCCGATTGGGCTGTTTCGGACTTCAGTTCCTGGCCCGGCCGCTCTCCTCTCAATTGCTGGCCCGTTTTCCCTCTTTTTTTTTCTTTCTCCTTTTTCTTTTTTTTTAACACATATGTGATATACGTATCAATTTTTTGAGTGCCAACATTCCCTTATCAAGTAAAGGATGAAGATGTGATTATAAATGAATGGGGAGATAAATTAAGCTAACTTCATAACTCAATCTATTTGAGAATCCTTGCAAATATCCTCTAACATTAAATCTAAGGAATTTGCAGAACATGGTGTCTAATACAATTTCAATCTCTTGACCATCAACATTTGACCAGTCGCTTTGTATACGGTCGCATTGTCTGTGACTACTTAGACAACCCAATCCCCCTATCTCATGGATAACTCCGTCTATCAAATCAAAAAAGATATTCAGAGTTCTTTACCTTCCTCAATACATCAACTGACTTCCAAAAGACGATGCCGGCTTGACAATAAATTAGAAAGTTTATCGTCTTTTTAGTTATACCTATTAAGAAGAATAAAAACGAATAAGGTATAACATATAGAAAATTAAGTAAGGCACTATGTAAAGTGAGCTTACCAGTCTAACCATCAATCATCAATGAACAACCTCTTATGTCCCAAATCCTTTCAAAAGACTTGACGTGCTTTCTTGTATCTTTCACCTCCATGGGTAGATATACATTATATATCATTATTGGGTTAGGTCTAGGCACTCCTCTTCTAACGTCGGTGATGGTGTCGATCATGTTCTCATAATATGATCCTTTGACAGCATTCTTCAGTATGCTATGATAAAAAACTACCTTGATGTCACCCGTCCAATCTTCTCCTAGCATATTTTCAAATTCTTCAACACCATTGTTATTGATGTTTGACGTTGCCATGGTCGGGTGACAACAAGATCAATAGGACTCACTCTCGGGTCATCATCTCATGTGAGATCATGGATCTTCTCCCCCTCCGATCGGTTTGATCCCCTTCCACTCCCAAATTCTTGACCAATTGATCGACAAGTGCGGCACAATAAGTCTTCATTGAAGAAAAACTTCCGACTTGCTCCAATCCTTTATAGCCCGGTAGAGATCCTCTATTTTTCAAACATGGTAAGTAATAAAAGTAATTAAGTACTTTTATGAGAATTACTTTTATGAGAAAGAGATACACCCATCTAGCACCTCAACCCATTAAGACAAGCATAAAGATCATGTTGGCATGTCAGTGCAGTCAAACTTAGCTTCATCATTTTATTTTCAGCCGTCTGAACTTGGACAGTGGACATTCATTCTAGCTCAAACTGAGCTCATAATTTTCCTTTGATATTGGGCCTTTTTATGAGATCAACTTAGATCCTTGGTCTGTCGATCGATAACTCAAATTAAATTTGATCATATTAATTTCCGGCCCCATTCATGATGAAATTTAACTTTTGTGCATGTAGGCTTCTGCTTGGGCACAATTTCATACTGAGAACCAGCCCATTTGTCATTGCAATTGGATTTAATCCCAATCACTAAGCATCAGCCTTGGATCTTGCACTATCATCATCTTATCATCTCATTTATTTAAATGGCATCCAATCATAGTCGATCATCATTTAAGTAGGATCCAAATTCTATTAAGGACCCAATAAGAGTAGGATTCATAACTTAAATAATAAGAGATCTTAGTTCTTCGATCTTGTGCCAATCATTAATATATTCTCTTTCATTTAAATATGCATCAATCCTAGCCTCCCCAAGATCAAGAGAGGGTGGTAGCATCCTCTTTGAGATTGACAAAGACCCGGACATCTTTTGACATTAAAGAAGATTCTGAAAGGCCATTGACCTCTTTTAGACTTTATCCTTTGGAGATTCTAGCGCATGAGCATCTACCGGACTGCCTTTTATTCTTAGTTTCCTTTTCTCCCCACCACGGCTATTTCTTTTGGGCTAAGGGATCATCAGACACACCACTGCTGTCTTTGCCATACAATTAGGCATCGGGCAGGTTGGAATTGAGGAGATCCCCCTGGGACTATCAGGTATGTCAATTCCCTATTTTTCCCATCCTCTCCTCCTCCTACGGTCATCATCTTGCATGACAGGTTTATTGGGGCTTCAATCTTGCTGCCATCAGGGAAGAATGGACCCTCCATTGAACTCGATTTAAAGATAGGATATCCCCTTAAAGCTCCTAGCATATGTTGGACCTCTCAAGTATGTGAATTCTCTTCTTTTTCATGTTCTTTCTTCCTCTCTCAGCCGTGGTACCATCCTTTCTGCAGTCAGGATTATCGAACTCCAAATCTGCCATCTTTAGTGTTTGATCAGTCATTAACCAGTCTTAGATTGAAGGGAGCTCATCACCCTTTAACTTTATACAGGTGTAGGTGAAATTGAATGAAGAAATCCCTGATTTCTGTCATCTTAACTGCCATGGTCATCTCATTTTTAGAGCAGTCCCCTTGGGGCCTGTTCTAGTGTAACTTCGGGCATATTCCGGGGCTGAATTGAAAAAGGTATATGCCTCTCCAATCGGAGCATCCTCTAGGCCCTGGCGGCATTGTCATCTCTATCTTTTGTGGCTTCAATTCCCTGCCTATCAACTGGTGAACAACTGTATTTCTGATTGCTCTTCTTTGACTGTCATGGGGCACTGGTTGCCTAGCAAAGCATTTGATTCCATGAAAACTGAGAAGGATATGTTCTTTCTTAGTTTTAGCCTTTTAGGCACCAGTTGGCCCATCAAACATGTATCTCTTTTTCTTCCTTGTGACATGCGCCATGATACATCAGATGCAGGTAAGGTATGGCTAACATTAGAAAGTATATCTCTTCTAAGAGCTAAAGTATGTATTGGGCTTAACAGCACCCCATCTCTCTTCCTCTTTTCATTACATAGTTTCCCAGGAGCAATGATCGCCTAATCAGAATCAGATTCCAGATCAGATCAGTTGATTTCGACTGATTTTTTGAGAGAAAAATTGATCTAGAATTGGTCCAGATTGATGATTTTTTTGTTCTAAAAAATACAAAAAATCATTAAAAACCATAAAAAATAGGAAACCCCATAAAAAAATTTGAAATTTTGGAAGTAACATTTAACACACTTTCAAAACATTACAAGAATGTTAAGCCAAGAAGATATAAGTTAATGGCAAATGATGATTGTAATAAAAAAAGTAACAAATAGCATAGTACAAATGATATATTAATATGCAATATAAAGTTATACATTCATTTCACCAATATCTATGGAATTGACCTTTGTACTTAGTGTCCTCATTCTTTTTACTCTCTTAGATGCTCCAATGAGGGTGATTTGTCATGATTAACCCGTATCCATATAAAAATAACAAATCAACCATCTAAGTCAAATCATACACAATGTCATACGCTAGAGATATGGTTGGAATATATGGTTGGAAGTTCTCAGGGGGTTCTGCATAATTGGCTACTACGTACTGATAAAAAATCTATGATTCCGACATTGACTTCTTCAATTCGAATGTTGCCTCTATCTCAGATCATTGGACTTTGCCCCACTGGTGTGTTCACTACTCGAAGAACCTCCTTCACCTCCACCCAAATCTCCTATATTTTGTTGTTGCATAAATAGAATGAAGTCTTCATCATCATTGTTTCTCAGATCATTGGACTCTGTCCCACTGGTGTGTGCATTGCTCGAAAAACCTCCTTCACCTCCACCCAAATCTCCTATATTTTGCTGTTGCGTAGGTAGAATGAAGTCTTCATCATCATCGTTTAAGGATGGTGCTTGTGTACTGTTTGTTGGACTGACAGGTCACCTAATTTCCAAGTTTCCCTTTTTTGTTGCTTCTTCTAATTGTGATGAACTCATAATTCCCATGCCATGCTAATCAATCCAAGTCTTCAACTCTTCTACCTCATCATCTATGTCGGCAATGTAAATATTTTGGCTGGTTAGAGCTTGAAATCTCGATTCAGCCTCCCCAATTGCATCAGCCATCGTCCAGAAGTAAGGCTAGTGGTGACATGCTAAAACGTCTACATTAAGTTGAGATGAAAAAAAATTCTTATTTTCCCACTAAAGCAATATGTAAAATACACATGTCTAAGCTAACCAATTTAAGATTATTACATTCATGTAAAAATCATTTACAGATATACTTATCTAATTGTTCGTTGCAAGATGTTTTGTCGTATGAACATATGTGCATCCTCAGTAGCAGTGGGACATGTCAAAGCATATTGACAAAATATCTCCTCTATTGCTCTCACATCCTTATTAGATGTAGGTCTGATGGACTGTGACCGACAATATGCTAGCTCCCTAGCCACAAGACCTCATGCTCTATTCCTTCTTATTTCATCTTCTCTTTGTAATTACTTGTTAGCATGCCAAGCTCTCATCAATTACTTACCTCAGTATTTGTGGATGATTTAGCTTTAGCTCTTCCTATGCATGTCTTTTGGCTCCCTCTCTCACCTCTTCTTCCTAAAAGGTCCTCATTCAACTACTCTCTCTGTTCAATGCGAATTTTCCTCTATGAGACACTTCTAGTCAATTATACCCTCATAGTTTCACTGCTCTTATTGGGCACCTTGTCACATTTCTTCACGTTATCACCCACTCCACCTATATGTTATTTCAATTAGAATACTCATCCATTCATCTGTTTGTCACACCACTTGCATTGTACCATCTTTGTATCAACATTCACCAATGTGCCGTGTTCCCACCCAATATCACAAGCTTGAGGTGCATCACTACCTCTTTGATCAGCCATTGATCTGAAGTCTTTAATATTAACACATTAACATTTTAAAAAATTTTAGAATATTAACCACTTAAGGGGGTGATAAGGGGGAAGGCAAGGCAATTTGAGATGAAGAGAACATCTTCCTACAAACAGTCACCCAAACGGTGACTGTTTAAGTCAAGGGATGTCCAAAGGGAAGAGAACAACTTCCTCAAGCAATCACCCCAAGGTAACATTTTTTAGGGTGGGAGGTGGCAGATTGGGACCAAGATCGGCAAGGGGTAAGAACCATGGATTGCAGAATCGGCCGATCCGGATCGGGATCGGCCGATTCTTGGATCGGATCGGACCCCACCGATCCGATTCCCGGCGGAACTACCGATCCGGACCGAAGATCAATCCGGATCGGTGTTTGTAGGTGGAATCGGTGCCGGAATCGACCGATTCGGTCGATTCTGGATCGATTCCGGCGATTCCCTCGCCGGAATCGACCCACAGGCTGCCGCGGCGGCCATCCCGCCGCGGCAGCCCTCTTCCCCGCCCTATCGGGCGGGGAAGATGACCTTACCGGGTCCATCGGACCCGGTAAGGCTGATCCGGTGACTTAAGTCACCGGATCCGGCGATTCAATCGTATCGGGTCCCACGGACCCGATACGCCAACCGGTAGGGTATAAACCCTACCGGTTGAGGATCCGTGACTTAAGTCACCGGATCCTATTCCTTACCGGGTCCGATGGACTCGGTAAGTCATCTTCCCCGCCCGATAGGGCGGGGAAGATGTCACGGCGGCAAGCTGCCGCCGTGGAGGTGATTTCGGGCCACTTTCGGGCCCGAAATCGCCCCAAAATGGGGTAGATCGGATCGGAATCCGATCTACCTCCTTATTTAGTTAATTTTTTGGTGTTTTAGGGTTTTTATAAGGGTCGATCCGGATCGATTTTCCTTCCGACGAATCGGCCTGGATCGGTCCGATCCGATCCGATCCGGATCGGATCGGTCCCCACCGATCCAGGGACCGATTCCGATCCCGCGATCCTTGGTAAGAACCCCTCCACAGGGGTTCAGAGGGAAGACAGTCACAAAAGGTCCGAAGGGGAGAGATCAACATCATGATCAACCTGAATTGCCCTCCTCGAGACTAGATTGTCGGTGGAATTACTGAAATCAACATTAGATCAACTTGAATTGTCCTTTCCTACTGGGAATTAAGATATAAATCACTAGATCACGATGAATTAGTAAGATCACCACTAGACTGAGTGGATCGCCAATGGAATCTCCCAAAATCATCGAAAGATCACCAGAATCGTCAATCCCTAGGGATGAACCGACGATTTGGGGTCAATATCACCCTTATAGAAATAATATCAGATCAATATCGGACCTAAATTGGACCCAAATCAGGCCCAATAACGATTTCAAACAAAAACTTAAGTTGTCCCAACGAGAATCGTCCAAGTCTGATCCAATTCACAGGCTCGACTTATTCCATTGATCTAGACTGATTTCGTCGAGAGTCAAAGTATGAATCAGTGTTCCAAGCAATAATCAAATCAAAACCATAGTTGTCAAGGCGACAAGGCGCCCAAGGCTTTGGAAGGTACCGATTCCACTTAGGCAACAAGGCGGCTGCTTAGGCGTCATCTAAGCGATCAAGGCGGTATTCAAAGAAAACTAGGTCGGGGATCGTTATACATAAATATATGCATACATATATTTTTTTACGTTATAATTGAATATGAGTGTTTTATCTATGTATATAAGTAAATATGTTGTGTGTGAAAAAGAAAAAAGTTAAATAGACTTTTATAAAAATTAAGTTTATAACACATTTATGATTATAAAATATATATATGTGTAATAGTATAAGTGATAGTGAAATATTGTTATAATATTATTAAAAAAGTATGTAATAGTATAAGTGATTTTATATATGTAATTATGAAAGTGTGAGTATTTATTTTTGGATAAGAAGTTAATCTTGATAAATTAAGAGAGACAGAGAGGGAGAAAAAAGAGTTGAAAGAGAACTTAATTAAGTATTGAATATACGTTTATAATCATAAATCTTAAATATGTATGATAGTATAAGTGATAGTAAAATATATTAATATGTTTAAACTATCATTAAATAGGTATCCCTTGTGAGGGGTATCAAGGGGGCAAAATTTCTCAAATTCATTTTTTAATCATGTAAAAATACCCAGGGCGCCTAGGCGGGTGCCTTGGAAGCCTTGGACGCCTAGGCGGACGCGTTGAGCGCCTTTTTGGCCCCAAACAAGGCGCCCTGGCAAGGCGCTGTTGGAAAAGCGCCTTGCCGCCAAGGCGGCTTAGGTGCCTTTTTGGCCCCAAACAAGGCGCCCTGGCAAGGCGCTGTTGGAAAAGTGCCTTGCCGCCTAGTCGGGTGCCTTGACAACTATGATCAAAACCGACAAATCCAATTCAAGAATCGACCAATCTTGATTCGATTCGGCCAATTCTACAATCAATGACGTGAAGGCATACCAGGGATAGGCCATAAAATAGTCCTATTTAGACTTGATCTGGGGCAGATATCAAGGTCATCCGGGGGCTCAGATGGTGCTTATCCTATGGTAATATGAGGGGTTATGCATGTCCATCAAGCATGCTTGGGGTTAGCCATAGGATATGTATGTAGGTCCGAACTAGGCTTGAAATGAGAGAATAATAGGCCATGTATAGATGTCTAAAATGGGCTTAGTTTGAGAGGAAAACACAGGCCATAGAAGATGAGTCTGAGATAGGCTTAGCATTAAGAAAAACGTAGGCTTTGAAAGGGTTCTACGTAGGCATGATATCAAGGCAGTCCGAACACCTCTTTGGCTTAAGAAATTGAGCATTCAAGAGCTGGTGAATGCCTGGTTACTATAGCTCTAGGGGTTGTGCACAGGTTATTATCATAGGCTGCGCAAAGGGCATGGCATTGGCATGTCTGATAGGATATTCAAATGGGGGCAAAGTTATATGAAGAAGGTACCTAGATGGAGGGAACATGAGCATATGTGCAGGTGGCCTAGTGCATTAACATGGCAAGGAGGGGGCAACCGGGCATAGAGGATATGAGAAATAGGAGGATAGGCCATAGGCTTAAGTGAAAGGGTGCACTGAACATATCATTTTCTCACCTAATCTTCCACTTCCAGACTTGTTCTTCCTATCTTCTCTTGAGTTCAGCTGCTAGGATAGGTTGGAAGAGCCCTTTTCCTTGCTTCTCTTCCCTGGACCTTCTCCTTTCCAGGCTTCTGAAGATGGTGCGCAGCAGGTTGATTTCCTCAGAAGGTTGCTCTTCTTGGTACCTTGTAGACCTCTCTTTATCTCTCGAAAAGCAGAAGCTATTAGAACCTGCAGCACTGTTTATCTCTTGAAACCCATAACAGATGGCCCAAGGGTCTCCTCACGTAGAGAATACGATGAGAAGTCAGTCACGATGGGGACTCCTCATGACTTGTGCAGGTTGGTTGGCAGGAAGACTCAATCTGCCTCCCTATCTTTCAGCACCTCAACAGGCCAGTTTGAATATCCGTTGAGCTCATGTCTTGGTGGACATCTCCCGTTGGCTGATGACTCATCGATGGTTAGAGAGGACCTAGTCAAGAAGAGTAACCGTGAGAGATTATCCCATAGAGCTGGCTCCACTTCCTCCTATCTTTGACTTGGCAATCATGCAGTTGTCGCCTATTATTTAGGCATCTTCCAAGGCCTCATCACACACAATGTCCTATGATTTATGAGCTCCAGCAGCCATATACATTGACCTACAATCTCATCGATATGAGACATGATCCAAGGGTGAATAAGTGACCATCAGATCCTCTATTTTAGAATCAAAAATATGTTGCACAAAGGGGCATTAGATTGGCCACAATTCAATATCAATTGGGCCTAACTCCAAATGACATCTCAGCCCATTGACCTTGCACATATAACTTCCTTGTATTGGGGCTTGATCTTCCATTGATACTTATCCCACTCAGTTGCCAACTTGACCTTGAGTGAACGGGCCTTAATATGCTATTAATATCTCAATTGAATTGGGCCCAATGCTATCATATATGTCGATAAACTTGGTGATCTTAATTCCATTAGGACTTGACTGCATATATTTTTGCTTTGAATAGGCACCGCCGCACCGGAAGTGATCTGATTTCCACTCTTATTCAAATTGATCCATTTATCAACCATGACCATGATCATACAAAATCTGATATAGATGGCCCAATTAACTCAAGACCTGAATATTTGCGTAAATTGGGCCTCATCTCATGTGGTTGCTCAGCCCATCAATTAAGAACTTAGGCTTGAGTAAATGGGCCTTAATAACCCATTGGTATTATTATTAAAATAACACCATAATCGTCATATCTGTCCGCAATCCTAATTATTTTAGGATTAAGCATTCAATCATTTGCTCAGTTCATCAAAAATAGGCCCATCTTCTTGTAGGCTTCGTGTAGGAACAACCTAGCTAGTTCCATTCTTTTCATCTTTGAGGTCTCAGCCACCATCTTGGCATATTAAAACCATTCATTTGATCAGCCATGGTGTGTTGGATCTAGCCGCTGAATTTTTCATTTAATTTGGCCCATTAGAAACCTTGGAATTATGTCAATATTTGATATTTTGCATTAATCAAACCATGGATCATTTTTTATTTCCAATTGGGCCCGATTCCCATTGATATTCAGCCCACTTGCATGTAATTTGAATCATGTGCCATTGCGATTTGACATTGGGCTCATTTCCATGTCATACATAGCCCAATAAACATAACATGTGACAGACTTTGAAATTGGGCCTAATTCTATATTGACATTCAGCCCAATTTGCATAAAATTCAAATCTTGTGCCAATGGACTTCTTACTTAATCAACTTAGGCCCAATAAGGTCAACTAGGGTTAATTATCCAATTAATTTACCCTTAATGCCCTTTATTTATTTAAATAAAACATAAACCCTAATTCTTGGTGTGGCGGCGCAATCATCATTGGGATTGAGTAGGATATGCATCTAATTAAGGATCCAAATCATATTGGGATCCATCATTAACTCAATTGAGTATGTCATCCATTGGATTGGTGCCAAATCAGATCCTTTTCCTTATCTTTTATTTAAATGAACCTCAATCCTAGTCCTACTAGGATTGGATATGACGGCACAACCCATGTTTGTTTTGCCTAGGGTATGGACCCCTCTTTGACTCCAATCAGATTCAAATGGGCTAGTGACCTATGTAATACTGTCCTTGGACAATTCTGGCGCAAGAAGCAATTGGCAACCTATTCTTTCTCTTCTCCTCCTGCAGCAATCATCATCTCTTGGTGCCAGACCTATCAGTGTCTGTTGCTGGTTGCTCCGGCCTTGCATTGGCCATCTGTTGGGGCCGGATTGAAGGGAAGACACCCTCTTGCAGTTCCAGACATCCTTCAAGATCATCAGGTGCATAAATTTTTCTGTTTTTATCTCCCTCCCTTACACGACCACCAGTTTTTGTTTACAGATCCATCGGGGTCTGTTTTCATTGCCCCAGCCTTGCAATTGGACACCAATCAGATTTAAATTAAAAAGAAGACCTTGCTCTGCTGATCTGATCACCTTTTGGGATCAATTGTCATCGGTGGAGAAATGTATGCATCCCGTTTTCCCTTACTTTGCTATCATGGTGTATTAGTCTATTAGATGCATAATTAAGCATCTATCATGGTGAAAATGGAAGAGGGGCATCTCTTCTCAGTTATGAACATTTGTCAGGGTCTTTCCATATCTGTTTTGACATTTAAATTGACACCACTAGGTCCTGGATTTCATCGTCATGGTATTTTTCATGTGTAGGCAAACAACCAATATATTCAAAACTGAGGATGTGTCCTTTCTCAGTTTAAAGCAGGGTCATCAAGTCCCTTTTGATTTTCTTTCATCGCCACGATAGCATAGCTAAGCATTTAACATATTTAAAACTGAGGATCTGTCTTTCCTCGGCCACAGGTATGACCCTTCTTACTGTTATGAAAGCATATATTATGCATAATTGGGCATCCAGCAAAGTTGAAACCAAAGAGGGGCCATCTTACCTCAATTCTGAACATCCATCTAGTTTATTAGGCATATGTATTTCCTCATTGGCATTCAATTGGTCATCAGTCATATAGGATCTGATAAAATAGCTATCCCTCCCTTCCATTGGCATCTATAGCTATAGACATGTTCTTAGGTTCATAATTGGGCCATCCAACCAAAGAGGATATGCCCTCCAATTCTGAACAGCTATCGACCCTCCTTAGACCATATTCATCTTGTTTTTCTCTTCATTTGATGCTCTCTATCCATCCTCCGGTGATGCAGTCATTGTAATCTGATCGGGGCCATGTAGCTAGGCCTCTATCATGGCTGAACTAAAGGGGACATCCTCTTATATGTATTTGAATATATTTCAGATTCTATAATTTGTCGCAATTGCCCTTTATCAATTGTGCTAAGGCCTGCTAGCATCCATTGGGATGCTCCTGACCTTGATATGCATGTCTGAGCACTCCCTAGACCATTGATTATGCTCGTATTGCCATTTGATGTATAATTAAACATTTTGATGTTCTCTCGGCCATGTTTGAATCTTCATAAACCCATCGGGACTATGAGAGTGTCAGCCCTTTTATTGCCTTGGTGATTTTTCTAAATCCACAAGGCCCAGATGATCTTATCCCTTCATCTATTTAGCCAATTGGCATTAGACAACATAGCCCCCTTCCTTATCTTCCATGGGAGACATCAAATATATTTGTTTTGCCTTACTTGATCCAGCTACAATCAGATTTCTAACTGAATGAACAATCCACTGACTGTTTAACCTCATTTGGCATGCATGATCAGACATCTGATGTAGCTACTATCAAAGACTATGACAGCTTCATATTCAGAGTATATCATGGATCTGCCAAGTCCTAGCTCCTTCATTTTTGATTGGCCCTTCAAAAGTTATGTTAGGACCTGCATGTATACATCAAGGATATGAGGGGATCAGTCCTGTGTCCTTCAACAGTCTCAAAGCCCATCAAGTCTCGGATCCTCTCTTTTCCCATCTGATTTTGATGAACGACGCTAAGTATTAGCATCCAATGTATCTTTATCTATTCATAGTCCAGCCATTAAATTATGTATGTTAGACATCCTATAAGCTGAATATATGTAGATCCTAATTCATTTAGGGCCTGGATCCCATATAGAATAAGATTTGAAAATAAGAATAATTTTTTTTGCATTTAATTTCTTCAAAAAAAAAATCATGCAAATTTCAGGTGCCAACAGGTTGTCATTTCAAGACACGCTGCTATCCATTCTAATCATCTAGAGCCATTTCGGTGGTGTTCGCAGAGTTCAATCCAATCACCTTTACCACCAAGTAGAGACCAGACACTTGAGCCACTCAGCCATCTCCGGAGATCGGAGATGACCACTGTCTCACGAAGGACACCTCCCTTGTCGGGTCGCTTCACACAGGCTGGACATCAGCCAAGAAAGATATACCCCAAAATCCCCTCTGCACCCCATGACTGCCCAGAGCCAACTCTCTGCAGTCTGCATATTTGTCGATTGTGGCCCACCAATCCCTGAGGCACCGATTGCATCAAACAGCATTTCTGCATCCCACTGTGCCATGTCCCACTTCCAGACACCATGGACATCAGTTCTTAGGGATCCACCAGAACACACGAGCACCATTGGAGAGAGAGAGAGAGAGAGAGAAAGTGCCACCAACAATGAGAAACCAGAGTCCAATCGTTCCCCAGTTCGAGAGGTGCAGGAAATCACTGGCAAGGGCAACCAGACCTGCAGGGTAGGGCCAGCTTATTGCCCTGACCATAACCTCCCAGACTCTTGAGACTTTGAGAGATCCTGTCTCCAGCTTTCTCTAGGCGATGGGACGTCTTGGAGAGCCACCTACATACCCTCTCTCCCTCCCTCTCCTTAGCAATCTTTCTTTCCCTGCTTCTCACTCTGCCTCTGTCCTATGGTGTTTTTCACTCTGCCCCCCCCCCCCAACCCTTCATTCACATTTAATTGCCAAATTGATTTCAATAGTCTATAATCTGCTCATTTATCGGTTTTATCTTGATTTCATTTGTACGGTTGCACAGAACTGTTTGTGGTGGTGAAGAGGACCAGTTCAGCTAGCTCCTCTCCCAAAGAACCCTCATCTCTCATCCAGTGCTTTCTTCTCCGTTAATGCAATGTTGTTTGCAAGCATAAACGAGGTTTCTTTAGATATGGCTTTTTTTCCTTTCACACAAATGCTACTACCCTTACACTGAAGCCTTGAGAAATTGCAACTTCAGCCCACTATCTAGTATTATTGCTAAAATTAGGAATATACATTTACATAACATTATTACACTTACTGGACCCACTTCATCCATACATTAAAACACCCAAGTCTAGACGTGGCCACATAAATCATGAATACATGCTCCCCATAACTTCCCATAAGACGGTTTAGACAGCACATCATAGAAGCCACGGAGAAACAAATGTTTGATACGGTGGATCTACTTAAGATACAGCTTATTCATCCAAAGTTGACAAACAAAGCTTTTACTTAATGAATTTGCGGCCAGCATTTGCAAGATACCACACTATTTTTTTGCCAATAAAAACATAATGGAAATCTCCAGTCATGAAACATTATCTAAATAAAAAATAATACCTGAGGAAGTAAGGTGGGAAAGGAACGTAGAATTTTTGCTTTGTTCTTGTCAAAAAACTTTAGTGTAGCCTCAGCAACAACAGGATCTGCAAACTCGCTGGCAGAAAAAGAAAAGTTACACAAACTCCAGAAAAATTTGAAGAAGAATACTAGTGAATACTTGTACAAAGCACAAAACAGCATCATCCATGGGGAATACGGAAACAGAAAAAGAAACAAATAAAACAAGTTCCAAAATGTGCAACAAAATGTCAATTGCGCACATCAGAGCACTTCCCATTCAGAAAAAATAGAGAGCAAGAAAAACCACCATCTTTGTGTGGGTCCGGTTGCTTCTTTTCCCAATGACCACTTAGCCAAGTGCCCTACAGAATCAGAGATAGTTCCTCCACTACAATATGCTCTAAAAAATAAAGGACTCTGCTTGGCTTCTACACAACAACTAAACTCAAATCAAGTCTTAATCCCAAATTATTTGGGGTTGGTCGTATGAATTTGTTTCTCGACTAGTGTCAACATCCAAATCATATTGAATGGTCCTTTTCCAAGTAAACTTAGGTCTACCACATGCTTTTTTTCTTTATGTTCCTTTGATATTTTCTATTTTTCTAGCTAGTGCTTCCTTAGGTCTACATTTAATATATCTAAATCATCTCAATGTCTGTTCTTTCAATTTATCTACAATTATCGCTACTCTCACATTTTTGCTGATATATATTCATTCCTTATTGTCTAATCTACTATGACCACTCATCTATCCTAACATTCTAATTTCAATAGCAATTAATTTAAAAATATTTTTTCATTATTTAACATTCACTACCATATAACATTGCAAGTATTATATCATACGATAAAATTTTTCTTTCAACTTTAATGAAATCTTACCTCATGTTCTTCCCTCATCTTCTACCCTTTAGTTTTCATTAAACTCACAATGCATGCAATATATCTTACTTTTACTTAACTAGAAGCCCTTAGTCTCTAAAATGTCAAGAAACCTTTAGTCTTTAAAATGTTTTCCCATAGTTCTAACTTCTTATTAACTCCTCATCACTCATCTATTAATACAATATCATTTTCAACATCATTATTGAAACCTCATTTAAAAAAAAACCTTTTTATGGAAAATTTTTTCACTTTTTTGGTTTTTCAGTATTAGTGACTATAAAAATATATGATATTCATAGAAGTGTTAACTAATTTTGTGTGTGGTATTTAAATATTTGAATATAAACGGTTTAACAAATTATCTAAGTGTTGCCATGGATATCGCACAAAATAATTTGAATCACATTTTTCATATGTTGAGACTATCTTAGTTCTTTGAAAATAAATTTTAACTTCTTCCCACTGGATTTGCGATATTCCGATGTTAATTATATCAAATAACTACTCGAACACTCTTAATTAATTGTTGCAGCAACTCATTCATTAGAAGTCATTCACCCAGAAAAAACACAATGCTAAAAGACATCTCCACGGTCTTATAAGATTAAATTTTGTTTGAATTAACTTTTTTATGGATTTAATTATGTGATATGATTTATTTTTTAGTTTAGAGATCATCTTAATTGAATTATTAAGAACTCAAGAAGTTGTTTAATTTATAAAATTTCCTTTGTTTGATTTGTACATTTTTTTTGATTTTTAGTCATTTGTCATTTATTTGACTTTAAATTGAGATTTTTTTGTATTTATTTAATGTTTTGTTATTCATTTTTATTAATTTTTTATAAGTCGTTAGATTCCTTTTGCTTTATGCATTTGTAGTGTTTTTATATGAACTAATTTCCTCCTTTATGTGTTTTGGTGTTATTTAGTTATGAATTAAGTAAATTTCGTTATTAAGATTGGTTCTTATTAATGTTATCCACTAAATGTTATGGTTAAGTTTGATCAAACTTAACAAGTTTTGTAACTTTTGATAAGTATTTTTTTGTATTATTTTATGAAATGAATTGAATTTGATTATGATAACATTTTATTAATGTTCAAGTTGTTATTTAAATTGGGTTATATTATGCATATTTAATTAACTAGCTTTATCGAGTTAAATTTATGGTTACGTTAGATTTAATTTAACATGTTTTGTAACTATTGGTGGTCATTTGTATGTGTTATTTTATAAAGTGAAGTTGGTTTGATTATCTTAGCATTTTATTAATGATTAAGTTATTATTTAGTTTGAGTTTAATTAAATTTATTTGTTTAAATGAGTTTTAAGTCATTTTTGTGACTTATTTAACTACATCCATCTCTTTAAAGTCCATGAAAATTTTAGATGTCATTTCTACAATGACACATGATGTCAAGTAAACTTTAATTTGTTTGATTTCAACATTTACATGATATATGAAAGTATAATAAATGAGGACAGATAAAAGTCTTGTTCCTCGATGAGTGGAATTGATTTTTGTCATGAAATGTCATAAAGTTTTTATGCATATTTGTTATTGATGCGGGACAAAATTGACTAAAAACGATCAAAGAGATTAAAAACGAACTAAGTTGTCAAAACAAAAAAAAAACTGAATGTAAATGACTGAAACATCAAATTTCTCTTAATAATTCATGAATTCTATTTCGTGCTAAACTTCATCGAATCAGCATAATGGGGTTCGTTGCAATTTACATAGCACATGTGCACGCCAAAAGAGAGAATCCAGGACCCAACGAGGTTCGTGGAATGCCAGAATCGCCCCATAAGCTAGTGACAACAGCTCAGTAGGACTCATGGTGCATGGGGAGTCGTGGCAACGCACTGGTTGGTCACATTTGCACAAAGATGGCTCCTCCTATGTGGTTGGAAGTGGGACCCGAATGGGAAAGTGGCAGCTCCAGTGCACTTACGACTTGCGAATGCATGAGGGGCATGATGGGGGCCCGCAATGCAGTTGACGGTGGCCATGCAATTCCAAGCCGAAAAGGGCACATGGAGGCATTTATGTGAAGATTGAAAGGGGAGGAAGGGAGGAAGTGGCGGCCGCTGGCAGTGCAATGTTGTCTTCAGTTCGATCGACAGCGACGTGCAGAAGCAATCACACAAATTCAAGGAACGCTGGATTCGTCAGATGGGCTACTATCATCTTCAATCGCCAAGGACAAGTGGCCAAACAAAAGTGACAGTGAGCGGCAACAGAACTCATGGGCAGTAGCTGTCAACTCTGGAATCACAAAAGACATGTATGTGATCATCAGAGAGCAAAGGAACTCTGTTGTAGCCGATGTATTGTGAAGGGAAGAGAGATCCAAAGAAGACAATGTCACAGCCGATGACGATGAAGCAGAAAAGAGTGACGTCGTCGATCTACATGGAAGGAAAGAGGAAAGGTGAAGCCCACCAACTATCTGAGGTGGAGGAAGAGAAGAAACCGGCCTCACTACCAGGGGATGAAGGGGAGAACGCCAAGATCCTTTCTAAAGGTGGGGAAGAAGAAGGGAACTGCAGCCCTCATAGCCGGGGTAGGGAAAAGGCGGAAAGGGGAAATCGGGCTGAAGCCCCTGACAGGAGAGATGTCGTGGCTTAAAAACTTTTTCATTCACCACCCTTTTTTGTTCACATTAGTCCTCCTCATGGTTCGTCATCTCGCGAGATCTCATAAGAATCTTAGTCTCGCGAGCATGGCGAGAAACAAGATGCCCGAAACTGAGGGGCATGGCGTCTCGCGGGTGCATAGAGGCACAAGATGCCTTGTGACGGGAAGGGGCAAAGGAAGATGGCATCCTTGCCGGTCGGCCAACGGGGTCCCTTACATCGCACGCATCCAAGGAAGGTATCATCATGGTGGGTGCTTAAAACCCCTGGCTAGACCCCGAAGGAAGACAAAGGAGGAAGTGCAAGTGCGACCTACCAAGGCGGAGACCGAGGGTTGTGACGAACTCTCTACTCGTCTCCACTCACCGACTGTCACGGCGACATTGTCTCCGCTCTCTGGCTGTCACGGCGGCATCAAACGGTGGCAGTGGCTGGCGCCGTCGACTCTGACGGCGGCAGTGACCTTCGGCAGCGCTGAGAGCTCTCGTCCCCCTCCGCAGTGGTTGTCATGGTCGCGGTCACGGTCGCGGCCCTACGGGAGAAGCCAATAGGGACGGGACACAGTTGTGGGACATCAGAACGAGGTATTTTTTATTTAAAATTAACATTAAAATTAGCGTTAACATAATCCTTAACGTTAACATTTTTTATCGATTATTTAAAGTTAAAGTATATTAGTAATTATTATATATTAATTTATTTTTTATATTTATACCAATAACATTGATTAAGAATATGTTTATGTAAAATAAAAACCTATGTAAAATATAAAAATAAATATTAAAACCTATGTAATATATTCAAACAAGGTTACTAAATTAACCTATGTAAAACCTATGTAAAAACCTATGTAATATATTCATACAATGTTGGTAGTATAAATATTAAAAAAATAAATTAATACTTGATATTTACTAATTTAAAATATTTTATATTATTTGCATATTTGACATAATCTCTTAATAATGAAATATAATGTACAAACTTAAAAACCTATGAAATATATTAACATTTAATAAATTATATAATCTTTTTATATATATTTTTATTTTTATAATTTTTTACACAACATTTTTAAGTAATCTAAAAGCCTACATAAAAGTAAAAAATAAATATTAAAACCTATGTAATATATTCAAACAATGTTATTTGATTAATCCTAAAAAATAAATTAATACCTAAGTTATCAATTTCATAGGTTTTAAGTTTCTAGTTAAATATAAAAAATTTAATTATTGAAACATTATATAAAATTTGTATGTAATAAAAATTATTGAATATTAATATCTCTTTTTTATTCTTCTTTATAATTTAAATATAATAAGATTAATTATAATAACACAATATAACGTTTATAAGTAATTAAAATATTACATGTATTTATAAGTAATTAAAATATTACATGTATTTTATTCTATTTTATGAATACATTTAATGCTGTTGTTCAAAAAACAAAAAAGAATATATTTAGTGCTATATAATGTTAAAAATAAAGTTTAAGCTATAAAACTTCTTATTTACTTTTAAATGTCAACTAAGTAGATGGATGCACATTGTAAAGTATATAATATAAAAATAAACTACTATATTAATAACAAAATTAATATTATTAACTTTATTAACATAATATAAATTAATATTTTTCATTGAAATATAAAAAGTTATTGTGCAGTTTAAATATGATAAAAATTTATTAAATAAGATGTAAATATTTAACTTACTTCTCTTGGTATTTTTTTAAAATATATAAAGATTATATACAATAAGATATTATGTGGCATGTGGTTAAATATAATCAAAATTATTACGTTTAATGTAACTATAAAATTTTATATAATATATGAACGTAATACAAGCTATGAAATATTATAATATTTCATAAATTTTTTAAAGTTTGTAGTCACATATAATAAGTTTAATAATAAAAAATATTATATGAAGTTTATAAGTAATAAAAATTATTGAATAGTAATCTATTTTTTGATCTGTTTATAGTATATAAATATAATAAGATCAATTATAATAACATGATAAAAAATTTATATGAAATAAAAATTACTGAATATTAATATATTTTTTAGTTTATTAAAGTTTGTGGATTACATATAATAAGATTAATTATAATAACATTACATAAAATTTGTATATAATAGTAATATATAAAGTTAATATAAAATATCATCATAATATATATTATATTAATAAACTAATATTGCAGTGCACATTGTAGAATATATATTATAAAATTTTAATTGTCAATCACTTTCTTTTAGAAACAATTTCCTTTTCTTATTTTTCTAATTTTATATTTTTACTACATAAAATATCACCAAAAGTTATATTAGGTAAGACTATAAAATATCTTTATATTTTTAATTACTGAAGAAAGATGTCTGCGAATGACGTAGGCTAGCAATATGGAACTCCTGTTAGTAATAAGGGTTCCAAATGTAACTTTTGTGGAGAAAATGTCATATTTTTAGATTCTATTGATGCATCAGATAAATAGAAAAATCATGAGTTCATCATGCAGTTGATGGAGGACAAGATCAAAAAGTTGGAAGAAATAGAGTTATACAAATTATAACCGATAATGCCAGTAGTCATAAAAAGGCCAGAACACTTTTGGCATCAAAATATAATCTTTTTTGGTCACCATGTATTGTTCATTGTATAGATTTGATGTTTGAATACGTGGCTAAGAATACTATGATAAAAAAACTATAGACATGGGTCAAATTGTTACACATTTCATATATAATCATGATTGGGTCGTGAATCGAGTAAGAAAGACTTGTGGATGTGATTTAGTTCGACCCAGTGCCACTCATTTTGCAACAAATTATCTTGTGTTGCAAAATTTGTTGCGTGAAAAAGATAGTTTGAGAGATTTCTTTCTTTATTCAGAGTGGTTTAATTCGGAGTTCAGGAACACTCCTATTGAAAAGAACATGGAACAAATCATATGCAATCTTAGGTTTTGAGATTATACAAGAAATTCAATAAAGATCATGGAACTTATGTATAAAGTTTTGAGAGTGATGGACACTGAAAATTATCCAACCATGGGCAGTGTGTATCATGCGATCATTGTGATGAAGGACGTGATAAAGACAACTTCACCAAGAAATTACACATGAGTTCATAAGATCATAGATGATAGAAACCCTAAACCCTATCTACAAGGCTGGTATGTTCTCTTCCTTTACCCAAAGTATCAATTTTTGTTATAAACGTATAAAACAAATTATGAGACTAATATTTTGAATAATAATATTTGTATATACAATATATTTTCTCAATCCAAAGTATCAATATAAATTGCATCTTGGAGACAATCAAGCACTTATTAAAGCACTTCTCAAGTTCATCAAGTTTATGAGAAGTTGTTTCCAAAATCCAAAAGAAGAGGCCCAATTTGGAAATGAGGTAACGCTACGATATTTATAGATTTCATCTTTTTTAGGTTGATATTAACATTAAATATTTTTATATACTAGATTATAAAATTTAAGATGCATTGGCCTCTTTTGTGACAAAAAGTGTTATTACAAGTAGAGAATCTATGTGGCCAAATTAGTAATTATTTAATCAAAAAGACAACTTACTTAGTTCAAATTATAAATATATGATTATTTGTTTCACTTTCAGGTGAATGGTAAAAAATGTACATAGATGATTTCCCAACTTTAAGAAAACTTACAATTAAAGTTTTATAGCAGACTTCATCAGCTTCTCCTTGTGAAAGAAATTGGAGCACTTTTTCTTTGATATATACAAAACCTAGAAATAGGTTGTCTTATTCAAAGTTGAAGAAAATAGTTTATTGTCATTATAATATTAAGTTAAAGGTAAGAAAAATGGAGGTTGAACAAAAGTAAAGAGGTGATCCAGAAAAGGACCCACTTGATTATTTTGCACTATTAGGAGAGAATGACATGGATGATCAAGAAAATCTTTATGCCGAGTGGGTTGCAAACAATGATATGGATGAACATGATGGTCGCCCATCTGAAGAAATTATTAGTGCTGCACGTGAAACCAGAATGGATGTAGATACAACTATACAACAAATTCTTCAATCATCTTCTGAGTCAACTCATCTTCGTAATGATGATCCAACCTCTGATATGGATGCTTCTGATGGACATGAAAGTGATGATAATGGAGATGAAGATAATGTCTTTAGTGATGGTGGTGCTGACGATGTAGAAGAAAACCAACCATTCCTTACTGATGCTGTTGAGCAAGTTCATCATCAACATGAAAAAACATATAGATGCAAGAAGAAAAGTGGTGGTCTGTCAAATCAACAAGGTTTGTCACAACTTGAGGAATATGATATTTCTCACTCATTCAGTTCAATGGATATTTTTGATAGGGGATATTAAGGATATAGACATTCTCAAGATTCATCATCATATGAATATGAACACAGACATGGATATGGGAAAATGCAACAAAGTTCTTCACATGAACTTTATAATGAAGAATATGAATCTTCATATAGAAATGGACATACTACAAGTGAACATGTCCTTTAAACATACCTCATGGCAATAGTTATTATACTTATAGTCATAGTCATGATCCTTATGGTCATGGATATACAACACAAGATGACTCTTAAACATCTCTGATTCTTATGAACAAATATTCAGTTTACCACAAGAGGGAGATTGTCAGTCTCATATGTCATGGGTTGAATATTGTGATTTTGTTGGTGATTTTGTGACACAACAATCACAAAGTGACCAACAAAGTGATATATCAGAAGCACACAGATCATCTTTTTTTGTATTAAGAGTGTTTTCTTATTGTTCATTAACACAGTTTGTGTAAGAGTAGAGTTTGGCATTGAGAGTGTTTTGTAATTATTCATTCACATGGTTAGTATGCAAAGATGTGTTATTTATTTTTATGTAATGTATGTAAATTTATTGATGTACTCCCATCTTTATAATATATTATGTTATGTTTGTCATTTTATACATATTACATATATACATTTTGATCCGAGAATCCAAGATCCGATCTCTCGAGATTTTTCCAAGATCTCTTCTCTTCCACCCCCCCCCCCCCCGAGACAAAGCCGAGATCCGAGACGGCAAACCTTGGTCCTCCTTATACAGAGGAAGGAGGTATTTACAAAAAAAGGACCCGTAAAGACTTCTATTTACAAACTTGCCCTTCTAAGAACTCAAATACGAAAAGTCCTAAAATGCCAAAATTCGTCCCATTAGTTATACATTACTCCTCTCTCTTTTTTGAAATTTTGGCAACACTTCAACTAGACCAAGTTTGATTAGTTGTTTCTATCCAAACTAACATGCTATTTTGGTCCACTTTTTACGAAAAGGCGAAGCAAAATCATAAAACTTATGCAACATTTCAATTGGACCGAAATTGGATTGAATGTTTCTATCCAAAATAGCTTGCTATTTTGGTCTCTTTTATTGAAAGGTAAAGCAAAATCAACCCTTTTTTGGAAAGGTAGCGCAAAACAAACCTCTTTTGATGGAAAGGTAATGCAAAACTACCCCTTTTGATAGAAATGTAGGACGAAATGGACGGTGTGGGTGGATTGATGGCTAAACACTGTAGGAAGGCGTTAGGGAGCTCAAAACAACTAAAAGATGCTAGAAAAAAGCAAACTAGACATAAATTGGCCAAATCGGGCCCAAACCATGTCGAATTGGGCCTGAACCACTCAAAATGGGCCTAAACCAGCCCCAAAAATGGCTGAACCGGGCCTCAACCGGTCCAAAATAGCCTGAATTGGCTTGTTTAGGCCCTAAATTAGCAGCCTAGACCTTGAACCAGGCGGTCTGGGCCCTAAAACAAGTTGCACTGGGTTGGGCCAGGCGGGCGAGGTGAACCGGCGCCAACTTGGGTTGGCACCACTTAAACCTTGGTGGGGGTCGTGGCCGGCAAGACTCGCCCGCGCATCTGCGAATGCACTCGGGTGCGTCGTCTTCTACCGGTCTTCAGCCCGCAAGCCTGGTCGCGTAAGGGTTTCACTTGAGGGGTCTTCGCAGCCTCGTTGGCGCCTCTACGTGGGGAAAGGGGAAAGAAGTGGGGAGCATGCCACCATCGCCAATGCTATCGCTATAGGAGGAAGTTGAGGGGGCCAAAGGCATATGCTGACATCGTCTTCGCGCAGAGTGAAAAAAGTCAACAGAAGTTGGGGGTGGTCGTCGGCACTAATGCCACCACCGGTGCATAAGAGGGAGCAAGAGGAGCCAAGAGGGACCTAGAAGAGGTCCGACCTTCTCAACCTTCCCCTCTTCTTCTTCTTTCCTCTCCATCTTCGTCGATGTCGACTTCCGGGAGGGGGAGGTTTGGCGGGTGGGGTTACAGATTCAACAAGGGGTAGGGGATCCAACAGGAACAGGGGGTTGGGTGGAGGGTACTCCGAGAATCACCGAAGGTGAGGTGCTAAAACGGAGGGGATCGATGTCATCAGAGATGTCGAACGGATAAAGATGGAGGTGAATGGGGTGTCGACAAGGGTTAACCGTAAACCAGTGAAGGGGAAAGAGGAAGGGGAATGGCACGAAGGCCAATCGGAGATAGGGAAGGGGGTACGTCGGTGCCAACCTCCTGTTGGTGGTGGAACAGAGCCAGTTGGTGCCAAAGACAGAGAAGGAGACGACCTCCATTCAAGGAGGAGGTGGAGGGGGAAAGGGGCAACACCCTAGCACACCAAAGCAGCCCTAGGGCTCCAAAATTTCAATACAAACTCTCTTCATTTCCAACAATGAGCATGTTTAAATAAAGGAACTAGTTACAAAAAAGACATCCTAAATGACTATTTACGAATATGGACAACAAATAAAAAGGAAAAAACCCTAAATACTTCAAATATTTGCAATCAAATCTAAGAGGACAAATGCAAATAGACCCTGGACTGGACTAGGTCCCCATCATAAGGCCAACTTCAACATGTGACCATGCCTACCTTCTTTCTAGTAGGCTGAGATGCCTTGGATGAATTGAAAATTGCAGAGTTTCTCTCTCCTCTAATTCTTCTCTTCTCCCGATGGCCCAACCTCCTCACATAAGGAATGTTGAAGCCTTCTTATAAAAGATATTAAGGGTATTTTCGTCTAAAAAATTATCCCACTAGCCCCATTTTCAAGCATGTGGGAGGTGGTGAGATCGGAGGTAAGGCTACCACATTTTCTCCCCTTTTTTCTCAATCTTATGGGCTCTATTTGACCGGTGGTCAAAAGGGCAATAAGTGCACTGCCAGTCCAATCACACCCTCTTAACCGGGTCGTGGTCAATCACACCCTCATTCTTTTTCTCTTATTCCCTCTTTATGTTTGACCGTGAGTCAAGCCTTTCTCCCTCTTGATATCTCTCTCTCTCTCCCAACACCTCATGCATAGGAATTAGGAAGGGCTCAAGTGGTCAGGGTTTTTCGTGACAGGCATCCCCAATGGTCCCCCTTACAGTGACAAATCCCTACAACGACAACGACAACGGCAATAGGAAACAACAGTAGCTACACCTCCAATGTCTTCTCCCCCTAACCTCTCTTTCTCTACGACCCGACCCAACAACAAACCCCTACGTTGTCTTTGCGGTGACAATCTTCGGAGGTGGCTTCCATCGGTGGCAATGGCAATGGATAACGACGACACCAATAGCAGTTCTTCCCTTTCTCCCCAACGCGAAGACGGGATTCTCCTTTTTTCAACAGTAAAGGAGCTGGCAACAGCAGTAACTTTGATAGGCAATGGAGGTTCTTCAGTGGGCGTCTACGACCACAGTAGCAGTGATTCACTCCTGCTTCCTTTCCTCTCTTTGGCCCAACGCAACAAGAAAAACCCCCTAGTGGTCTTCACAATGGCAAAGACCTCTGGTGAGCCTCCTCGCGGCAATGGGAGCATACAAAGGCAGCTCCTCCTTCCAACAGTGGTGGTGCTAGTTTATAAAATAGGTTCTTCTAAGTGACTCCTCCAACAGTGATGACTTGTAAATGAGGCAACAGCAACAAGGGGAGGTGAAGAAAGCGGAGTCATCTTCTCCACCTCCTTTTTGTCTTTGCCGCTACTACAAGAGCTATGTGGTTCTTTTTATTACTGATTCTTCCAACAATGTCAGTGACTAGTTTCAGCATCAAGAGTTTTCAAAGCCTCTTCCCCTTTGTCCAGTGATGGTTGTGCAGGGGGTTCCACGTATTTCCCTTGTCTTTTCCAATGGTGGCATCAACGGATTTGCCGATGATGCGACAACATCTAAAAATGATGATGACATCAACTTTCCCCCTTTTTTTCCATCATCATCAATGGTTGATTTTATCGACCACATTTCGAATAACTTTTAAGAGGTTTATTTCCTCGTATTCAAGTTTTTGGACAGTTATACAAGCAAAGTGTATAAAAATAAATATACATGCACACACTTGATTGCATAGATGTACATAGTTTGGCTCCATTGAAGTAATGATAGCCCCTTCAAAATGTGGATTGTTTGTTATATGATTATTTAAAAAAAAAAGCTGGTCCAATAATCATATATCCTGATATATCATCTTGCATCTTTTTTGTTAATTCATCTATAATTAGGGATGTCAATGAACCCGGCCCGGCTAAGGTTCAATCTAAAATATGATGAACTGACCCAACCCAACCTGACCCGGCCCATATAAAATATAAATTTAGCCCAACTTTACCTAGCCTAATCTTTCTAATATATAATAAGATGTGAACCATCTTTTTAATATCTTAAACATCACACCTAGTGCTAGAAAACTAATGAGTTTATGTTTAAAGAAATGCCAGCTAGTTGAACAATCTCGAGCTCAAAATGATAAATGTAAGGGTGGACACTACATGGTTCAAACCAAAAAAACCAAACCAAACTGGCTGTTTCGTTCGGTTCGACTTGGTTCGGTTTGGAAGTCCTCCAAACCAACTTAAAGCAAACAAAATCATTTAAACTAATTTAATCAAAAAATTATTAAAAAACTATTATAGTATTACTAAAAAAAGTTTTTATAATTTTTATGATAAAATAATATTTATTTTGATTATTTTTAACTTAAAAATCATTATATATATGTAAATATAATTTATTTAAATATTTTTATATACTTTGGTTTAAACCGAACTGAACCAAACCTCGGTTTGAAGGGTTGATTCGGTTCGGTTCGGTTTCGAAAAAAATGGTCCAAACTAGACCAAACCGAACCATGCACACCCCTAGATAAACGAGAGGCCGAGGTAACACGATCTCATAGTAAAGAATGTGTAATTTTTGGCATCAAGATCATCGAGATGTACTTGATCTACCGTGAAACCTCTTGCTATCAGGTTACAATTATGGGGACCAAAGAGGGCAACCAACACCCTAATTACAACATCGACCCTTTGTTCTACCTCTGTGAATCTTCAGCATTGATCCATAATTCATCCACTAGTTAAAAAGGCATCACCTTGAGGTGCTAAGGCATATGCCTCCGGGCGAGGGTCTTCACCACCTTGATGAGGCTTATGCCTTATTGGCAGAACATTAGCCTTGCGCTTTTCTCCATATGAGGTTTACGTCTTATTGCCTCAACACCTCACCTGGAGAAGGATATGAGCCTCAAGGTTGATGGTATTTAAATAAAAAAAGAAAAAAAAGGGTTAGGCTATAAACAGGTTGGATTTGGTATCAAAATAACATCTCTGATTTCAATTCTAATTTCGGTAATTTTGAAATCACTATGTACTGATTTCAATCAGATTCCGATTCCAATTTCGTTACCGAAATGGAACATAATTCAATAATTTCCAAAATACAAAATATATACATTAATTTTATAAGTAAATTTACATATAATTACTAAAATTTGATATTATCTATTTAAAATTTATTTTATCATTTTATATATCACATTTTATAATGTATTTTAACTTTATCTTAATTAATTTTACTTATATTGTATAACTCCATGATAGTCGATCCCAAACCCAAATGAGAAAGGGGGTTACGGTAGGTGACAACCAGCACAAAATAAAGTCACATCTTATGATATAGATTCAAATGAAATAAATATTGACGCGTACTCACCTAACGATGTGTTGCACTAGAGCACAAGTGTGATGAAAAAATATAACTAGAGTAAGTATTCCCTACATGGCAAGAAATAATATAAATTTGGTTATAATTTATAATCTTATTCTAATAAATACTTATTTTATTAAAAAATCACATTTAATAAAATTTAAAAGTGCAAAAAAATAAAAATTAAATCATTTTCATTCTCACAGAAAAATCTAATCATGTTATTTACAAGGATTTTAAAATTATTCTGAGTGCAACTTTAACGAGACATAAGTTAGTGTTTTTAAATGTTAAGATTAAAACATAAACAAACACATTTAAAAAAAAGTTTCTCATAAAATAAAATGGTGAGAGTTAAGAAAAAAATAATAATAAATATTTAAAAATAAACTTTTTAAGATAAATGATTAAAACTCAGACGCGGATGTAGATGTTAAAAGGAATAAAACAACGAATATTTAAGAATAAACTTTTTAATATAAACATTAGAGAGATTGCTAAAAACAGTGCTTGAAAAATCTAAAGGACATAATCCACCTAAAAAAGAGGTTGGGTGGTGAAATGAAAAAGTGCAGAAGATGGTAAAGAATAAGAGAGATCGGTATAAAAAATTGACAACGAATCGTATGAATAATACAAGATAGTGAGAAATGAAACAGAAAGGACTATTACATGAGAAAGAGATGATGATTTTAAACATATGTATGAGAAACTTGGAATTAAGGAAGACAAAAAAGATAATTTTATATTAGCAAAGATGAGAGAGAGAGAATGTGTCAACATCTTAACCAAGTCAGATGCATCAAAGATAAAGAAAAAAAAAGTTTTAATCAAAGATGATGATATCAAAGAACAATGAAAATCTTATTTTGATACTCTTTTTAATAACAACTTTACTAAAAATATAGACGGCATCAAAAATGTAAAAAAGTTCAATTTTAATTACATTAGAAGAATTCAATTTTCAAAAGTTAAAAAAAATTGAAGATGATAAAAACAAGTTAGGCATATAGTCAAGATAGTATTCCTATTAAAGTGTAAAAATGTTAAGAAGATTTAGTGATGAAATGATTAACTCTAGTTTTTAACAAATTCTAATATCGAAAAGAATATCAAATGAATAGAGCAAGTGTATTATTACTAATTGAAAAAAAATAAGATATACAAGACTCTGCAAATTATGGAGAGAGCAAACTCATAAGTCATACCATGAAATTATGAAAACGAGTTATTGGGCGGCGATTACAAAATTATGATAACTTTTATATTTTTTTCTTAAATTGAGGCTTGTGCCTCAACAAGTTTTGAGACTTACACCTCGCGAGGCTTTCATCTCGTGAGGTTTTGACCAAATACCCCAAGACTATCTCAAGACACTACAAAAATTGATCTTTCTTTCAAGCTATTTTTTTTCTTCCTCATTTCTCTATTCTGATTTGGTATCTTCCCCTTGTTTTCTCCTCTAGATTGCATTTTGAGAATTCGTGGCGGTGGTGGTAGAGGCATGATGCCAAGGAAGAGTAGGCTGGGTCAAAAGGACCACAACAATGGGCAGCCAATGACTTATTCATCTTCTAAGATGAAATTCTCCTTTGTCTCAATTCAAAAGCCCAAGAATACTTTGTTCTTCAGCTTCCCTGGTGGCCGGGCATCTTCATGGTGTTCGCCAAGGGCATGGCAAACATCGTCGCGTTGACGCAACTAGGAACCCCATATCGCCACTTGACTACAAGTTGGGCAGCTATTTTGTGAAGTCTCCCTAGTCACAGGGTAGTGATGGCCCTCACATGAGCTAGGACTGCCCGCCGTAATGTCACGAGTACTGTCAAAGATCATTGTCTTGCTGGTGCACTCTTCCATATGGAGGCGGTGACGCTGATCCTTCACTGATGTCTGTGAAGCAAAGGTCAACCAAAGTGACGTCCTCCTGCTACCATATGCATACTCTTCCCCCACAATAGGATTTTGCCAGCAGTGGGGAGGAAGAGGAATTGAGAAATAGAAAGCCATGATTCAAAAGAAGATTGCACTTTGTAGTCTCACACAAATCAACCATACCTGGGAATGACCCGAAAGTAACCCAACTTAAAAATGCGAGATTAAACTCCTGGCTCAAATTTAAGCTCAAGCCTGGCCCGACACAGCCCATGGGCCACCCGAGTCCATCGATAGCCTTATCTATAACTCATGCAAAAAGGTTAGGATTTACCGAAAATACTTGAGATAGACTACAAACCATGATCCACAATTGATACAGCTCCTTGTAATAGCCACCCCTCAAGCCTACTCTAAACTTTTAATGCCATCATCAAGGCCCCTAACCATGAACTTCTTGCCACCCACCCTCTACACTAAGCCAAATTTTAAACGAATTATTTGTTATCAAAAAAACCTCCGAAGTGAGATTTCAATCCACCCAGAGCAAGTTATTAAGCCAATTCCTCCGTAAGAAGGTATTTGAGCAATGATTTTTCTCCTCGAAGGCCTCGGCACCCCCACAACAACACGCGCACACTCCTATAACCAAATTTGCTTCTTGTGTATATATGGAGACACAGACAAGACAACCCCTCTAGAACCCAACGGAATAGAGGAAATCCATTGAGGACTAAAACAAGACTAGTTATTGATACATGCTGCCATAAGTGTGCATCCTCACTCCCAATGGCCAATGCCCCAGTAGCGTCAACACCTAAGATCATTCTTGCAAGCCAACTGGATGTGATCTACTTTGTAGCACTGCTTACAAATCCAAAGCTTCCCCTTACCATTCACGCCCTCTATCACAGCATCCCTGAAGAATTTCCAATGGGTGTGAGCCTCCCCAACGGCAAAAATGCCCCTCCCCACAAGGTGGTACTATATCCCGTTCCAACCAATGGGCGGAGTCCCCAGAGGAGGCTTCCCTTGCCACAACCTCAATGTTGCCAAATAGGATTAAACCATGCGTAAGGGTGGACATGGCCAAAAGAGTAGTCGCCTGGCACCCCCACCATCATAGGCCTCCCCTCACTAGGGAAGTCATTGGACACTAATGATGGGCACTTTCGAGAGGCACGGGAATCGTCGCAGCTTCTCTCTCTTCCCCTCATCTCCACACACTTAGATTCTAATGAATGAGTTGCTACGGTGATTAATAATGAGTATTCAAGTAGTTGTTCTATGTAATTAACACCAAAATATCCTAAGTTTGGTGGGAAGGTCAAAACAATTGCCTGTACCCACATAATAACCTCAAAATAGTAAAATGTGGTTTAGATCTTCCAAGTTATAGAGATCTTCCTAACCCAACACTTATAAGATTGTGGTACTCTACCATTTCGCTAGTTGAGAAGAACTCTACCATCTTGGTGGTTGAGAAATGGGTTTTCTTTTGACTGGTTTTTGCTAACTTTTTGTTATATTCCTTTCCGTATTAATAAAATTGTAGTCTTTTGACCATTCTTTGAAAAAAAGAAAATTTTGGAACTCAAATTGTAGGTTCCTACCCATACATACCACACCAAATGTAGTTATACTTCCATAATATCACACATCATCTATCTTCAGAATGATGATATAATAATTTTTCAATATGAAAAATGAGGTCTCAACATTGAGTTAACATAAAGTATTCAAATTTTACAATTACATAATTCATCTGCATAAACTAATATCACATTATCGGTCATCTAAGATTATTTTCTGGCTCCACAACACTAATATGCCTAAAGCCATCACCAACACTCTCCCAAATAACAAATGCACAAGCATAACTCTCTAACGCACCCACCAACACCTCCAACCATGCTAACAACCATCTCCACACCCACTAAACAAAAAACACACCTACCCATATGGACACCCTTGTCCTCCCACAAACCCCCTCTCCAACACCTAAAATTTCTCCGTCTTTCCAAGTAATCCTTGTCTACAGAAAAGCAAGGTGATGTGGGACAAATCAACAAGAAATGGACTAAATAGACAGCAAACAACATAAATAAACCAAAATGAAGGCAAACCATAATCAAACCAGCTAAAACGTGCCTGACCCGGCCCCGAACCACACTGAACCGGCCTCAGAATGGTCCGAAATGCCATGAACCGGCTTGAACCGGCTGGTTCAGGCTCTAAACCGGGTTGAACAGCGTGAACTGGGTCTGGACCCGGTCGGACCGGCCAGCCACCCAATCTGGGATGCGAACCGAGCCGGTGCAAGCCGTCTGCAACGAACTGGCGCGAAGCCGCTACGGCTCACCTCGATGGGGTTCGTGGCCATGCGAGGGGGGGGGCATTGTGGCCATGCAGGAGGTCGCCGCGTACCCCATGGGGGGTGGCTTTATCATGAATGGCCACATAGTGCTGTGCCCAACGGCATGTAAAGCTGCCAGGGGTCAAGGGCTTCCTTTGTCTTCGCGGTTTCTGCTCCGTTGCCTTTGGCAAGTGCGCGCGCAAGGTCCTCATCCAAACAGCAGGTGGACGTGCACAGGGGTGGTGGAGCAAGCGCAGCAGCATCGTCCTTGAGCTGTTGCGGGTCGCCCAAGTGCGAGGGGTTGAAGCCCTCGCCATTGTGCCATCGTCTTGGAAGGAAGCCGCCAAAGAGGGAAGAGCCGGGGTTCGCCGGATCTCCTTCCTGAAGCTCCTTCTTCTCCATTTCCCATACCCCTCTTTTCCGTTCGACAAAGCCAAGAAAGAGGATGTCGATTGGATCACGGGACGGCGTCATTTGACGAGGGGGTTGCCACAGGCACGTGTCAATGTCAAGGGGCTGCACCGGTGGGGCAAAATCGGGGATCGCCGGGTTTGTTCACCATTTCGCCATCGTCTAAACTTGATAAAGACGACGCCGATGTGGAATCTTCGGATCTCGGACTGCCGAAGTGGCCTTCTTCAGCACGTCAATGCTGTTGAAGCTTAACCAAAGGGGGGAATAAGAACGGTGCGGTGGCCAGGGAGCAAGGATTCCGGAATCGGAATCGGAATCGAAATCGGTTGGGACCGATTCCGATTCCGATTCCAGGAGAAGGGAATCGATTCCGGATCCGTCCGGAATCGGTTTTTTTTTTTGATTTTTTTTTTCGTCAAAAAAATTCAAAAAATTCAGAAAAAATTCTAAAAAAATAGGAAATGAGTTAGAAAAATTTTAAAAAATAACCAATGCATTCATCCACAGGACCACATCGAATAAATACTAATGAACACCAATTGAAGACTTAAAATTTAGTACATATTCCAATTCCATTGATTCAAAAATCAAAGAGTTGATACATCATCAAAAAATTGTAAACAATGCACTAAAAGTGATTAGATAACATAAAAATTGATTTAGACGTTGTTCGGGAAGCAGACAACCCAAGTAACACACCATTCGGTATGTTTAAAGGGTTACGTATTTGCCGGAAATGGTCGTAAATTAACGTACAGGGTATTCGAAATTTTTCCCGTACAAAAAACATCCAATCGATGTTCAAACAACTTGAGCGGAGTTATTCGATCACAAATCACCGAGTTTAACTCTACTCGGAGTCGTCGGAAACGTGTAAAAATAGGCGTACGGGATATCCGGAATTTTTCCCGTGCAAAATGGACATATCCGGATAGTTCAAAACTTAAACGGACTTGTTCGGACGGAAATCGTATAGTTTAACGACACTCAAACTCGTCGGAAACGCGTAAGAATGGACGTACGAAGTTTTCGTCGAAGAAATCTTACCAAAACCTTACAAAGATCGAAGAAGAGGTTGATTCGATGCCGATCCGAGCTTGAATCGGCCGAATCCTTTGAAGACCAAGCTTGGAATCGCCGGAATCGCCGGAATCGCCGCCAGAATCGCCGGAATCGGTGGAATAGTGCCGGAATCGACGGAATCGGCCGGAATCGGCCGGAATCGACGCTGGATCGACGGAATCGAGGCCGGAATCGACGGAATCGCGTCGGAATCGCGCCGGAATCGCCTGCGCAGTCTCCTACCGCCGCGGGATCGACCGAATGGAGCTCCGCAGGTCGATTCCGGCCCTTTTAGGGCCGGAATCGGTTCGATTCCCAGTCCAGAGTCGAACCGGGAATCGAATCGGGCCGGGTTGACCCGGCCTTCCGAAGAATCGGTCGGATCGACCGATTCCAGGCGATTCAGTCCGATTCCGCGGAATTCTTCCCAGAATCGGTCCTTCCGCCGGGCCACCGATCCGATTCCGGAATCGGTCGGAATCGGACCGATTCCGCCGATTCTGCAATCCATGCCAGGGAGGAAGGAGGGGAAACTGGTCTCGCTACCGGAGGTTGGAGAAAAAGATGAAGTCGGGCTCTTCCAAGAGGTGAAGGATGGATGGCCGGCCTCACTGGCGGGGGAGGGCGAAGGGAAGACAGCCATGTCAACCGAGGTGGAAGGAAGGGATGGGCCGAAGCCCTCCCGCGGGAGACCATGACAAGGCATTCCAAAAATCTTCAATATCACTTCCAATGTTGATTACACATTGCCCCCTTTGTAAAGGAGGTGGCACATTAACAAAAGACCTTGTAAAACGAATATTGACAGACATGATCTAAAATGGACTCAAACACAAAAAAACTAAAATTACCTAAAATTTGTCCCCATCACAAGGCCTCCCCCTAGATGGCCCTGCCACCATCGACCATTCAAATTGGTCCTCACTTTCATTCATCGGCAAAACTTTGGTTGTCACCAACATCCAATGTGTCAGTAGGCCTTTTCTTAACCCACATGCTTCCTTACATCCATTTATGTCTTTAGAGAGTAAAGGATGATAGGATCATTCATGCACTAGAATGCCACCAGCCATACCCTTTGGCTGCCCTTCCCAGTGCAAGGCTGCCTCAACATGACACCATCCAACCTTGCCTAATGGTGATCTTACCTTGAATAGCTACGTAACTTCAAAGATGAGAATCCATCTAACATGAGAAGAAATGCAACAACATATTATACAAAGCAATCAAACCCCCCAACTCCAAGAGAAGGCATCCCCTTAGAAGCTGAACTATCCAAGTCAATTGATAGGAATCAATTTTAGTTGATTTTTAGTTTTTTTTACAGTTCAGTCCATAAAGGACATGTTTGTAAATATTCCTTTTAGACAGACTTTTGTAATAATTGTCTCCTCTATATAAAGAGCAATCGCTGTAATCCTGGTACAGTTCAGTAATAGACATTTTTGGAGCCATCGTTGGTGGTTCATCTACAGAAGGGGCACAGCCCCGTTTCCTCATCACCTCCCCGATCAGCCACAGTGGCCCTACCCCACTCCAACCTCTGGAGGTGCGCTGCTCTTACCCCCTCCTCTCATCTTCTGGCCTACGAGCCTTCTTCTATCTTTCGCCTTCACAGGTTCGTCAACATCGCAAAATCGGTGATTCGTCTTCACCAGTTCCGTTCATCTACCTTCCCCCATCCACTGATTCAGTTGCTCAAGATCCATCTCTTCAACAATGTCCGACATCAGCTGATACCATTGATCGGTAACAATGTGGGAACTCGACATCGGCAACCTGCAAAATGTCTCCGGCATTTAGGCATGTGCATCTAGTGATTCAATCCCATGCTGGTTCATCAATTGCTGCCGTGGCCAGCAGCAGCACTTTTTGATGTTGTCGGAACACCTAATCACATCACCACGCATCTCTGCTACAGCCCAGATCCCTCCGGCAATTCCCAGACAGGCCTGCAATATTCTTTAACGACACAGTCTCAGAACCAAATCGGAAAATCCAAACGTTCTGGTTTCTGCAGCAGCATCCGGCAATCGAAAAGGGGAAAGGGTCGTATCTAGAAATCATTCCGATGATTTCCGGTTTCTTCCGAAACCGTCGAAGATTCCACAATTCCAAATGTCATCGCCCTTCTTCGTCTTCAATTTTTGCATTCTTCGTTTCCGCATGGATTCATCTGTTTTGTCTTCACACAGAAGCTTCACGATACTCACACAGTTGCAGTCCTCATGCACCATCTGGATCCTAGTCCCTTCTCACCATGACACCCCTGCTGCGAGCTTCTCTCACTTACACAAGCCATCTTCGCAGATGCACCCAATTGAATCAGTTAAGCTTCTTCAAGAGAGCGGGCGTTGGCCCACCTGCACCAGTTTTTCCATTGGGCCCATCTCGCCAATCTTGAGATAAAATTGACCGGAGATAATGCATCACGATTGTACTAAGATAGTAATAATTACCCAAATCCTTTTGTAACAACAAAATCACATTATAACACTAAAATAAATAGAATTTTAATCTACATAGATGGTATATAAACAGAATAAAATTCAATTACTTTCAAACAAGGATTTCCATATTGAGATCGGCTCCTGGATTGGTAAGGACTGATCATGTTCTGAAATGGGATTGGCGGATCCAAGGGAAGAAAACCCGATATAGGCTCAGCTGGATCAATTCTTTCAAAACTTTAAAAAATAACAAAAAATCATAGAAAATAAAAAAAATGTTCTGAAGTGATTCCAGAATGATCCAGCATTGTGGGGGTTGGAACACCGATAGGAGGCGGTGATGGCTGCCCCCTGCATTTCCTCTGCCTGTGGTGCTTAACTGATCCATCAGATCCTATATGCAGGGGATCTGTTTTTTAGTATGGGTCCTGTGTGAGTCTAATGGACTCGATAAACAGCTTCGCTGCCTAGAGAAAATGCAGGGGCTTCCGCCGCCCTACCTCCAGGCAGCAGATTGGCTATGGATCAGTATGAAATAGGCCAATCCAACAAAGGCTAACCCAATCACTGTGGAAATCTGCCCCCGGATTGGGCTCCCCCTCTTCCCAGGGATCGGGTTGGCACTTGTTGTTCCCAATCCAAGGTCAGCCAATCCTATGAACCATGCTTTCAAATGGAAACAAAACTATGATGCTAGTTAAAGAAAGGGCATACCGGCTCAAACAGGAGCGTAAAAATGTCCTCAAGCTGGAATCAGCATCATGTAGGACCCTCTCGCCAAAATCAACAAAAAATTGGAGAAGTGCCTACATTGAAAGCATTGGTGTTATTCATAGTTTTCAAGGCAACTTAGGTGAGACACTGGAGTTACAGCCATTTTGCTTACATGATAAGGCAGAAAACAAGCCAGCAACTAGTTTATACACAAAATAGACATTTTTGTACTACTTGTAGCATATATTTGCTACGTAAATATTGACTTATTGGGTTTTAACCTTCAAGCCATTAAAAAATATATTTAATTAAAAATTACTCCATGTATCTTGGGTATTTGAAGTCTGGTACCTACAATGCCCACATAAAATTGTAAAAGTGAGGACAGTTGTCATCTGTTTCTCTGAACTTAGTCATGATGCCATGGATAAACTGACTTTGCAAACACAATGTCAAAACCCAGGTTAACCACTTAGAAGAGATGGCAGTTGCTCTTTCCCTCTCATTTTTCTTTCTTTAGTTTTTTAGAAGGTTGCCAAAGCCACAAATTTATTCAAATGCAGAAGAAAAATAAGTACAAAAAATGGTAAAAAAAGCAAAGGACAACACTAGAGACTATCACCAAGATGGTAATAATCTCAAAACAAACTAGAAATAAAAGTGTTTCCACATGATGAACTTGTCACCATGGGAGTACCAAATCGTATATGGTCCAATGGAAGTGAAGCTCCGATCTTTGACAAGTTGGCTCATCCAATGAAGAATTCTTGCAGGATTCTCAAATAGATCTTTAAAAGACTCCTACTTCATGTACCCATATAGACCATAATATGTCCACAATCTCAGCTCTTCATTCCATAAGTGTTCCTCTGCACAGCTGTTAATCAAAAAGAAAAAAACATCGCTCTGCTCTTGCCAAGAAGCCTTCCAACTTTTGAGAAGCATTTGCCGAAGAGAGTTGACAATGCCACACTCTAAGAATAGATGATTAATTCTTTCAGTAAAGCACCCACAGAAGACACAGATCAATGACTGAATAAGAGAAAATTTCTAAATCGACGCCTTCGTAGATAGCCTTCCTCTACACATCTTCTACAAGAAAAACCTAATTCTAAATGAAAATTCAAGCTTCCAAATTGTTTTCCACCATCTGACCTCCAAACCTCCAGTGTTAATCCTCTCACAGGCCGATTTAACTGAAAAGTCTTCTTTTTACTAGGCAACCCACTCAGCTCATTTTTCCAAGTCTCAAAGCATGTGTTCTTCAAGTAGGTTCATCAGGTTAGTGAATTCTACCATCTCCCATTCTTTGAGACTTCTTCTAAACTGAACAGACCAAACAAGATCCCCACACCAACAAGATCTAAGAGGCACATCCTCAATATTAGCAAGTATGCTCATATGAAAAAACATAATATCCCACGACAAGTACCCTGCCTAATGATCCTTCCAAAACAATGTCTCCCTCCCATTGGCAATAGCTACAGATGTAGAATAGCTAAAGAGATACTAGTTACGCAAAATACCCTTCCATATGGTAGAGATTTTTCGTAAGTGGAGTGTGAAACCTCATTTTTTTTAATCAAACCAAAAAAATAAAAAATATACTTGTATGAAGATTCATTTGGTTTCCATTCATTTAAGAAAAGAATTTCATTATCTTTGGCTAACATGAAAACACAATATTTCATATGGATATTAGTCAAAACATATGTTATACATAAAAATATAAACATAACAAGGTTTAGGGTTTATTAAAATATCTATGGACCTCTCTCCATCGAAAAGTACAAATTTTTAATGTTAATTACATTGAGATACTTGAAAACCCTTGATTAATCATCATAAGTAACTCCTAAAATTGAAACATACATTCGCATAACACACGACACAGGTGGGAGCTATAACCCCATAATCTCAATGGAATGCAAACTACATATATTAAGTTTGATTTGAGTTTGATTATATTTTGATGAAGATGCATTTTAAGATTTCAGCATCTTAAGGATATGTTCCCCAGTAGATTCTTAAACATTTTGACATATTTGACATAAGTTTGACTTTTTGAATCAAAGTCTCAACATTAAGACATTTTGAGTTACGAGAGTTAGTTTGGATCCGAAATGACATGATTCTGATCAAATATATTTTGTGTTTTGATCTTAACATTTTGGACTTAGTGAAAATCAGCTTTTTGGTATCATGGATAAAAGTCTTTTGGTTCAAAGTTTTATTATTATCAGACATATTTTGAATTATGGGGTTCATTAATTCTGAAGCAAATTTCGGGTTTAAATTATCATGAGATTAAGTATTTTAACCATAAGTTCTTACTCCCAAGTTTTGTTCAAGTCTTGGCATTTTTTAAACTTCGGAACCTTTGTTTTATGATACCAGATTGAGGCACTAATCAGATTTTGTGACGTTTGATTGGAATGCATTTTTTATGTAACCTTGACTTGAATGTTACTGGCTTAAGCTCTGCTTCATTTTGGATTTAAAGTCCATTAAACTTTTTATATCGAAGTCTAGTGAAGTTATGAACCAACTAATTCAGATTTCATGGCAGCCAAAGGTCTCTTTTGATCTACTCAAGTTTGACCTCATGATAGGTGTTTAGGAAAATCGGTTATGGTCCATTCATATAGACATGGTGGGAATCTTAACCATTAGGGCTGAGTAATTTTATGTTATCCATACCCATATCTTGCAAACTCTTTTTCCATCTCATTCTGATCAAATCTTATACTTTGAGACACCTTCCAATACAGACCCTCATCTTCTGATCTGACCCCCCCCATTTCCTTGTTTTTATTGAAAACATCTCTGGAGTTTTAGACACCTAGACTTAGAAGGCTTCTTCTCTATTTCTAATTTCCCATGGGTTGTCTAAGATCGTACTGGTGCTCAAACCTAGATATAGGGCCAGATAATCATCATACCATCTGGACTAGCCTCTGACAATTGTCGTCTAGCAGGATGATACTTGAACTAGTTGTCTTAATTTCATATACTATCTCCAAGATGAAACTTAAACACCCATCTCAGATCTGATATGGGACCAAGGTGTTACCTCAATCTATTCAAATCTGAGGCCTGTATACTTGGATTCCAATGATTCTAAACCCACTCATGACTGGTTCTAAGATCTGGAAAGTTAGATCTGATGGTGACCTGAGGTTCCTTTTCTTTTATATCTATCAGATTTTTGGGAGGAGGGTCAGATTACATGGAGTTGACCTAAGCTAGGTCCGAAAGTAAACAGCTTAAGATCTGACCCTTAAGCTCAGGTTTAATAACCTGATTTGAATACCATTCAGACCCAAAACACAAGAAAGTCATCATATTTTGTATTATCGTCGGTTTGGAGTTGGATTTTAGTCATTTTACAGACCTGCTTTCATCTTAAATTACTTTTCAGATTTTGATATTCTGGCTTGCATTCCATGTAATTTATATGAGCTATATATTACTCCTCTGTCATGGACACAGTTGGTACGTGGACATCACTATCATGGTGAAAGAATACATTACATCAATATGGTGAAGCTCAGCCAGACTCAACATTGGCATGAGATGGGGATATCCTCTACCCATTGTATCGGCCTGAGGTGTACACCCCCCCAAATTTTTTCTAAATGATCTAAGAACATTATGACATAGAGTCATGCATAATCGTCCTCAATCAATTGGAAAGTCTACTCCAAAATGGAGAAGGATTGGTGCACAATGGAGCTTGTCCAAGTGTTCGTCCGGGATCGATGCACCTCGAGGCTTGCCCAGGTGTCCATCCACAATGAGGGAACCCAAATTAAAGGGCTGGCCTCTGATCAATCCTTTGATTTAATTTCAATAACTTATGAGATAATTTAGTGTTGCAGAGCCTCATGGGCTCAATCTGATGTCATCTTCCGGCCAGGAAGGGCCATCTGATGGCCTGGTCTTCTACCTTCTTCATCATTTGTTTTGTTGAAATCTGCCATGCCCTTTCCCCTGTCCGGTACTGACCTCAGCTTTTGCCCTCTTGCCACTATGTCCTGCTCCTCATGTGGGTCAAAGGGAGGGCTGCAAGATATGGGTGATAGGATCCTATCCGGAGGCCGAACATAAGTTTTAGGGGTTTGGACAAGGTTCATGTCAGTGGCAGTCTTTTAGGCTCAGGGTATGATGTTCTTGTCTGGTAGAGGGTGATAAATATGAGGTCATCTACATGTACACATAAGGCCGGGCAGTGGAAAATATATGCATGCAAGCAGGTATATTCTAGTCTTGGTAAAATAAGGCATGAGTATGGCAATCAAGTGCGCCAGGTGTCCCTAACTCTATGAGCTTTAAGGGAGCCGGTTGCTCCTTGTTCCACTGGCTAAGGTGTGGGTAGGGAAGGTTTAGAAAGATTAACTTGTGGAGGTGTCATAAGAGCATGAAGGATATAGCAGGTCAAGGGTATAGAGGTGGTCTGATATGTGGCTTAACCTAAAGCTATGGGAAAGTCACTACAAGGCCATGGGGAGGGAGGCTGATCAGTAGGTGATATAGGCTATTGAGACAAGCTCTCAGCCATTGGGAAGAATGGAGATGACCATTGGACTTATTAAGACACCTAGGGAGTAAGGTAGGAGGAGAAAGGGGTCAGACAAGGCTGCAAGGACCATGGATCTCACCTTTCTATCCCCTCTTCTTCACGGTCTCCTTTCTCTGTGAAAATGGCAACCAGAAGGGCAGCCCTTCCTCGGTTGATGGAGGTAACAAAACCTGTGGTCGATCCTGCTATATCCCTTTTTCTCCACCTTTCCTCTCTCTTCCGACCCTTGAGCAGAGGCTGGATGATCCCTTTTTATAGAGGGTGTCAACATGGAACAACCTCCATGGATCCTCCTTGACTTGTACCTGAAGGAAGGCATCTCTTTGAGGAGGCTGACCTGGTCAAGCTCCTATTTCTCATCCCTCTACCAAAGTCAATTTGAATCCTTTGCTTATGTGGACAATTCCCATAGGTGGAAGACCAAATCAAACTTGACATAAAGGGGAGTGGGCACCAGAACTGCCTCCACTTCCTCCTATTTCATAGGAGTATCCAATGGAAGTTATCTTGACCCAAACTGCATATGGTTATAGCCTATTTTTAGGCTTCTCCCAATGGCTGCCAAGTGTCCCCGATCTGAGAAATCCCTGCCTATGTTCTAGGCTTCTCCTGGGATGTGCAAGTGTCCAATTAACACAAGGTTCCAACCCACTTTTCAGGTATCCTCCAAGATTATTTTGCAAAGACTTCAGTCCTATTATTTAGGACACTCACCAGCCATAGTTGTTTGTCATTTAACACCAACCATGTGATGTATACTCCTTAGTCATCAGATCCTATACTTTAGCATGATTGAATTAAAGGTCAAGTAACCATAAGATAGGCTAATATACTCTTGGACATTAACTGAGCTTGGCTTCATGTGTCTTCACAATTTATCACACAGAAATGCTAATTGCATCACAACCTTGACCAAAAAAAAGTTTAAACACCATCCTCTGAGTCTCAGTTTCTGAGATCATGCAATATTTAAACTATTCCCATGCTTACCATGCCATGTGTCTCATTTATTAACCAGTAGAGAGCAATTATATCTTGAATGAGCTCTGGCTCCTCTTAAGGATCCGATAACACTAAGATCCATTTACTTAACCCATGAGCATGTCTTTACCCTTGGATCTTGTGCTATTACCATCATCTCATCATCTCCTCTTATTTTAATCACAACCAATCATAGTTGAGGAGGATCCATTAACTCACCGATAAGAATTGGATCCAAGGTTTAAGTGATGGAAAATCCTAGCCCTTGGATCATGTGCCTTCCTCATTTTCACATCTCATTTAATTATCTCATCCTCCAATCATAATTAAGAAGGAACCAATAACCTATTATGAATCCATTAAGAAAAATAACCATAACTTAATGATTGGGGTAATCCTAGCCCTTGGATCTTGCGCCATTATTATTTCTTCATCATATCAGTTATATGATACTAAACCTGTCTCACATGAAGTCAATATGTAGAGGTGCACTTCCTTAAGACTTTGACTAGGATCCAAACACTCCTTTGACTCCTAATTATATCACAATTGCCGACAAATCTGTTTAGGCTAATCCCTTGACAGTTTCGGTGCAAGAAAGCCCTGCCAGCATGTTCTTTGTCTTCCTCTCTTTCTACTTCCTCTATCGCAGCTGCTTTCTGCCAAGGAGATCATCCGGCCTTGCTGCTGCTGTCCAGGGTGTGCAATTGGGCATCTTCAAGGGCTGAATCATAGAAAGGATAGCCTTTTCTTTTCTTATTGTCGTGGCTATCTGTTTCTGTCAAAAGAAGGCATCAGGGTTCATATTACACCATTTATTTTGGCAATTGGTCTTCTGCTGGGGTCTGACTTAGGAGAAGATAATCTCCTGCATCTGTTGGGATCACTGAGTATGTGGATCTTGTTTTTGTTCTTCTTTTCTTTCTTTGTTCGAACCATGATTGTCATCTGCAGCTGCTGGTTCTACTGAGACTGGGCTCTGCTGCTATTGGTACCCTTTACACCAACTGTTGGTGCAGAAATGAAGAGAGGACCTCTTCTTCTAAGGGCTGTTCCCCTATCAGGACTAAGCGGTAGGAGATCTTTATTTATTTCACCTCTTCCCTCATCCTTAGCCGCGATCATCAAATAGTATGACAAGTTCGTTAGGCTTCAGTTCTGTCATCTTAGCTACATATACCATCTATCTGCCGGTCTTAACTTTGAAGAGGACCTCCCATCTCCAACTTCACAGACATCGGGCTAACCAAGTGGGTAACTTCGAATTTTCTTCATTTTTTTCATGTCCATGTTCAGACCATGCATAAATGATCCTACCTAATTGGGGCTTGTAAATTCCACCACTGCAGAACAATTTGTTCACCTGTCGGTTTTGGCATAGGGAAGGCAATGTCTCCTTTGATTATGTCCCCATTAGTTGGTCTGATACCTGCCTCTTAGCACTTTATCTGTATTGGATCCTGACTGGGCTGCCTGCCATCCTTCCTCAGGCATCGGTAGTGGTATGTACTTTATGCTTCCTAGCTTGCTGCCTGCAGAATTATAGCACCTCTCAGATATCTGATTTGTTCAACTTCCCTCTTTAAACTGTGTAGGTCATTGCTTGGCAAGGTCGGGTGAGAGGCCTGTTCATCTCTCGTTTTACCATTGTTAATAGCAGGTACTCTCTATTGCCTTTATTTTTGTTGTTATGACATATCACATGCATGATTGACCATCAAAGAGGAGACACCTCCTTTTAGTCTTAAGCGTACTTTGGGTCCTCTGCAACCTAGTAATCTCAGATTTTCTCTTTCAGGATTTACTTGGCCATCAGTTGCATGGGATTTAGCCAGAGGGCCTCCTCTCCCTATTCTTTCATAGGTGAAGCATATAACATATCTCAGGAAATCTGGAAATCCTCAGCCTTGACAAACCCCATATATATATATATATATATTTGAACTATGATATCAGCAAAAACTTTAAAAGACTGGGGAAATTAAATCCCCATCCATCTTCTGCTATCACTGACTGCATATGACCTTGAGGCAAACCAAGAGTGGCAGCAAGGAGCCTTCCTCCCTTCTACCTATCTTCGGAGAGCCCCTTGATGTCGCATGTCATCCTCTTCTGAAAATGGTCTATAATCCAAGTACCCAACACAGAACATGACCTAGATGTTTTGCTAGTTGCCTCTTTCCTTCTATGCGATTCCTAGGTGCCAACATGAAGAAAGTCTAAATCCATCTGTGACTATTGTCTAACTCGTACTTTGTACAAACAATTCTTGCCCATATCATGTCCCTGTTCAAATTTAACTTTCAGAAGCACTTGACAAGAAGTGCATTATGAATGTATCAAAGGCATGAGACCAACTCCTCCTTCCTTAACATCACTGCACATGTGGTTTCATTTTAGCAAATGAAAGCCTCTCCCATCTACCCTGCCCTGCCAGAAGAACCTAGCACAAATACTTTCAAATTTCTTACAGACCCCAACAAGGATCTTAAGAATAGAGAAGATACATAATGGCATATTCCAAGGAATACATTTTAAAAGAACCTTTCAGCCACCTATGGAAAGAAATCTGCCCGTCCAACCTTGTAGCTTACCTTCTACTTTCCGAATGATCTTGTCCCAATCACCTTTTCTTCTTCCTCTGTCACATGGTGGAAGGCCCAAACAAGTAATCGGAAAAGAGGAAATAGGCATGTCAAATATTCTGTGCGACTTCTATAGTTGACTATTATCCAGTTTTAAGCAAATCAATTCACGCTTACCCCTGTTAATTTTCAAACCTGTCATTGCATCACTCAAATATAATAGGACTCTTGGAACCAGACATTTAGTCTCGTCCTTGCTAGAAAACAACATTGTGTCATCAGCAAACTACATGTGTAAAATGTGTACTCTGTTGCTCCCAACAAAGATCCCCCCAATCAGCCCCTTTTCATAAGCCTTTTCCCATTGGTAACTAAAAACTTGGTCAGCAAAAACAAACAAAAACGGTCAAATGAGATCACCCTGCCTCTAACCTCTGGAAATCCCAAAGCATCCAAAACATTCCCCATTAAGGTCAATTAAGAATTTAGCTGTGCTTACACATTTCATGATCCAATTTGTCCATTTGTGACTGGAGCTCATGAGACGCATGATCCTGTGCAAATATTTCCAACTCGCCGTGTCATATGCCTTTACAAAATCTAAGCAAAACACCATCCTTCCTTCTACTTTTCAAATCATGGATACATTCATGAGTTGTCATATAATTATCCAAGATGTATCTACCAATAATGAAAGCCGATTGGTAAGGACTTATCAATTTTTATACACATTTACTATGTCTATTTGCCATAACCTTTGTCACAATCTTACAGCTTCAATTTATGAAACTAATGGATTAGATGTCCTTGATATCAATGGCATTCTCCTTTTTAAGAAGTAGAACCGGAGTAGTTGAATTCAACAGTTTACACCTTGGGTCATATTCAAACTCCGAATGATTGCCAAGAAATCCTCCTGAATGGTGCCCCAACAATGTTGATAAAAGTCTATTAAGAACCCATCAGGACCAGGGACTTTGTGAGGATCCATTCCTTTGATGGCACAGAAATCTCCTCCTCCATGAATGGATTGGTGATATCTGCAGCTTCTGCTATTGTTAGCTGTTCACGCCTAAAAAAGTGCTGAAAAAATTCACAAAATAAATAAAAGTGGACAAGACGATGCAGTTCAGCCGTCGAAGATGCAATGTTGGCATACATCTTCCAAATTTGTCACAAACGGCACTTCGTCGACAAGTTCAAACTGACGACGATGTTCGTACGAAGAGTGTCGAAGCTCTCGTACAATATTTTCACATGTCAACGAAAGACGATCGAAGACGTCGAAGCACTTTTAGATCAATTTTAGTCATCGTCGAAGCTTCCGCAACTCATGTATAACAGTCTGACGTCTAGACGAAGGACAACCGACGGCATCACAAAGCTCTCCCGTTGGTTTAAAGCATTGGTCGGACTTTTACAGCTTCCGACAATGGCCTGATACGTCGACAAAATAAACCGGGGGTCACAATGACCTTCCGGCAGCCTAACGGTCCATCGTAGCTCTCAACAAGAGCAACGCCCTTGAAGATCATTGATCGGCTCATCAAGAGCCAGAGTTAACCGCTGCTAGCAACGTTCGACGTCGCCACTGTCAGCATGTTCAGACCCTGTAACGTCTCCCGCAAAGCTTTGAAAAGGGGGCATAACTCATGCGCACGTTGTCAGGCGCGTAACGGTGGAAGCTGGCGAGCCTCTCGGGTCATCAATGGAAGCCGCAGGATAAGGAGAGGCTAGCGGCCTCAAACAGGCATTCGGGGGCGTGCGATCGGAGAGGAAGGATTCAACAGCAGAATAGAGAAGAAAAGAGCAGCAGAAGAGAAGAAGGTGAGGTTTATGCTGGTCGCGGGCCGGCGTCTTCCTCCTGCGCGCGAGCCACCGTCGCCGCAAGCCTCCTATTCTGTCGTCCCGAGCACTGCCGCAAATTCCCCTCGAGCCGCCGTCGCCTTTGCCCAGCCGGTAGCAACCCCCAATCCTATGCGAGAACTTCCGTCGCCGCGCGCCTCCCTTCCTCTCTCTCCTTCCGCCCACAGCCGCGTGCGTCGTCATCGTTCCGTTCGTCACCGTCACCGCAAGCCGTGATCACCCTCCCTCCCTCTCTTCGCCGCTCTTTCCTCCGCCGCCTTAGCCAATTTGTGAAACCTCGAAAAAAAATTTCTTTCGTTAAAATCTCATTGTTTGAAATTTGAATTTGGAATTAGTGTGATGTGTGATTTGGAAAGTTTGAAAAATTTGTTGAAGATATGTATATATAACCTCAAAATTTGAGATTGAAATCAAATTTGGAAATTCGTTCATGTATGTATATGTATTTCGAAACATGAATATATGAAAATTAAAAAAATTGAGTATTTCAAAAAGTTTTGAAAATACATTTTTGATTTGAGTTTTAAACATGAAAAGGATTTTGATTTTTAAAGAATAATTTTCCAGAAAATCTCATCCAAAATTTATTCGTCAAATTTCGGTTTCACAACTATGAAAATATCGATATTCCATAGAAGTATAACTAATCCGACGATCTACATAAAAAAATTTAAGTTCGAGGTTGGGTTCTTTGAAAATTCGTTTTGACCTCTCCCCATCGGGTGGTGCGAAGACCCGATGTTAATTATATCGAAAACATTCGAATACCCTTGATTCGCCGCCATAGCAATTTCGAAATGATAGCATATGTCCACAAATGAACATGATAAGAGCAACGGCTCCATACCTTCGATGGAATGCAAACTTTTATTTTTAAAATTGAATTTGATTTGATTTGATTTAAAACTTTGATTTAATTGATTTGTTGCTTAATATCTTTTGTGGTTGATTTAAGATTTGATTAATTGTTTAAATTAAAGTTGTTTTGATTGATTTTTAAATTTGTTAAAATTGTTTAATTTAAATGTTGTGAAATTATTTGTAGATGTTAAGATTAAAAATCTTAAGTAATATTTGTTTGTTTTGTCTATTATTATTGTTTATCAATTATGATTACATGTGTTTTTGTTATTTAATTGAATCCATTAATTAATTAGTTAATAGTTTAATTTAAGAGATTTGTTTGTTTAATAATTGGATTGATTTAAGGGTGTAAAAATTAGTTTTAACTTAATTAAGTATATTTTATGTATCTTCTTAGATTAAATTGGTATTAAGCCTTAATAGGTATGTTATGTTTATAAAATTCATTATGTTTTGTATTATGTGCTGTTTTTGTTTGTTTAACTTTAAAATTATCTTAAAATTCATTTTAATTTATGAAAGTTAATTTTGATTAACTTTGATTAAATTTGGTATTTTCGGATTATTTAATTAATTAACTTTCTTTCTCTCTTTTTTATTGTTATGAATTTAATACAATCTTTCTTTTTTTAAACCTTTTCTTATTTGCATTCCATCCAACTTATGGAGCTATTTTAACTCCCATTGACATCAAAAATACATACGCCATGTGATTTCCATTAATTGAAAAAAAAGTACAACTTACAAATGTGACGAACATAAAATTATGTCATGATTACAATGAATCGAATCGGTTTTGAATCCATTGAGCCTTTGATAGGCATCATGGGATGGATCACATCGACATTGGGTTTAGCACACCGACCTTTGTTTAAGGTTTATGGGTGCTACCTATCGATATAATCACAATCATATCGGTTTTATATTTTGGCATTTATGTATATATGCATATACATTTAGCCATCATATAAAATTGATATAATAATCCCTTGATGGGAAATTTGATATAGCATTGGGATCATTTTATTTTGACCTTTATATGCTAATCAAAATTAATTTATTTTTGATTCTTTTAAGTTATGCCGAAGCGTAGAGCGTGCCCGATTGGACCGGCCCCCAATTAGCCTCGATTGTTCGATTATTTTCCAAAGACGTAGGGCGTGCCCGATTGGACCGGCCCCCAATTAGTCTTGGATCGATTTATTATTTAAGTTTAAATTTGAGACGTAGAGCGTGTCCGATTGGACCGGCCCCCAATTAGTCTCAAATCGGTTTGATTGTGAATTTTATTAACATCAAATTTAAACTTGAACCATCTCATATCGATGGATGTCATCATCTTTCTCCAATCGGTCTGCCGTCCCCCTTTTTCTTTTGATAGAGGATGAAAGAAAATGAAATAAAATGGGTCATATGACTAGTTAAGTGGCTGTGACCAAAACTGGTTCAAACAGGGTATGAGCGGCTAACTTGCGTCAACAGGGAGCAAGAGAAGAGAAGGAAGGGAGGAAGGCGGCCGCGGCTGTCTAGTGGCGACAGAAGAGGAAAGGGAGAAAGGGGGCTGCGGCGAGGAGAGGGAAGAGAGGGAGAGGGGTGACGCGGCTGCGGACAGTCGAAACAAGAAAGAGGAAGGAGGAGTTGCGCGCGGGAGCATCGCTGCGCGCAGAGAGAGCGAGGAGTGACTGGCAGAAGAGGAGGCGCACAGACGGAGAGGAGGAGCGCGCAGGAGAACTGCTGCGCGCAGAGAGAGAGAGGAAGGGAGGCGTGCGGGAGTGGAGGTGCGCGCGGCTAGCCACGGCGACGGTGAGCAGGGGGAGCGCGCGGGAGCGAGGCTGCGGGCAGAGGTGAGAGAGAGAGACGACGTGCGCGGCAGCAGGCAGAGGTGCGCGTGAGGCTTCGTTGCAGGTGTGCACGCGGGCAGACAGAGAGAAAGGGAGAGACGCGGCTGCGGGGGGGGGCGACGGTGAACAGGGGAAGGAGAAAGGGACACGGGGGACGCGCGAGGGAGCGCGGTTACGGGTAGACAGAGAGAGGCGCACGGGAGACGATGGCTCGAGGGGGAGGCTACGGCGGCAGAGGAAAGAGCGACGAAGAGAGGGAGGAAGGGTGATCACGGCTTGCGGTGACGGTGACGAACGGAACGACGACGACGACTAAAATTGATCGAAAAGTGCTTCGACGTCTTCGATCGTCTTTCGTTGACATGTGAAAATATTGTACGAGAGCTTCGACACTCTTCGTACGAACATCGTCGTCAGTTTGAACTTGTCGACGAAGTGCCGTTTGTGACAAATTCGGAAGATGTATGCCAACGTTGCATCTTCGACGGCTGAACTGCATCGTCTTGTCCACTTTTATTTATTTTGTGAATTTTTCCAGCACTTTTTTAGGCATCAACAATTGCCCCCCACGGGTGATTTTTCAAAGGCGGGTTCCGTTGGAGAATCGCCCGTGCCGCAGCCATCTCTCCATTGCATTTTCTTTTCTTCTTTTTGTTGACAATATTGATTGATCGTCATCATTCTTTTGAAACCTGATAGGTGTTTCATGGCTCGACACGGAGTTTCTTCTAGGAATATGGCGAATGATAGTTCTTCTGAGGAAGAAAGGAATTTTGCAGCATCACGTATGCCGGCTCCAAATAAGCTGATCCAGACCAAATTCGGGCAGCATGACTATCATTTGGCTGCCCGGGAGCACATGGGCTTGATGGCTGGTGCTGGAGACATCGACATTACATTGATCCAACATGGGCACGGGTCCTTTGCATATGTTCGACCAGCACATTACCCTCTTCATTATCCCTCTGAAGAAGCTCTGTTGGAGTTTATTCGGCGCCCTTTTCCTTTAGGGAATGCCGACATTTGTTCTATGTCATCAGAAGAGAGGAACCGACTTGAATGTCTTTATCTTGCGAGGCGGAGATATCATGCGAGAGTCTTGTTGTTTATGCATACCCATCATTTCCATTGGGTTTGCCTCATTTTAAGTGTAGTCCATCGTGCCATTCTATGGGCTTATTGAATGAATTTCAGGACGAGCACTTCGTTCTTATGGTTTTCGGCCGGGTGTATGGAAGTTGGATAGAGCGTGTCCTTCGGATGCATCCGGACACCGCGGCGGATTGTTTTTGCGGCCCGGCGGTCCCGTTTCGGTGGGGAGAACTTTGATGGCGAGTGTATACTTGATGGTATCTTGGCACATAGCACAGACAGTTGGTATGGCCGATTTTCTGTGAGACGTTCTCACCGCCCGAGAGATGGAGCTTGTGAATGGCTGGAATACATTCTAGCTAATTTCAGTGCTCGTTTGGAGCAAATCCGCTTGAAGTCTGCTGTGGGTGCTGCTTTGTATGACTATCCTTGTTATGAAGGATATATCCAGGCTTTAGCAGAGCGGTTTAACGGGAGGTGGAACACCTTTGTCATCTTCTTGAGGGAGAGACTTCACTTGATTTGTGGGCTCTTCGTATGCTTTACGGTTTACCGGTTCGTGGAGAACCCTATGAAGAGGTCATTTTGGATGACCTTCATAGATGTCGGACGGATGACCGGGGTAATTATCAGTTGTCTTATTGCCACAGGTACTTGGTGAAAGTGTGGCGTGATCTGGCTATGGTCAACAAGAACCACTCTTCTGATGTCAGTTATCGAGTGAGTTGTGACATCTGGCTGCGTTTCTTCTATGGCGGTCCTTACTGTTATAAGCATGGTTTTGCCAAGTTGGGCAAACAACGGACCGACTTAGTACGCCACAAGAAACCACGTTCTGACAGGAGATTTGCCGGCTTAGAAGCTTGGGTCGAAGCAGAGGATCTATGGGGGCTTGGTGAGATTACACATCTGGCTGCTTTTCTGGCTTATTGGTTGGTTACCTTCGCGATTCCTTTTGAGGATGCAGATGTGATTAGACAAGAGGTTTTGTACCCTGCTTGCAGACTTGCTTGTGGCACCACCTTAGCTATTGCTCCAGCCACTCTTTTTGCGATATATCATTCTTTTGGAGCAATTGCATCCCATTCTTCACCTCGGGACTGTGCTATTGTGATGGCTACGCGTTATGTGAGTGTCTGGGCTGCTTCTCTTTTTACTGACCTCCCCTCCCTGGGAGAAGGACTGGATCCACACTGTGTGTTAATGTATAGATTTGTTGGCAGTCCTCGTTCACAGCAGCAGCAGGAGCTTACTACAGGACGGAGGCTACTGTCTACATTGCCGCTAGATGGTGGCAATGGCTTGAGTTTTGCCCATTGTTCAGTGGGTCATCGACCACATACTGCCATACAGCATGCTGGTGGTTTTCATTGGGTGGATCCTTTGACGAACCAATACAGTGCATGGGCTGCTTGGGACTGATATTTGTGCACCCGTCTATGTGTTCCGGTATTTCGGCATGGTCGACGTACCATTTTAGAGCCATATTATCCGCACCGGTTTGGTAGGAACTTTGGTTATGACCAGGGGCTTCCTCCGAATGCCGATTTCGACATCCCCTCTCGTGTTTATGCTCATTTGGACAGCCACCTTCTTGCAGCGGAGTGGTGGTATTTCTTTTGCCGAGAGACGAAGGATCACGTTGAGATTCCAACGCTGGGGGTTACCGGCGAATTTGATGTCGTTTATGGCAATTGGTGGTCTCATCGTAGCCAAAACTACAGGATGTTACCACATTTGATAGCTGCAGCCGAAGAAGCCCGGTTGGATATGAAAGATTGTGCTCCTCTAGATGTCAGCTCGTCTTTTCTTTGGCGCCATTACAGGTCTCGGAGAGACAAGTTGTTAGCCAAATACAAATCATGGGAAAAATGGGGTTTGCTACCTCCAGTATCCCAGGATCCTTACACCGGGACTATTGACTCTCTTGTGGAGCCACTTCGAGCTTCACAACGGGCACGGCGACCAGCCCCCTTGCAGCCTGCTGACTGGTATTCTTTTTTAGAGATTGATTGCACGGGGCGCCAACACGTTCTTTCGAGGGAGCTTCTACCTCCGACCAGCTCTGTTAGAGTTTGGGTCGATCATCTCAGGCAGTTGATATCCTCTTGGGGACCCCTTGAGGATGCACTTGATGTGGCACAGGCTTTATGTTTTGGGGAGTTGAAAGTTGCTGTGATGAGTGCCGCGAGCAAGGTTGGGCGAGACGCCGGGCTATTGGTCTCCCGTCCACCTAGTTGTCCATCACCAGGTATTTAACTTTTTATTTTCTTCCTTGCTATCATGTTCGTATTCCCAATCATTCTCCTTTTTTTTGTATGACGTTGATCATCATATTATCTTACTTTCTTCTTTCTTTGTCTACTTCTTTCTTCAGAGGTGGCTTTTGCAGACTCTTCTGCCACTCGTGCCAAGAGTTCTCGTAGATCGGCAGGAAACACTCCACCTAAAAAGAGGGCACGCTTGATGAGGAGATCTTTATCTCCTACGCCGGCTGACCGTGCTCCAAGTATGTCTTTCATTTTTTTTATTTGTCCAATTCATACCATATTTTGCTTTGTCGAGCACCTTTATGCATGTTTTCTTTTTACTTTTGTATACAGCCTTTTCTCCTGCTCGAGAGATGGATCCACCCCCTCCTTCTGACGAGGGTGTTTGTATGGAGGATGACGTCTTTCCCACGACTAGGGAAGAGCATCTTTTTACTCCAGGGAAGCCGAGTGGAGATGTTGATACGGATGAGATTCTGATCCCATTGGCCGTTGATGTTTCTTTAGCGACTACTGCCCCTTCTGTTGAGTTTTCTTCAATGGCTGCCGGTATACGCTCTCCTTCTCCTATAGGATCATCCCTAGACATTGAGGATTGTTTGATTGTTGAGCCCATTGCCATCAGACCTCCATCTCCTATGGAGGATTTGACTTTGACGGGTGATGTGAATGTTCGGGCAGTTTCATTACAAGGTATAATGCTTCTAGTTTGCATTTATATGGAGTGCCATTATTTTTTGTGCTAGCAAACTAAATTTTAAACCTCTAACCTTCCTATCTCATAAATGATGCGGGTTCTTTGTTTATTGCAGTGATTTCTAGCCCACCATTGGCAGAACTGGATTTACCTGCCCAAGCACCTGACATTGATAGTTTGGGCGGTGATGAGAGTGACTTGATTGTTACCTCAACCTCACCCATGATTGGAGGTATGTTGTGGATCATTTGCATTTTCTTTCTTATCCACTTTGTTGAGCTATCTTATCCATTTCCACTTATTTCATCTCTTTTCCTCTCTTTTTCAGATGATGACAGCATGATCTCAGCTCTGGAGAAGGGTAGTGCCTCGGGGGATGACATCCCATCTATAGCCCATGTCTTGTTTACTGGTGAGTGATGTACTGAATTCTTTTCTTTCATGCTTTTATTCATCATTATTTGAATGTATACTTGTTGACTAATTCTTCTTCTTTTCTTCTTTTCTTGTAGTTGCTGCACCTTCTGGCGACTCTTCTCGGTGGCTATTATGCTCACTGATCCACCTGAGTTGGGTTTAACTTGGCCTTCTACACTTGCTATTAGCACGAGGCTTGCTGAGCCTATGCAAGAAAGTATGATCAAAGCTTTGGATCGACTTCTGCATCCCTTGCTACCTGAAGAAGAAATGAAGGCTCAATTGAAGAATGTAACTGCTTGTTATCATGGTCTCGGTTGCACTATGGAACCATGGATAGCAGCTGTAGAAGCACTATGGAGGCAGTATTGTGATCAGCTTCATATGGAAAAGATGCGAGTTCACTGGAACACGGTTCTTCTTCCTCTGGCGAAGGAGAAGCTAGCCATGAAGAAGGCCAATGCTGATGCCATCTCCTCGGCACAGACCCATTTGGAGACTCTGCGTGGTGATCAAGCTAAGGCAGAGAGTGTTGTTGGGAAAATTCGTGGGAAGCTATTTGCCTTAGATGCAAGGCGACGCGTATTAGAGGTCCAACTTTCTCTTGCTCAGCTTAGTGATGAACAGACTCGTAAGAGTCTAGCCTCTAAGGAGGAGGAGTATGCCTTACTTGTCACCACTGAGGCACGCCTGTCGGTAGAGATGCAGGAGCTTGACAGACTTCGTCCGACAGATTGTCCTATGCCAGAGTTGTAGTTCTTTATTCCTTGATGTATTTGTCTTTCTTTATTACAAAGTGTCGTTGCTTCTATTATCTTAAAAATACAATGATTTGCACCTTCTTTAAGCGTTCTTGACTTCCAGCTTCTTGTTACACAACATAACGCTATCCAACACTTGTCATTGACATTGCGGTCATTCAACTCTTTTAGGATCGAGAAGGGCTTGGGCCCTTTGACTTAACATTCCTCTTTTTCCTTTAAATTCGCCTTGTCAACACGTGAACGAGTTGATGTTAAAAAGAATTATACAATAAATTATATACAAAAGAAAATTCATATACAACCGGCTGAACGTAGACTTTCCTCTCCTTTTTTATCTTTCTCTTTTTCTTCTTTTTTTTTCTTTCTTTTTCTTTTCTTCTTTTCTCTCTTCTATCACTCTCTCTCTTCTTCTTCTTCTCTTTTTTTTCGCTTCTTTCTTTCTTCTCCCCCTTTTTTATTTTCTATCACTCTTTTTTCTCTCTCTCTTTTCTTCCTCTTCTTCTTTTTTTTCATTTTTTTCTTTTTCGTTCTTCTCTTTTTTTCTATTTTTTTTGTTCTCCACTCCTTTTTTTTTCTTCCTTCTTTTTTTTCTCTTTTTTTTATCCCTTCTTTTGTCTCTTTCTCTTCTCATTTTTTTTTCTTTTTCATTCATCATCATTCCCTTTTTTTTTAATACCAAGATGAACTTGCAAAACATGTAAACATGACAGCGTCATTCTCGGTCTATTGAATATGGTGATTTGGTGTTAAGAAAATTCTTATAACATATTAACATTGGGGGTAAACTTATCCCAGGGGATACGAATTTTAATTGGCTTAATGCCAAAAAGAACTCGTGAGATATATGAATGCGATAAAGTCGCATGCAACTCTTTGGATATAAAATTTAGGTGGCTTGATGCCAAAAATAACCTTTAAGTCATATGAATGTGAAGAAGTAACATTCGGCTTATCAGGTTTGAATTTTGGGTGGCTTATTGCCGGATGAACCCGTGGGACCATGAATGCAAAGGAAATGCGTGCAGTCCATTGGGTATACAATTCGGATGGCTTGATGCTACCAAAACCCTTAAGACATGTGAACGTAAAGAAGTAACATTCGGTCTATGGGGTTTGAATTTTGGATGGCTTACTGCCGAAGGAACCCGTGAGACATAGGTATGCAGAGGAGTTGCATGCAGCCCATTGGGTATAAAATTTAGGTAGCTTGATGCCAACATAACCCTTAAAACATGTGAATGTAAAGAAATAACATTCGGTCTATAGGGTCCGAATTTTGGATGGCTTATTGCCGAAGGAACCCGAGGGACATGTATGCGAAGGAGTCGCATGTGGCCCATTGGGTATATAATTTAGGTAGCTTGATGCCAACATAACTCTTAAAACATGTGAATGTAAAGAAGTAACATTCGGTTTATAGGGTCCGAATTTTGGATGGCTTATTACCGAAAAGATTTATCAGCTTGATGCAAAAAAGATATATCGGCTTGATGCCAAAAATGATTTGTTGGCTTAGTGGCAAAAAGGTATGTTGGTTTAATACCAAAAATATGTGTTGGCTTGATGCCAAGAAGCTTTACTGGCTTAATGCCGAAAATATGTGTTGGCTTGATGCCGAAATAATATGCTGGCTTAATGCCAAAATGATATGTTGGCTTAATGCCGAAATAGAATGATATGAAACCTCTTGCTGACATTGAATCTGAAGACTTTTGAATGTCAAAGGATCACATTCGGCTTTTGTAAATCAAAGACGAAGTGACTTGTTGCGGTTTATACTCGTGAGACATATGATCATGAAATAATCATGCTCGGCTCATGGAGTATGAATGTAAGATAAAGGTTAATTTTTGAAGGATCAGAACTTATTTCCAAACCCTAAATTTCAAATATTCCTAGGGACTTGGAGAAAAATGAATGGTTTTGTGTCCAAATTGAACGATGTGAAAATTAAAAGAAACATTAAGACCAGCATGGTCATGATATTGTAAGGTTTGTGAAAAGGTCATGAAAACCCAAAATTTTGGCTTTAGTAACCACATATACCAGGAGGGTTATAGTGGTATACATTTGAAAACACGGAGATTCTTCAACCACGAAGGTTTTTCTTTTCTTTTCTTTTTTTTATTCATCATCATCACCTTTTCTCTTTCCTTTCTTCTTTTTTTTTGTATGAAATTGCATTAACCTTCATTTGCTGGCCAATTTCTACGGAATTCATGCTCCGGAGCATAGTATTTCTTGATATGCTTGCCATTTAGTGGGGGAAATTGGAGTTTCCCTTTGTTGTCCACCACTGTATATGCACCGCCTTCAAATACTCTATCAATAATGTAGGGTCCGAGCCAATTTGAGAGAAACTTATTCTTTGGTCGACCTGCCATTGCATCTTTTTGCTTGACCATGACTAGATCTCCTTTTTGAAATGTTCTCTCTTTCACCAATTTGTCATAAGCTCGAGACATTCTGGCTTAATAGACTTTAAGGTGCTCATAGGCTTTCAACCTTTCACCCTCTAGCTTATCCAACTCCATGAGCCGCCTTTGCATTTCGTCGGGCTCATCCGATGGAAGACCGTGGTGGACTGCTACTCTATAAGAAGCCAACTCCACCTCTACTGGTATGACTGCTTCGGTCCCATACACCACGGAAAATAGAGAACAGCCAGTAGGGGTTTTATATACAGTGCGGTATGCCCAAAGAGCTTCATGCATCTTCTCATCTCAACTTCGCTTCTTATCTCCAACCACTTTGACTAGGAGTTTACAAAGGGTCTTGTTGAAAGCTTCCGCCAATCCATTGGCTTGCGGGTTATAGACAGTGGACGTCCTCCACTCAATATGAAATTTAGCAGCCATCTTGTAGACTACCTGGTTTCTGAATGGTGTACCATTATCTGATAAGATGCGACTTGGCACTCCGTATCTGTATATAATATGTTGCCGGACAAACCGAGCAACAACCTCACCAGTGACTTGCCTTGCTGGTATAGCCTCTGCCCATCTGGAAAAATAATCAGTAGCTGCAAGTATGAACTTGCACCCTTTGGAAGATGGTTTGAAAGGACACACAATATCCATTCCCCATTCGGCGAAAGGCCAAGTTGGGGTAGTAGGATGTAATTGCATTTGAGGACGTCTGGGGACAGGCCCAAAAGCTTGACACTCGTGACATTCTTTTGAAAACTTTTCGCAATCGGCGAACATAGTAGGCCAATAATACCCCTTGAGTTTAATCGCTACCTTCATTTTGGGCCCAGATTGATGTGCTCCGCATAACCCACTATGAACTTCTTTCATCATTTGAGCTGCTTCCTTTTTGGATAAACATCTTGCTAGAACAGCCCTTCCTTTTTCTGGAACCAAGCGGTATAATTCTCCAACAATCAACTGGTAGGAGGCCGCTCTCCGTGTCATTTGAACACGCTCAGCCCGTTGCTCAGGCAGAATCCCATTTTTAACATTAATGATCGGTTGCCGCCAATCAACTTCTTCCGAGTGATCATCTTCCTCTTCTTCAATGATATTGGCCTCCCAAGATGTGAGACCGCTATCGTTTGTGACGGACTTAGGGAATAACCTCCTGTGTTTGACCACAATTTCTAGCATTCCAGCTGGTGGTAACTTAATCACCGAGGCTAGTTTTGCTAATGCATCTGCTTGTGAATTCTGCCTTCTCTTGACATGTTGTATGCTAAAAATATAGAATATTTCCACTAGCCGAGTGGCCATTGCATGATATGCCATCAGCTCCTCCTTTCGGACTTCAAAAACCCCGAGAATTTGTTGCACGACCAGCATTGAATCCCCGAATGCCTGTAGGCACTGAATTCCCATTTCTAAAGCCATTTCTAGGCCGATGATAAGGGCTTCATATTTTGCTTCATTATTTGTGAGGGTCTCAAGCAGAGCACATGAATTGTGAAGCACACCTCCATCTGGAGTCAGGAACACTATGCCTGCACCAGCCCTTGGCTTTAACTTTCCATTAGGTCTTATTTCTGTACTAGCGGCACCATCAAAGTAGAGCTGCCAATACTTAACCTCAACTTGTTGGGCTTCTTGTATTTCTTCCCTCAAGGTCTCCTCATCAGGTAGCTGGAGATTGAGCGGAGAATTTTCAGGGATAAGATGGGCAGCGAGTAAGTCTGCCATTCCTTGACCTTTAATTGCCTTCTGGGGCACATACTTAATGTCAAACTCCATCAACATTAAAGCCCACTTCCCCAGACGTCCCGTAAGGACAGGTTGTTTCAACATGTATTTCAGAGGATCAAATTTGGATATCAAATTAACCTCATGGGATAAGAGATAATGCCTCAATTTCTTTGCAGAAAATACTAAGGCTAAACATATTTTCTCCATGGGAGAATAATTATGCTCGGGGCCTACTAATCTTCTGCTAAGATAATACAATGGTTGTTCCTTGCCTTCGTCATTTAACTGCGCCAACATAGCACCCAGAGATGCATCCAATGCAGTGATATATAAAATGAGAGGCCTACCCTTGATGGGTGCCCCTAGAACTGGTGGATTTAAGAGATACTGTTTCAGCCCATCCAGGGCAGCCTGACAACTATCATCCCAAATAAAAGATGCTCCTTTCTTGGCTAATTTTGAGAATGGTTGGCATCGGCCAGATAAATTGGCGATAAAACGCCGAATATATGCAATTTTCTTTACTGAATCAAAATTAATCAACAGTTTCCACCCTCCCTCCTCTCTAAACAAACTCTCATAAAACTGTGCTCCTTACCAATCTGGTCGAACCTTCATAGCATTTGCTGTCCACCTGTAGCTTGGGGAGCACATTCCTTTTCTTTCTCAAAGAAGCCATATTGTGAAAAGAAATGTTGTGTTCATGTCCCCCTCTTTAAGCCAGACTTCTTTTGATCTCTTCTGTCATTCTCCACTCATGGTATTCATCCTTTGCTTTTGTCCAATTTTCCTTTTGTTGTTCTGTGATGATACCTTTGTCAAACAACTGGTCAAAAATTTCAATTCTAGCTGGAAGAAACTTTCTCACCTCCTCTACTTGCTCATTATACCTTTCAACCAAAGTTTTCATTCCCTGCCTTACCTGTTTTAACTTGCTTACAAACTTGATTGTCATATAAGAACCTAACAAGTTCAACTCACTCCACCATACCTTACACAATCTACAAAGTTCCTCTTCCTGCACCAAGTCAGTTCAAATTTATATCTTCCTTTTGGAACCCCTTACTTTCTTTTCCCACGTGATTCCAATTGGAGAATGATCAGAAACTGTTCTTGGTGGAAAGCATCTGGAACTCCATACTCCGTCACCCACTCTGGTGAAACAAAAAACTGTCAAGTAGGGATTTGGATATTGAATTGGACCATGAAAGTTGAGTCTGCTTACCGAAACCTCCATAAGACCATTACCATCAACCCATTCACTAAACACTATTATCTCACAACTTCTCACTGCTTGGTTTAGGCATTCACCTGGATTTCTGACTGCGTTGAAATCACCACAAATACATCACGGTTCTCCTTACACACAAGAAAGTAATGCTGAAAGGTCAATAAAGAAATGCTTAACCGTAGCTTCAATTGGCCCATGAACGCTAGACTGGAACCAGCTCTTCTCACTGCTTTTGACCGTGAACCACATTGCATGAATATATCTGTTATTTAGGATTCAACTTGCCTAAAGAACACCTTCCACAAAACAGCTACTTTTACGTACCGAGGGGAACATGAAAACCCACCAAGGGCCCACAAAAAAGGTCTTCACCTCTCCATGAGACTCAGAAATCAAATTTCATTTCCCGTAGCCTCAACACAACAGGTTCTGATCAGCCACCAGATTCCAAAATTCCCTAGCTTTAATACTCCCAAGATAGCCCCTACAAATCCAGGAGATGATATTCATCAAAAGAAAATGATAATCACCTTCCCCTCTCTCCTCTTCCTCCTGCACTCCATAACAATCATAAGAAAATTTAACCAACTCGTCAAGGATTGCCGTCTCGGATCTCGGCTTCATCTCGGAAGGGTGAAAGAGAAAAGATATCATGAGATTCTCGAAAAAAATCTCAAAAGATCGGACCCCAAACTTCATTTGTGTAGGGTATACCTTACCCAAAGATTGTCATCTTGCATCTCAATTTTTGTCTCATGTAGACTAAAAAAAAGAAATTTCAAAAAATTAGATCTCGGAAATACCAATCAATATGTATCATTGTCATGTAATCTTTTCAAAAATAACAAGGGAACTCATAATGAACATCAAAATAAGTTGTGTGAGAATTACAAGAAAATACATACACAAAGAGGGTGAACCATTGTTAACGGGAGACATACAAGGAATATTATGCTAAACCTAAGTTCCATCTTGAACAATATAGATAGCAAATTAATGACAACTTGGGTTAATTGTATATAGTCATAAAAATATTAAGTTATAAAATTTTAACAAACAATAATATCTAGATAAAAATTTGGATGGATTCCATAAAAAATTTGACAATATATGAAGCAAACTTAACAATAACATCTAACAAGTTAATGGTAGTAATAGGCGGAGAAAATCAAGGCATCAGAGGTATTATATGGATATTCTTATTTCAGCAATCTCGTTTCTCGGATGCGTGGAGAGAGAGATTCTCAATAGATCGCATTGCATGCACCTCGCCCCCACCTTGGGTGGATGCTTCTTATCATAACAAGGTTTGTCAGGCACACCGAGGTCAGCACTCAACTGCACCAAGAAGCTTTAACGGACTCCTCCTTGCGGGCAAAACAGAGCCCCGCCTCCTCACCAATATGCAAAAGATCAGAATCAGATAGGAAGATTTCAGCTGTTTCCAAAACAATTGAGCTTCTGTTATCAACAGCTAACAGCACCAGCTGTAAAGAGGCTTCAAAAAGAGTCTGGTGCTGGAATCCAATCTTCAATTCCTTCCCCACCTGACAGAGCTGCTCCACTACTACAGACAGGCAAACAGGGTCAAGACCGAAGCTATCGGAGGATTGATGAACATACACACTGAAAAAAGAATCAGCCGAAGAGAAAGACGACCCGCTCATCGGCTCCCCCTAAAACAGCTTCGAGCAGCAATTTGACTCCTGAATTGGTATGTTGAGACAAGCTCGCAGTGATGCGTCCATGGCAGCACCACCAGGCCGGACCGATTCGTGCACTTCCAGTCCGGAAAGTAAGCCAATAGGATTCCAACCCATCTGAGTGCGAGTATAAAACTGGCCTGGTGATGACCTGGTAATTTCGCCCCTCATTTTTCTTCTTCCTGCCCTCTACGTTTTTCACATGCAACACTCTTCTCATTTCTTCCAGGCTGTTGACAAATTGCAACAGAGATCTGGCACCTTTTGAATTTCATCTCGTCTCTGAATGCATTTCTCTGAAGATGCAACACTCTTCTCCTTTGTTCCTCCCTGGTGACAAAGGCAATAGAGATTTGGCACCTTTCAAATTTCATATCGTTTCTGCATGCATTTCCCTGAAGGCCCACCCTCTTTCATTTCCTTTGCTTCTACGTCCTCCCTTTCTCCTCCACTCCTCCCCGAACAATAAGATGACCAAACAATTATGGAATGCAGGAAAAAGCAAAGAACAAGAAGAATCATCATTCAAAAGGAAAATGGAAACTTTATTTCTCGATGAGGTAGAAGGGCAGCAGCTGAAAAGACTTTATTTTTCCTTTAAATTTTCCTGACCCTCATCATCCTCTTTTATATTTCCAGAATTGTTTCTGAAGTTGGGACAACAATCCCTGATCCTCATTAATCAATGTTTTTATCCATCGATTTGTCCTTGGAACTGCACAATGATGATTGGCAACATTAAGTGGTGGTTGCGACTCTGCTGCTGCAATCCCATGTTGTCAAATTATCATAAATTACAATGTGGAAGACGTATAAAGACTTGTTTTGTTATGTAAAATAAAAAACATAATTATGTTTTATTTGTTGATTTGTTCTCATAGTGAAATAGTTTGTAGTTGTGTAGTTAAGTACGTTAGATAAGTGTTATGTCACATCTAATATTTTCATTTGTTTTCAGATTAATGTTTAAATAAACAATTGTGAAACTCCTTTCTGATATTTTAGAATAAATCCAAATAATTTATGTAAGCCTCTGTGAATTGGTAATCAAATCTAATCAGTCTTTTCTAATAATGATTAAATTCTGGCCTTATTTTTGTCTAATATTATTTTTCTGATATTTTTTTCAATCAGCCAGTTTTAATACGTACTTGGTTGGTCAACAATAGAAGATATTTTTCTCATTAGAAACCTGTTGGAATAATATTGAGATATGACAAAAAATTTACATATGGTGTTTGATATTTAGAAAAGACTTGCAATAGAGTTTACAGAAATATTTTGTACCTGGTGCTGGAATTGAAGATGGTACATAAGAGTGTCAACTGGGTGGGCTTGGGCTGATCGAGCCCAAGCCCAACCGAGCCCAGTGTCAACACAGCCCAACCCAAACCCGTGACATCATTAGTGATCGTTTATGGGTTCATAACCCACAAAGTTTCTTAAAAGCCCATGAGCTTATTGTCAGCCCGTTTCCTCTGCCTTTCTATTAAAGGCATTTTGTTGAGGTGGATTGCGTCCTCGTCGTTCGTCAACGAGCTTGGTGGCATAATAATGTATTAAAGATTGTGTCCTTGTTTAATCAATTAACAATGTTAATAAATATACATTAAAACCACAAAACAATTAAACTATCTATTTATACAAGTTATTTTATTTAACACTAATTGTGTATATATTTAAATAAATTTAACAAGTAATCAGTTACAATACGTATACAACCCTTAATCAAATTTAGCTAAAAGTTGATGTATTTTAAATTATTATGTAAAAAAATATACTTTAAGTTTAACTATTCTTTTGTATTATATAAAAACTAAAGACTTATAAATATTTAAAATAAATGAACTATAATTAACTAAGCATATAATTATGTAATAATTAAATTAGTTTTTAATATGTAAAATATAATGTAGAAACATGAATATAATGTCTAATTAAATTTTACATTTATAATAAATTTTTATTTTTCGTTATTTTAACAATTTTAAATTTAAATATTAAAAAACTATAAATAAATATATTTTGGCCGACACATATTGATCCAATTCGTCAATTCTGGTCAATTTAGATTGAATTCCCCAATTTTTTATTAAAAATTAAAAAATATTCTTCTTTAAATTGTAGAAACTCGTAAAATTATAACTTATAATATTATTACTATTAATGAGTGGTTAAATAAAATTTTATTACAACATCTATTTTTTTAATATAACTTAAAATATGTGACTAAAAATTATTTCATAAATTTTACCTTTTATCATCATACACCATATGTAAATACATAATATGCATAAATTTATTTCCACTATATCAATTTTAATTTTAATATTATCTCATTTAAAAATATAAGATTTAAAATTAATATATTTTCAAATACCTTAGTCTAATCAATTACGTTACTTTAATCAATCAGACAAACCTGAGTGGGTTGGCCCTGTCCAGGCTCACTCCAATCCAATGGAAACATGGATTTCTTCACGGGCCATCAGCAACATCAACGGACTTGAAAAGCAAACTCACATCTTATTTGAGATGGGCTGCCCAATGGGCTAATGAGCTGGCCCGGCTCAGTTGACACCCTTAATGGTACATGTAAGATATATACAAATGATAAAAAAACATGTATGATGGAGTAACCACTAAAGCTTACATAATTAAAACAGAAACAAAAGATTTTTCCAAATTCAATTAACTTGAATCAAGGATATTACCTTTTTTTCATTAGTTATAAATAAATAATTTGGGACCAAAACTCGAATTGAGTTGAGTTTATTTGTCTTTTAATCTTAATATCTAAAACTTCTAACCTGTGTTGAGTTATTAAAGCTTCATGATGAGGGATGGAGTAGATTGTGACACAAGAAATCAACCAAGTCAATTGATAGAAAGCACAAATCACACCACGCTTATGTTGCACTTCGATGTCGAATCATCAAACGAGTCCGATCAAATGGGTCTCACCACTGACAATTATGAATTGAACTGACATCATACTGCCGAACCATGTTGAATCAATCCAATCGATGTCAAATCGAGCTGAAACGAACTGACAAAATCAAACTATAAAATTTGCCTAATAGATCAAAATTGAACCTATCACGTCGAGTTGTTGCATCCATGGTTTGCCGTCTTGCGAGATTCAATCCTCCGAGAATCTCAGTCCCAGTGGCCCTGCAAGTTCCAGAACAGCTGAAATAGGCTATTTCGGAAGTCCGAGGGCCAGCATCGGCTGAGGGACGGCTGCTCCACTACGGTTCTTCCCCGCCCTATCAAGCAGAGAAGATGCTAAGGACCTGGTACAAGCACCTGATCCACTGATATCCGATTTATGCGATATCGGGTCAAGATGACCCGATATCTCAAGATCTGGTCGCAATCCCACTCGTACTGGGTCCTCTTCCCCACCCAATAGGATGGGGAAGAGCTGCAGCGGTGTGTTGCGGCAGTGGTTTGGCCTCAGCACCAAAATACGGTGCCAATTTGACCCTAAGTGGATCCAATCGGACTATAAGCTCCATAGAAACCTATCTATGGGCTTATTTTTAAGCTTTTTTCTTATTTTTTTCGTATTTATGTTATTACGTAGTATACCCTATGTAAATGAAATCTGAGATCCAATCTCTCGAGAATTTCACGAGATCTCCTCTTTCACCCTTCCAAGATGGAGCCGAGATCCAAGACGACAATCATTGGGTGCATCAATGTTGTCATGTTTTTACTTGAAAATTGAACGTTCAAGTTGACTTAAAAGCTGCACATTTTTCTATAACTTGAACCGATCTAATACACTTAATAAAGCATCTCAAAAATTATGCATCTCCAAGCACTAGTTGCCTCAAGGCCTGTGCCACACTTTTGGCGTCCCAGGAAAAGTTCAATGCATTTTTAGCACTACATAAGCCAAACAGGATTACTATTCACCCAATACCCAAACATTGTAAAAATTTTGCCTCTATATAAGTCACAAAACATTGTTCATGCTACAATACCTTGCGATGGTCTGCAACTGAGAGGATGGGACACAAGAGCACTGGCCAACAGAATTGATGTTGATGACACCAAGGCATCATCTCGATAGGCTAAGGTGGTTGCCAGTCAGGTCAATGGCAGCGGAGGGCAATGGCATAGGCATGCGCAATGACATGAAGAGTTGATGTGGAAGTCTGAGCAAGGAGGATGGGGGCTCTCGGGGGAAGAAGGAAGGAATCTAGAAAGAAAGAGGGGGGAGACAAAGGGTGCCCAATGGGTATGGTGGAGCCAAGGGACATCAGGGCCGATGATGTAGGGGTGCATAGGACCAGAAGGCGGAAGGCAGTTAGGACAAAAGCATGAGGTTCCCAACTTCAGGGTGGTAGTACAGACAAAGAGTGGGAAGGGAGGGGCACACCGGATGTCGTTGCCAAAAAGGGAGTCTGGTTGGCAATCAGCAAGCTCGGACAGTGGAAAGGCTATCCAAGCTAGGTGTGCAGTAGCTGGGTGGTGCAGGGGAGGGGTTGAGTTGAGCTCCAACAAAAGAGAAGAAGAAGAAGAGGAGGAGGAGGAGGAGGGACCGGGGAAGAGAGGGAGAGGAGAAGATGAGATGCTAGAGGGGACAAAACAGGGAGAGAGAAAAAGAAGAAGGGGCCACGAGAGGAGGTGAAGAAGAACTATGGGGGAGGAAGGCAAGTATAGATTGAAGAGGGTCTATTGAGAGAGAGAGATAGAGAGAGAGAAAGAGAATTGAAAACAATATTCACTTCATGCATAGCATTCAGTGTACAAAATTCGACTCTATAAATAGAGTCAAGACTTTTACAATTTAGACCCTGCAATATTCTAAAACAATAAGTTATCCTACTTTGATTCTAATATATATATATATAAAAACTTCTAGGTCTAATTTTGACACATCTAACTTAAAACTTAGATAATATCCTAATAATATTAAAATAGTGCAAGCCCGATGTCGATGTCGATCGAGTCCAACTGGTGGCACAGAGTCTTCTCTATGTCCTTTTGTATATATATCATACGGTCAAAACCAAATCACTTCACTTGGAGTAACTCTACATCTTTGTAAATAGCATAATAAATTTTTCTCATAAAAAATTTAATTTTTATTTTATCCACTTTTAAATGAGATTCTCTTAAATAAAATAGATATTTGTTAGTATTAGATCATAGGCCATAGAAAAATCAAGAATATCTTTCACCTCTTTATTTAAATTCTTATATTCAAATTCCACGTGGACTTTGAATATTCATGACATTTATTTCCAACATGTTTATCAATCACTAATAAATATATTTCTTCATTTAGTATACTCTACATTAGGTAATTCAAATCCTTCCAAAATATTCCTTTAATCTCACTTCTTAATCCAATTTGTGGAACATAAGCATTAATTATATTTACCATCTTTTATAATCATTTGTACCAAAATAATTTTAGATCATACTCTTTTCACAAACAACAATGCGTCTTTTAATGTTTTATGAACAATGGCATGTACCTCATTTTTATTTCTCTCTATTCTTGTGTACAAAGTTTATAGTTTGTATTTCCTATTTCTTTACATTTCTCTCGTATCCATTTAATTTTTATAATACAAGCAATAAGTTGATCTTATCTTATCAACAAGTTTCATAAATTTTCCTAGGAGACCAACATTCCAATTACTCATTTTCGTCTTTTTTTTCGATATTTGTCTATTTATTTTTAAATTTATTCTAAAGCTTATGTCTTGCCCCGTACCGTAGACTAACTTCTTTATCCACATCCAACTTTGATATGGAAACCTTGCTTATTTAACACCATATTATAACGCTTATGTGCACATCGCATGCAAGAAATGCTCTCACTCTTGTTGTATCTTTCACTACACCAACACTTGGGTGTAGTGCATCGTAAATAGAGAATGCACCAACATTTATATTATTTGATATGTAGTCAAAGGTGTAAAGCATATGAGGCGAGGAAGAGATTGCCTCCCCTCAATCACCCTAGGCAACCGCCTTAGGCGGTGGATGTAAATGTAGAGGCTTGGAGAGCTTGCAAGAGACCGGAGAAGCCGTGGGAGGTGTCCTCTCTCTTACTAGGTGGGAGAGTCAAGAAAATGGGACCCTTAACGGATTTCATGACCTTCAAATTGGACTAGTTCATTTAACTGGATTCATTTAATCTTGCCTAATCAGTAACGAACCAGTTAGGCAAGGGACTCACCAAGGGTTCATCTTCCCTATCCAATAGAGGCTTAAATTGAAGGGGATCCTCCGATACTCCACATGGCCACAAGCAGCCATCAACGGCCACTGGGGTAGGAATTGGACCCCTGGCAAGTCCCTAAGCCTCTTTATGTTAAGGCACTAGAGGCTCCTGAAATGGCTGACTTGTCTCACCTCGTCACCTCGGGGAGCAAGGTGATCGCCTCTAATAACATAGAACATTTGAATATGTATCATAGGACATGACAATAATTTCACATTAGTTGTCATCTAGCGCAACCTTCCTTCTTTCTTATTTGGATTTGAGACCAACCATGACAGAGCTATGTAGTGAAAGAGAATAGTTTAAAAAAAATTATAAATTTTTCATAAACTAATGCTATATAGAAGTAAGAAAAGATTAAAAGAACAAATGGATTGGCCCAACTAGGGCTGTCATAGGTGCAGATCGATGACCACAAATGCAAGTGGATCAGCCACTTTAGGCTGATACAAGCCAATCTAGCATGCCATGATTGTAAGATTCTACTAAAGTTTTTATTAAAAAATTTTAGTAAAAACACCACTGGTTGTCTACGATAAAAGTTGGACCCGGTACATTTATTTGTCAAATGGGTAAACTTGAACACAAAAAAGAAGCTTGACTCATCAACTAGTAGAGCTAGAGCAACCCATGCTCGACAATATAAAGCTCGTGAGAAATTCAATTTCATACTTGATTAATTACTCAATTAAATAATCATTTAAATATTTGTTTGAAAGAATTAATTTATGAATATTTTACAGTTATATAGTGTCAATTAAGCCTATTAAATAGCCTGAGTATAACTTAATATGAGCTTAAACTCAAAATCAAGATTCATAAACAAGCTCAAATTAGAACTTTATAAAAGAGCTTAGATCAAACTCGAACACAAATTTGGACTGAACTTGAGTCGAGCTCATATTCAAGTTCTAGCTTGAACTTGGCTCAATCAAATAAACAAAGTAGCTTGACAAACTAAGCTCAAACTTATCAAGCTATAAACAAATAATGTTCAAACATAGTAGAGCTTGCTCTTCACGTATCAGGCTGAGCTCAAGCTCGAACATAAATAGCCATAGAGTATCAAGCTGGATGCCTCCTGCTGATCCTGCATCTCCCTGCCCCATTTTGAGCAAGAAAGATGATGGTTAGCAGGTTCACAGGGAATCAGGAGCCCAGTAACTAGACCCTGATATCAGGTACATGAGGCCCAATATCTGAAGATGCAAGGCCGGCACGTATGGTACCTGCTGCCTGTTTAGCTCAAAATGGCCGGTGTCGGTGGATCAGGCAGAATGACAAGGGCCAATCTCAACCTAAAATTCCTTGATCCTCATGGCCCTTATTCAATGAAGTCCACATACTCAGCACTGCTTCTACGAGGAGTTTTCTTACTTTTGGCTACTCAAATGCAGAAGCCAAAAACCCTACAAAAGTCAAAGTTCTTATGTGGTATTTCTCCCATTACAGACTATGCTAGTGAGATAGACTGAGCTCTTAATTCCATATTGATAGTTAATATCCTGACCGATACTAACTATCCAACCGGGAGTAAAGACACTAAAGTGGAGCAACAAAAAAAATACCTCCAAGATAGCATCAATGTGATTATTAACCGACAAGGAGCTAACTTTTCTGCACCATCAGTGGTGATGGTGATAGAAATCCGTTGTGCCCGTGATACAAACAAGCACATAACGGTGCGAGGACGAATAAGTGATGATTAAACTGGCAATTACACCCACTAATTCCCCCCCCCGAAACAAAGAAATACTCTGTTGGTGCCAAACCCATGGCAGAGGTACTGGCGCAGAACTACGTACAAGAAAGAGAAGGCCGCTGGTACTGGAAGTGCTGGACTGAACATCCAAAACACAGCGCTGGAAGAGCTTGTTTATGCTGGGATACACACGGGCCATCAGCTCCTCCGACCCCTCCTCCTTGCAGATCTCGCAGAGGCGCCTCACCTTCCACCAACCAAACAACACGCAAGGCGAAATTTAGCGCTCGTGGGACATAACACAGGGGCACGCACGGGGGAGAGAGAGACGTACGGAGCCAATGAGCGAGGAATCGGCACCGGAGTCTCGAGCATTGGCGGAGAGAGAGCGCAGGTGGAAGTCCCATTCTCGCTCTTTGCTTCCCTCCATGGTGATGATTCCCCTTTGTTGCAAGGGACCTTCACCTCCCCCTTTCCCCGGCTCCTTCACGGCGCCAACGGGAAGGGGTATACACCTGTTAAAGGACACCAACGCCTAACGGACATTACATGTCACTATCCTTATATTAATAAAATTAAATAAAGTTAACATGTAACATTGCCAACGAAATTGCATTATAATTCGATATGTCAAGTTTGAAGAATGAGGAACCACGATAAAACATTGGAATAAACGCAATTGCCTATGGCCTGTTTGGCACCCAAATTTTTTGGGATAAACCAGGTTTATCCTTTAAATTTTGGGGATAAACCTGATTTATCACCAAATTATCCTCCTACCAAACATGTTCTTAGGGTTTTGTTTGTATGATTATAAAATTCTAAAAAAATAGTAATTTTTTTCAATTTCCAATTGTGTAGATTAATATAAGATATTGTATTTTATCATTATTGTCATTTTAAATATCTTAAGAATGAGGGTGGAAACCTAAGCATATCACTTGTAATTTTATCTTAATCATGTGGTTTCTTACTTTATTTTCATGTCTCTTATACAGCTAACCAAATAAATTTTATTATTTTAAAATCTAGATAACTTGTGTTTTAAACAAGTGATTTTAAAACAAATCTATAACTAATACACAGAAACAAATATCCTGTTTTTTCGTCACTTTCTGCTCTCACGTACATTTATTTCGTGTCTTTCCGCAGCGCCTCCTGTCCAAAGCCACTTCTTCGTCAACCGGCGTCGAAGTTTATTTGCTGCAGGTCTGGCGTTTTTCCGTGTACGTCCGGTAGAAATTTTTTTTGAAAAACTCTTTGACCGTCACGTACCCCACGGCCCACTCCACCGCCTTCCGTCCGCCGCGCTCCCCCTCCTTCTTTCTCTCTCTCTCCCCCTCCTGCTCCCCCGCACCCCCTCTGTTCCTCTCTCTCTTTCCCCCTCTCTCTTCTTCTTCTTCCTTGCCCGTTGCCGCTCCGCGGCCGTCGCCACCGCATTGCGGCCATCGCCGTGCCCCTGCCACGTCGCAACCGTCGCCGCGCCCCCGCCGCGTCGCCGTCCGTGCACCTGTGCGAACCCCCCTCTTCTTCTTCTTCTTCATTCCTTGCTCGTCGTCGCCGCCTCCCGCCCCTCCAACGCCGTCGCGCCACCATCGCCGTGAGGTCGCCGCCGCTATCTGCCTCCCCTTCTTCCTCCTCTTTTTCTTCGTCCTCTCCGACGGCGTCGCCATCGTCGCCGCCTCGAGCATGTCGCCGCCACCGCTATCCGCCATCCGCGCCCTCCCTCTCTCTCTCTTCCCCCCCTCTGTTTCTTTCGCGCTGCGCGAGCCCGCGCGTGCGGGCGTCGGCCGCCTCCACACGGTCCGTGCGTCGGCGGCACACCGCCGTCCCGCCCCCCCTCCGCCTCCGCGTGCGCCACCGTGTGCCGTCACGCACGCGGCTTCTTCCCCACCCCCAGCCGCTCTCTATCTCACGTTCTCTCTCTCTTCACTCTCTCAGCGCTCTCGCGCTCTCTCTTGTTCTCTCTCCCCTTACGTATCTCTTTCTTTTATCACTTAATTAATTGTTTTATTTTTTTAATGCTAACAGGTCCAAGATATCTCGATTTCGTGTTAAACTCGACCGAACTGCAGTTAACGTATTTGGGACTTTTCAAGTTATAGTAATTATCATCCTTATTGAGGTAGGCATTCCAACTTTTCATAGTATCTCGATATTTTAATTAAAATGTTAAAATGTGGTTATTAGATAAATAGTTAGAAATTAGTGATTAAATGATAATTTAATTATTTGATTGTCTGAATAGATTCATTTAAATGTCATTCATGTTATTCATGCATAGTTTTAGTTATTTTCAAGACATACATTAAATAGCGGTAATTATGCGTGATCATGAATTAGTAATTATCAGAAGTTAGTTAGATATGATCATAATTAAATGTGTTGATTGTATTAAATTATGGAATGGAATTACAATTCTTTTATGATCTTATTTATATCTTAGCTGATTCTGATCCAGGTTGGACAGCGAACCATGAACCTTGATACAAAACCAAAATCAAGGTTTAAAATTATCTGATTTAAAACCCATCAGATTTAAAACCCAAACTTTAAAATCCCAAATCCAAGAATCTCCTAATCTTAAAATTTAAAATCTAAGTTTCCAAAACCAAAATCCCTGGTTCCCGAGACTCAAAAAAAAACTGTCCAGTCTGAAACCTCAAAACTCAAATAAAAAAGCTCAAACTCTTAAATTCCTAAACTTGAAATCTAAAATTCAAAAGTATAAATCTTATCAATATCTACATATGAACCTTTAAAAATACATGAACCTCAAATCTTAAGTCTGAAAACTTCAAAGCCTAAACCAAAGTTCCTAAAAATCCGAAATGTCAAATTTAAATAAAAAGGTCATGTGTCAAGAAATCAAGAAATTAACAGCCAGATCTCTAATTTGAAACTCAATGAATCAAAAAAAAACCTCAAATCATATATATAAGCCTGGAACTTTGAAGCTCAAATTATGACAAAAAATCCTGAACTCTTTAAAACTGAAAGAACTATTTCAAACATATGAAATCTTGAGCTATAAAATAGTTAAATCTGAAAGTTCAAGGTTTAAAAATAGGATCCTCGTCAAATCTTAAATCAAAACTCATGATCCTGAATTTTAAAATCTAGAATAAAAAAAGGGAGAAGGAATTGCAAGTTTTCAAATCTGAAACTTGAATCAAATCAGGGGCCCTCAAGCTTAAAAATCTGAAAATCTCAAAACTCTCAAATATGAAAGATGATGAGCTGGTCATTCCAACCTCAAAACCTTTAAGGCTAATTTCTTAAATTAAGGGAAACATAATTCTCAAAGTCTGAGGTAAAAAATAAAATCTTAAACTTGAAACTGGAAACAAAAAAAAGTGTCAAAGTCAAACCCAGAATTAAAAATCAAATCCAGATCCTTGCAATTCAATCCTCAAACCCAAAACTCTTCATCTAAAAATCAGAAATCTAAAATTTAAAACTCGAAGTTTCAAAATCTGAAAATTCAACAATACTCAAATCTGAATCAAAACCCTTAAGACACATCAAATATGAAAGACAAGTTGAGTAAGATGAAAAAACAATTAAAATGCCTCAAAACTGAAAAAGCATTAAGCCAAAACGTAGAAGAAACCAAATTCCAAAACAAAACCCCAAAATTAAAAGAAAGCAAACCTTTAACCAAACAACAGAACTAAACAAAGCTCAATTCAAATAAAAAAAACTCAATCAATTTAAGCCAAATGCAAAATGTGATAAAAAAATAAATGCCTAAACCAAACTTAAATCAAATCAAATCAAACCAAATAAAAAATATTAAACACTAAGTTTGCAAAATGACGTTTTAAGAAGAGCTCTATGTATCCAATTTGAGTGCTGTCAGTGTTTATGTGTTTCCTTCGATGCTTTTGATTTGTTGTTTTCTTCTTTCCTTACCTGCACAAACCAACTGATTTTTAAAGGATCTTTACATTTTTAAAAAAATATTAAACTTAAGACCCCCCCAACAGTCAAACACCCCTGATTTGAAATATAAACAATAAAAGTTGATATCTAAAGCAAAGTCTGGATAAATGTTAAGTCTACAAAGTCCCAAAAGCTAAAACACCTTTTGCTTAATTGAAAAGTCTGGATACTTTTTTCTCGTAGGACTTTATGAAGTCATAAGTTGCTTAATTGAAAAGTTACATAATTCTAAGTATTATCAAAATCTAATTTCAGTTGGACAATATGCTGGTTCAGAAATTTTAATACCCAGAATACCTTTATATCCTCCTGAAATGGATACAATGATATCAGAAATAACATCATTTGAATGAATTCAAAAAAAGGAAATAGGGCTGGACAGTTTAATTGCTATAGAACAATTGTTTAAGATCAAACTAGAAGAAGGATTCATAGATGTGTATTTTATTTCTCTCTACTTCTTACCAATACACCAATTAATTAAGTTAACCTTTTTTAGACTTGTTATGTATTGTTATCAACATGGACGATGCTACCACTGTTGTTCGGAGATCAGATGGAAAAAGTGTTCAACGCCAAACTTTAACGTTGACAGATGACACGTATTATCTTCTAACTTACAAATGTTTATTTCATGTTACTTTTGATTTTAAACTTTGGTAAGTATTTTTTAGTTGCTCGAACATCATACTTTTAACATTGTGGGAAAATTTCGTAAAGAATGAAGGTGAAAAGCTGGCTAACATACTCAAAGATCATCCTATCATCTTAGCCACTTCTTTGCTAACTCATGTGTATCAAGGTTAACCATTTGAAATATGTATTATGCTTGAATTATTTATTTCATAATCACACAAATATTTAATACATCATTTATTAAATGAATATAGGACATTTTGGATTAAAGACAACGTATAAAACCAAAATACAAATAATCCAGCAACAGAAAGGGCTTCTTTGTTGCGAAGTTGGTATGATAATTTACTTTTCATTAACTTATCTCTACTTTTTTGATATTAATAACTTCTAAACTATTCTATTAATAAAACACATGGCCAAAAGTAATATAGATAAATTTTCTCAACGAATATTAGAAGAACCTACTGGAGACAAAACAACAAAGAAGTCTGAATAGATATCTTTACAACAATTACTTGACAACACAACAAACTCTGATTGTGAAGTAAGTTCTTATTAGTTACCAAAACACATACATGTTTTATTTTCAATTCCATATCAAATTACTTCAAGCAATATTGAATTTTAAAATGCTACCATATGTCATAGGTAATTTCATTCAGAGTGAAAGTAAAAATACTAGATGTCTTACACAACAAAGACCCATGGTACAAAGTATGTTCTTCATGTGCTCGACTTCTCAAGAAGAAAAATAATGTTTATAGTTGTTCAAAGTGTTCAAACAACAACATCAATGCAATGGAAAGGTATGATATCTATTATTTCAAATTCGTTATCATTGAAAATTATATTGTTGTTCTTACATTAATAATTATGTGGTCATTTGAAAAATATTTTTCTTTAAAAGGTATTGTTTAAGATTAAACATTGCCGATAGCACAGCAAACATGTGGATTAATTTATTCAACTGCCAAGCTGAGGACGATATATTTGGTGTCCCGGTACATATTCTAAAAGATAAGAAGGTTGGTTTAGAAATACTTTTACATATTCTAAATTTTCTTAACTTTATATTATATTTGATATAACATATTATTTTGCAGGAAACATATTTGGCTTCTTATTTTGAAATTATGGAGAATTTTATCAACAAAGAATACATGTTGACTATAAAGTGTACAAAAAAGAATACAAATGATGGAATCAATTATATTTGCACCAATGTTGAGCACATTACAATCAACGAAGAAACTGAGGCTTCAACTTCTCAATAATTTGCAAGACTGCGGAGTCTTTCAACAAAGAAATGAAGATATGAATAGCACATGTTGTGTTTTAGGAGTACAAGTGATATTTCTCCTCATTTGGTGTTAGACTACTATGTTGTGTTCAATTTGATTTGGAATTGTTTGTTTGTCTATGTTAACAATTTGTCACAACTTTTAAGATACCTTTGTTTCATGCTATATACGAGAGTAAGAAGAATGGTACATATCTATCTTAGTTCTATTAGTGTTATTTGTGCGTACACTTAAGATAAGTTTCTGACTTGCATCTTGTAATTTAATGGTTCTAATCACTGTCCAATTTTTCCTTCATATAATGTGTAATAGATGTAAAAATAACAAACATTCTCTTTTTTGATATCCGTGATTAAAAAATTTTAATTTTAATTTTAATTTTTTTAATAAACATGTAATAAAATAAATATGCACACGTGCGAAGCACGTATCTTTTAACTAGTATATATATATATGCATACAATCAAAGAAGCACGATAACGTATTTTGAAGTTGGGTAAAGAGTTAAAGAAATATTTATGGGGTATTTGCTTTGATAAGAAATTAAATTTTTTTACAATTTTATATTTTTGTAACAAATATTTTCGAAGATGTGTTGGACAATCATAACAATTTTATATTTTTAAAGTTATTTTCTTGAGGTGGAGAGTTTGGAGACTTTTTTATCTCGTGGTCCCCAATTTTTTTGGTCATGCGTGACTTTCACTCTCTTCTTTCTTCTTTTTTTTGTTATTCTATCTTATCAAACATGACAATTTTATGTCATTGTCTAATTCATATTTTATTTTAATATATATTTTATCGTGTATAAAAAATTTCGTGCAACCAAACACACTGTTAATCTCTATTTTAATTTGCGATTAGTCAATTAACATTGTCTCGTGAAAATATCTAATCTTCCGATATTTTACCTCTTAAAAGACAGTTTTTACTGACTTACTATAGCATTTTTATTTTCAGATATATATATAATGGTGGTTAAAAAAAATTTCACAACCTAAGAGATGGGACATGAAAAAAAAATTCAGCTGTTAAAATTACGTCAAATCAAACACCATCTGACTCTACTTAAATTACTCACACTATGATTTCTAAATTCATTTAACTAGGCTCCAGTTCCACGACCGAGATGATATGAACCCTTGCGAACCTACGAGAAATTAAATACGAATAATATTTTTTTGTCGATGGCAATCAAGTTCTATCAACTTGTCGGATGTGGTTTCCTGAATTAAGTTGTAACCGTCGGTTTAAGTCGTAGAAAAACATGTGTATTTGAAAAATCTAATTTGATTCGGATAAAAGTGAATGTGTCCGAAGTGTTTTTTTATCCAAGTTATCAAGATTAGAATGGAATATCCTAATGGCTTATGGGAAAATAAAATCAGAGGTAAGAAACAAGTATATAACTAAATTAGTTAAAATAAAGTTAAACGAATAGCAAAATACGACATATAAAATGATGAAATAATAAAAATAAAGTTTTAAAAAGAGTATATCATATTTTAGTAATTATGTGTAAATTATTGACACATTTTTAAATAAAACTAATACATGACATGTACTTTAGAAATTATTAAATCCATATAATTGTGGCAGGTTTAATTACGGGAGAAAAGTTCTCATAACAAATTAATAATCAATCCCAATTTCTTGTTAAAACTCCTAGCAACCGATCTGACGTACTTTATATCTAGCTATACTCCTATCTAATTTTTACTTTATTTTACATGTACATTTAGAATCAAATTACGTGCATGTCTGGTTCACTAACTAATAACTAATTCTTATGTCTGGTTTTCTCAAGAGGGCTTCGGAATGCTTCATTCGTTGTTTTTTTCGATTCTTACGGGTGTTTGGTTGTATGACGATTTTTTGTACACTTTCACGATAAAAAATTATATTAAAATAATAAGTGAATCAACTCATGTCATAAAATTATCATGTTTGGAAAGATGTGATAACAAAAAAGAGTAACCACCATACATGACTAAACAAAGTGGGGGACCACAATAAAAAAAGAAAGGGATGAGATCTCCTTTTTATGTTTAAGAAGAAAATCACTTTCAAAACATAAAATTGTCATGATTATCAAACACCTCTTTTAAAAAAAATTATAATTTTTAAAAATAAAAATAAAAATCTCTATTATCACCTAACCAAACACCTCATTATGTTTGTAAGATTAATTTCTTGAATTTCCAAGTTCAAAATTTTTAGCGGTTTCATTTCAGCTGCATATATCCTGGTATTTTTTATTCCATTTTTAATCATTGAGTGTTAGATATATTTTTATTAGATGATTAAGATTTTACACGGTTTCTTCTGATTGTTTTTCTGATTTTTCATTATTCATTGGCCTGACCCGACCTGACCCATATACAATATAGATTTGGCCCGTACTAGCCCAGCTTGACTTGATTTTTCTAATTTTTATATATATCATATTTTTATTTTTCACAAAAATTTAAAATTTGTATAAAATTATGCCCATGTCCTCATCTTATTGACCAGATCTCATGTGTGTGACTCACTATGCCCAATAGTCAATTTAAGTCTTGATTAATTTAAAAGAATAATTTTTTAAAATTAAATCAAAACCGTTATCTGATAACAATTTATAAAGTTTTCCAATCATAAAGAGTACCAGTCACATCATATGATCTTAAATGACTTTGAGAAAGTTAAATAACATCCATTGCACCTTTCCAACATCAATTACCACATAAATTTAAATCATCGTCCATACAATGTCGCGGTTCGTCAGGGATTCGCCATTGACTGTCAACCCTAAATATTCTAACTCTATGGATCAAATACTTGGGTTCGAATCAATTGGAAAACTCATTTTCTAATTATCTTAAGTACCTAGGCTAAGGATTTAAAGTATAATCTCACAGGACATTCTCTTTCTTCTACCGAGAGTGAACGATCCTTTGTTGTTCGCTCAATTACCTCCACTGGGTTTCTCTTGTACCCAATACATCAACTATACCATACTATCAGAGTGGTGATCTATAAGTCAATAATAAAAGTACAAGATATATCCGACAAGACATCTTTGATGACTTATGTCAAAGATCTAGCCGTTCTATTGAGATATAAGCATAACCTGATAGACAGTTAAGTAAGATACTGATTAAGTTTTCCAAAATTGGTCAGTTCAGTGAACTCATTCCGCTAATAAGCACTTATCTGTGTATCTTAGTGTCTCTACACTGATGATTAATGAGATCGGTCATCCTTATCATATGAGAAAACATCACACACATTAGTCTATCCAGATCTATGATGTCTCATCTCAAGAATCTTATCATTGCATGTAATCAAGGACTTCATTACTATGTACGCTTCTAATAAGAGCTAATAATGAAGATTTGTCTGATTAATTAAATGAGATATTCCTAGAAATATCAAATCATATTATATATGATTGACTTGTAGGGTATACATTTCTATCACATTCCTCATCAAGACAACTCTGCCATTGACTGACATATATGTGGAGAAAAAAATTCCGATTAGGAGACATAAGGTATAAGCAACCATAATCTAAGATTCTATCATCTTTGGATCATACGGCCTACATAGATAGAACATAATCTTTTAATCCATTTTTGGCAACACTATCCTCTGCTAGCCTTTCACCTTTGGTTGATTCTTTCTTGTCTTCTTTTTCTTTTTTCATTTGAGTTTCTAGCAATTAGCCTCTATGTGACCCTTCTTGTGACAATAGTTACAACCTTGTTTCTAGTTCTTGACTTACATATGGATTTGCCACAGTGTTCACTAGATTTATTTTTTTATTTTGGTTTACCTTTGATAGAAAGACCCTTATATTGTTGTCTTTTTGAACTACCACTAGTCATATCCTTGTTCATCAATTTTTTAAGAATAAAAAATATTTTTATCTTCAACAAAAATAGAATATCTACTATATAACATAAATTCTAGAAAAATATTATATGATGGTGGTAGAGACCAAAGTAAGAGTAAAGTTTTATCCTTTTCTTTTGTCTTCACATAGCCGCTTCATAGATCTATCGAAATAAAATTGATTTCATTGAGATGTGATTTTATAGAAGTATTTTTTGTCATCATGTGCATGAAGAGACACTACATGAAATATAACTTGCTTGTTAGAGATTTTATCATATACAATGATTCCAATTTTAATTATAATGTAGTCATTGTTTTCTCGTGAATGACTTCTCATAAAACCTAGTTAGACAAGCTTAATTGAATTAAGGCTAGAGCCTTCTCATCTAATTCTTGCTTATTAAGGTCGTAGTGTTGAACAGAGTGGTCGTCACCTTTTCCTTGCCAAGTAGATCATTCTGCAACCCCTGATGAACTATAAGTGCTTTCATCTTGATTTGCCATAAATTGAAATTGATGCTCCAGTTGAACTTCTCAATATCAAATTTTGGAGACATCATGCTCTTCCAAAAATATCAATGAATCTTAACACAACTCTAATACCATTTGTCAAGGATCACAATATATATATCAATGATATAGAGTGGAACTGAATGCCGACTTTACAAACAATAAATATGAATATGCAAGATGTATAGAGACAGAGAGGAGCATACTGAAAATTCATGTGGTTTGGAGGCAATCCTACATCCACGGGTGCCAAAGAATAACTTTCACTATGTTAGAATCAAATACAAAAATGAAGAATCTCTCAAAACCCAAAGTCATTTACACTCCAAAACTAACTTGCTGGAATGATGACTCACTCCCTTTTTATATGTTGTTTTTCAATTAATTTTGAGAATCCATCACCCGGGGGAGAGTTTGTGGAAGATCCTACCACATCCCGAGAATTAAAAAAGGAGTAATCGTTTGGATTCAGATTAGTTAATAATCTTTTATACCGGATGGTGTTGGTTAGGGTTAAGTAGTTTAATATCAGACTACGGGTGGCTATGTTAGCCTTTTTGTGGATGTGTTAAATTAGATTTCTGTGATATGCATTCGGTTATGTGGAATAGTATATGATAGACCGTTGTTAAGTCTTGTGGTTAAGATAAATTTCAAGTTGTTTTTCCACCACAGGTTTATTAATTTAAACCCCACTATCTCATCCTCGGATTGCCATTGTTTCTGCCGCACGTCTTTGTTGTTGTTAAATCCGGGGTTGTGACGAATGTGCTTATAGTCTTGTTCTCATGCGCTAGATAATCCACCTCGGTGGCTTCCATGTTGCTTCTGAAATAGGAGTTAAGAGACATAAATTTTGTGGCAACATTGAAACGTGGATAGAGGTGAAAGGTTTGAACACTGAGCATATCTACTTGCCGACGTGCAAACATGTAGGAGCACATTTATGCGGATGCAACAAAGGGAGAGGAAGAGAGAGAGAGAAATAGAGTTCGATGGGACTCTTCGTTTAACCCTCATAGTATAGTCACGGAAGTGTTGGAAAAGTAGGCATCATCCCGCATCGATGGTTCTAAGATGGTTCAATTGCATATATAACATGAGCTCTTCAACATCAATTTGTAGGTGGTATCAAAGAAGAGCAATGACCTTATCCTAATATTTGATTATCTTGTCTTCTATTATCACCGCTCATTTTGACAATGAGGGAGAATATTGAAAAAGTGAGCATCGTATTGATGGCTCTGAGAAGATTCACTTGCTTATATTTCTAAGGCTCTTCAACCTCAGTCTTGTGATTTTGAGTATGTAAAAAGAAGTAAAAAAAATCATTAGAATTAAATGCAATCAAATCGGCAAAACGTGCAATACTCAACTTTTTTTGATTTGCCCATGTAGCCAGTGCTCGTATGCAAGTATGTCTATGTAACTCTTTTAGGAACTGTTTGGTATCGGGATAACTTAGGAATAACCCTAGTTTATTCTCAAATTTTAGGGGATAAACCAAATTTATCTTCAAAATTTTATAATGTCAAACGGACTTTTAGAGTATATAGGAGAATTCGAGTGTGTGCACGGGGAACAAAACATTCATACCCTAAAGGGTCCCTGAGCGCATTGTGTGATAATTTATTTATTTGGACTGATTGCCCAATTGCCGTTAGGCAATCATCAATGCTTTTGATCTTTGAAGGTAATCTCTGTAATAGACTAATATAAATCCTTTGCTAATGTTCTTGTCGATCAGTATGTTGTTCCGGTGCTCAAGCTTGTGCATCTGATGCAAAGGACGTTTCAAGAGCATTCTAAACATAGTTCTAATCTCTGTAATAGACTAATATAAATCCTTTGCTAATGTTCTTGTCGATCAGTATGTAGTTCCGGTGCTCAAGCTTGAACATCTGATGCAAAGGACGTTTCAAGAGCATCCTACAATTAGAAGAAAAAAAGTTCTTTATTCAAGGAAGATAAAATCTAGCTTAAAGTCTCTGATCCCGGCAGAACCATGAAAAAGTATTTGTCACCTGAGAAGTGAGAAATGAACTTCCTTCATGAAGATGACCGGCAGACGCCGCAGCTGGATCTAACTGCTGACGGTTCATCTCTTGCTTTCAATTGTGTCCACTTATTTTAAGAACTATTTTTAGCCTTCAATTCTTCCAGGCGTCAGCTATATATTTTTGCATGATGGAACTAACATATATGATACTTTTAGGTAGAAAGTAAGTTAATCATTATATAAATTCCTTATCAAATAAGTATTTCTACTACCAAATAAGAAGCTGGAAGTGAATTTAGGGTATTGTTTTATTGGATTTAATTAGAATGTCAATTTTTTTAATTCAGCCTTAATTTTATTTTCCTGAGAAAAAGGAAATCTTAACCACCATACTTCTGAATAGAAAAGTAAAAACGTTACAAAAAGTCACTCAAGATTAAGTTATTTTTAAGCTTTAGCTCGAGTGCATGACAAAATGTATTTTCTCTACAATACATATATATTTGTAAAAAGGTTGCTCAAAATAATATTTTGTGAACACGATAATTTTTTTTGAATAAAATAAGATGATTTCTTTTTTTTCCTCTTGTGATATCAGCCTACTTTACTTCTACTAGTCAAATCACGTGCTCCGCACGTGTTCGAATGATATATTATATACCGATTATATATAAATTTATAGGATAATTGAGATAAATTCTTATGATAGATAAGTACATTATAAAAAATTAGTTAAATTATAAATGTTATAGTTTACTCTTCAAATATACACATAAACCGGTAATCAAACTGACATTGATTTGAGTGGCATTTATATGAATTTAACAACTTTCATTTATAAAGATTGATTATAATATTATAAACAACACTCCTTTTATATTATTATTTTTATTATTATTATCATATTTATTTATTTTCAACCAATGTAAGCATTGATTGATTCTAGTTAATTATGATATATTTTTATATTTCTAGACTTATACATTCCGAATGAAAATGAACATAATTTTGAAAGCAAAATAAGATGCGGAGAATGAAGACATCCACCACAACCTAGCAAGAAGTAAATATTACAATATAAATTATCATAAATCAATCTAAAATAGGTAGGACAAAAATATTATATCAATTAAACACGGAAGTAACAAAAGGCCACTCATGCTTTTGATACAAAATTTTTACTTAGTCATCAAAAATCCGAGTCACGATAAGCTATCATCCATGCATGAATACATCTCAAATAAGTTATATAAAGAGGTGAGTGAGGAATATGTTTTCAAATTTTACTTTGTTCATAGCAAGTCAAATTCCGAATTGACAACATTAATGTGTCCCACCTGACCAACAAACTTTCCACTTCACAAAAAAAAAATCCTAAAAGAAAGAAAGTGGTATCCTCTTGCGTCAACAATAACAATGCACAAATGTTTTTGGCACACGAAAGAACTTGAATGGGAACGAACATTCAGATCTAGTCTAATTTTCACTTAAACTAAACTCATCTTATGACGACATCACCTGATCCCAATTGGATTAGGTATAACAATTAATCCAAATCTTAATTGGGTTTACAAAGCCTAATTGTCCGAATTGGTCCGCTACTGAGACCTACAGAAATTGCTCCAAATCCTAATTGAGTCTACAAAGCCTAATTCAAATTTTCAGTTAAACTTCGGAGATAGAGATTTTAATTTTGAGAATTTCTTTTTAAGAAAGAGTTAACATCTAACTTGATTTCATTTTTACTTTTGACATTTTAGGTTTATAATGTGGTGACATTTTTCAATTTTCAGATATGATTACCTTGGTCATATTCAAGAAGTGGCAAGTTAGATTAGATGAATTTGATTTAATCATATTTTGAACCAATTTCAAATCAACTCAAGTCCTTCCTTAAATTTTATAAATTATATTAATATAGTTGATTTATCTTACATTCACCAAAAAAATTAAAAATATTCATTTATTTAAAAAATACTTATTATAAGAAATGGCTACCTTCTTTTGAGTGAAACTTTCAATAAAATATCTAGGTCATTTATGGTACAAAACTAAGTTTAAATCATAGTATATAATTAGGGCATTTGGATTGGCATTTATAAAAAATAAAGTCACATTTGTTAGACATTTATTTCCAATTTTAGAACCTCTAATTCTATTACACTTCTTGCTAGGTAAGAGAATAATAAATTGGGATTCCCCACCCATCACTCTTTGACTTCTTTCTCATATATAATGAGAAATGCGGGATAAGAATATGAAAAGAGAGTAACCTATGGCGGAAAAGGAATGAATAAGTAAAGATAAAAAAATTTAACAACGTATGTAAAGAGAAAAACACGAGAAATATAATATGTGACTAAAGACATCTCAATTGCCAAATGTACACATAAAGAGAAAAGGTATTGAAAAACAAATAGAACATAAAAAAGATAACTGCATATAGAAAAAAAAGAAAATATACAGAATGAGAAAACAATTTTAACATTACCGTGAAGTGTCCTTATATACTTAAAAAGTAGCATTTGGGTGTGTCAAGACTCTTTTTCATGTAGAGTACAAAAATTGACGACCAACCTATTAAGAATAATAAGAAAAGAGAGTAAAGTTGCTCCATGAAAAAATGGACGATGAAGTGTAGATAAAAAAATATAAACACATACATAAAAAGAAAAAGCATAGGAGCCTAGGGGAAGGGGTAAAGCTACTCCACGGATCGCACTCCAAGGCCACCATTGTCACCATTGAGGGGTCTAGCGACAACTCCTCTTATCGTGTCAAGTTAAGACGTTGCTTTGGCGGGGAAAGAGGAGAATCGTAGAAGCCAATCGAGTCCGCAGAAGGTGAAAACTCGACATGGTGGCGAGAGGTAGGGGAGGGGTCTCATAGGGCGCGAGATATCCTCTTTACTTCACTCTAGCAAATCTCCTCTAGAACGGCAACACTGTAGCCTTGCATAGAGAGGAGAGCGGTGTTTTCTACATGGACGAGGTGTCATTCTCCGATGCATACACTAAGCCCATAATGCAGGGCCTATGGTGTTATGTGGGATGCGACGTGCTCTGTAAGAACGGATGACTGACGGAAGAAAGTTGGCGGAAGAATTGGAGGACGAATCGAGCGACTCAATGTTGATCGGGCGATCGAGGGAGACAGGATGAACAAACAGCATTTGCCCGAGCAAACCAACCAAGAAGGGAGAGAGAGAGAGAGAGAGAGAGAGAGAGAGAGAGAGAGAGAGAAACGACAAGGAGGGAGAGGTAGTAAAGGCGAGGAGATGGAGGCGGAGATGGCACTGAGAAGTGGAGATGAAAACGGCTAGAGATGCCAGTGCAAGGAGGGAGAGGTAGTAACGGCGAGGAGATGGGGGCGAAGATGGCACTGAGAGGTGGAGATGAAAACGGCTAGAGATGCCAGGAGGCATTTGGAACACAGATGAAAAGCGGACGATTGGACGAGGGGACAACACCTCTGTTCGCGTAGTTTAAATAACATGATGTATTTTATTTTGAAGGCAATATTTTAGATAGTTTGTGGATTTCATGATTATTTATTTAAATGTATTAGCTAGGTTTGAATTAGAAAGCACTTAAAGGTTTTTAATTGAATATGAGAGACTTTGAAAATTTAGTGAAAGGTCCAAAAGTAACTACTTTGATGACTTAGTTCACAATATGTATCATTACAATATTATGAGATTTAAAGTAACTACTTTGATGACTTGGTTTGCAATATAAAGTTTTCTTATTTATTTGACTCTTTCAATCGCAACATCTTCAACAAAATATGAGAGAGAGAGAGAGAGAGAATTGCTCAAATGATAACATTTTGTATTGCAAACCAAACATGTATATTTACATGAAGTGAAATGGTATAAGTCAAATATGCTTTGGTCATTATAATGGATATCAAAGATAATGTTGTGTAGCCCAATAAAAAGTAGCTAACTCCTACTTTAGTGAATAAAAAATGATTAATTAATAGATAGAAAATAGAGAAATTTGCAAAGTAGAAAATTTTAATTAATGAAAAAAATATAAAAAATATATATTATAGAAACATCAAAAGTTATGAAATCTAAAAAAGTAGAAAGGGTAGGGATTCAAAATATGGAAACTCCGAAAACTTGGAAATATGAAAAGATTGGAAAAATGAAATTTGAAAAGATTAGAAATATGACAACTAATTAAACACTTGAAAAGTTCAAAAATCCCAGAGGTTTGAAATTCTTAAACCGTAAAAAGTAAGATTCTAAAGACACATTAAATCTTGACAGACTAAAAATTGTGAAAGAAAGAATTTTAATCTAACCCAACCAACAGATTTTTATTATTGAATTCATTAATCATAATGGGATGTTTGTATGCATGACAAATTGGGATTTTATTACAATTTTATATTTTTATAACAAAACTTCTTACAAGAGGTGTTTGACAATCATTATAATTTTATGGTTTTAAAGAGTTTTACTTTATGAACAAAAAGAAACAAGTGATACTTTTTTTTATCTTGTCATCTCCCACCTTGTTCAGTCATATATGGTATCCACTATTTTTTATCATCATATCTTCCCAAACCTGATAAATATATTTTATTGATTAGCTTAGACTTTATTTTGATACAATCTTTTATCATGAAAATGTACACAAAATTATTGTTCAACCAAACACCCTACGTGATGTAAGATCAAAGCTAGGACGTGAATGAATACATGCCAAACAAATTTTTAAATTTTATAATAGCGTAATGTAGATTATAAATTTTAAAAATAAAACTACACAAATAAAAAATCAAGTCCAAACACTTTATGAATGCATATAATTAAGATCTTGTCAAAATTTCATGTTACCGAGAATCTATTAGTAAATTATTTTGTAATTTATCATCACTATGTCCTAGAACTATTCAACCATTGTTGATTTCACATTTATAAAAAATATCCACGATGTCATATTATATTGTTGAATCTTATTTTACAACAATAAGTACCAAGCAATAAATAGATTTACCAATAAGCTTATCATTTTTAGATGCTTTCATTTTTTACCTTTATTTAATTTTCTAGTAAATACATATTTAGATATTTTAAATTTATGTCATACTTTAATAATGATATAGCATTTATATTTACACAAAATACATTTATAATACCAACCGATAAAATAATAGAATGCAATGTTAGTTTTATTTTAAAAAATAGATAATATCAACTATTAAAGATGTGATGTTGACAATTATTATAAAACAAAGTTTGTAAAAATGGTGATTAAAATTTCATTTTTTACACACACACACAAAATGAGACCGTATAAAGAAAAATAATGATGTCAGATGTTAAGTTTAGAGTTCAGGTACACTCTATTAGTTATCAATATAATAAAATATCATTTTAAAATGTGACAAGGGTAGTGGATTTTGGTAATAGATATTTCTATTATCATGAAAAGGGTTAAGTTATTTTGAATAAATTGAAACTTTGTTATAATTTTGGTTTTTTATAAAAATAAAAATAATTTTATTTATGAAAATATAATTTACATTAATCTATACAAAAATAAACTAATAAATGTCATATTACCATTGTATCTAATCTAGCATCTTTAGTATTTATTTTTATTTTGTATTCTTTATATAACAAAATTGTAACTATTTATATATTTATTTATCACACACCTAAGATACTATTAAACGTAATGAATTCACCGTGAATGTATTACTATTACATCTAATTTACTATCATTGATATTTACTTTTATTTTGTATCTTTTGTATGACAAAATTATAACTATTTATATAGTTATTTATCACAAACCTAAGATGCTATTTAAGTTCAAAGAAAAAGATCACGACGAGTCCATGGTAAATATGGACAATAAAAGACTATTTTTCTGAGGTATAATAAAATGGTATACACCACCAATCAATTGAATATCAATAAATCAAAACTATGAGGAGAGAGGATGTATCTAGACAACAAGGGAGGCTATATGCTTGTTGATGAAACATGGACTCCCACTTCTAATAGATAATAGATGTGGTCGCCATCCTTTCTATCATCACTAGGGGTGAAAACGAGCCGAGTAGTATGGTGTTCAAGCTCGGCTCGTTTATTTTACACGAGTTCGAGTTCGAGCTCGAGTTTTAGCGAGTATGTGGAACCCTTGTTCAAGTTTGGTTCGTTTATTAATTGAGCCGAGTCGAACTCGAACTCGAGTAGTAGTTAGACTAAAATTCAATTCATATTCAAACTTAAGATATATACAAACTTCTTTACAAAGTCAAAATCAATGAAAAGTCATTTGTGAAACTTTAAACTTAACTCATTTATGAAACTCAATCTAAGTTTAAACTCAATTTTTGAATTATTTAATATATTTAAGGGACAATATATAAATATTAATATTTAAAATTTATTTTTTAAAAATAAATATATAATATAATATTTAATCGAGCAGCTCGCGAGCTTATCGAGCCGAGCAGGAGTCTGTTCAAGCTCGGCTCGTTTAATGAGTCGAGCTTTATTTTTTGTTCAAGCTTGTTCATTTAACATAATAAACGAGCCGAGTCGAGTTTTTATCGAGTCGAGTTTTGAGCTACTTGTCGAGTGTATTGGTTCGTTTGCACCCCTAATCATCACATCTCATCAAACGTGTATACTTTATAGCTATTTAAAATTTTATTTTAATATAGATTTTATCAAAATCACATAAATATTTATTTTGCAACCAAGTATTTTATAGGAGTTATATCTATGGGCGTGCTGGTTTCAAGAAAAGATCGTACATTCTTTTGTGATATAATTATATATTAAAATATAATAATTTTTAATATTTTAAAAATATTTAAAATAAGTTAAAAATATAAAATTTTAATGTTCAAAAAAACTATATATTAAAATAAGTTAAAAATATAAAATTTTAATGTTTGGTGGTATACAGTAAATAGTGTGCAGAGTAAATGGTGGAAAATCATAAGAAGGGAAAAAAATTATCTGGCCTCTTCTTTCCAAGAGTATATGTCATGTTTGTCAAATACTTTTTAACAATTTTTTACACATTTTATCAAATACTCTGAAAATGTGGACCTCTTAAAATGTAGATATTAAACTTTTTACAAAATATTCTGAATTGTTTAACCTCTAACTAAATGAAAGGCAAGTCACTGGTCCAACCAAATCAAAACATTGAGTTTATATCTTTAAATTAACTCAAAACAAATGCCAGCTAAATTGAGTTAAAAAGCTTATAGTGCCATATGTAGGGAATATCATCGTACTTGTTAATCTAATTATTTATTTTCATTCTAGAAATTTTTTATATGCGGATGATACAATTTATCTATATTACACTCACACATAAATTTGCATTCCCATAAAAGTAGAGCCGTGTATACGTACGGCCATTTTTACATATCATTTTTTATAATCATTCATAATTTTTATCATATTCTTGCAAAAATCGAAAGTCTTAGTAAATCTAAAAACTATTATGTCCAGCCTACGTTACATGAAAACTTTTATCATATTCTCTATGATTTTTTGTATCATGATAATTTTTTGTACACTTTCATGATAAAAAATTGTATTAAAATAAAAAGTGAACCAACTCATGACATAAAATTATCATATTTGGAGGGATGTGATTACAAAAAAGAGTAACTACCACACATGACCAAACAAAGTGGGGGATCACAAGAAAAAAGAAAGAAGTGAAACCCTCTTTTTTTGTTTTAGAAGAAAATTACTTTTAAAACATAAAATTATCATGATCACCAAACAACTCTTTTAACAAGTTTTCTTATAATTTTTAAAAATTAAAACAAAAACCTACATTATCATGCAACCAAACACCGCCATTATAGGGTGTTTGGATACGCTTTTTTACCTTTTTTTTCCTCAAATTTAAAAATAGAGTCCAGAACGTGTTTGGTTACGTTTTTTAAAGCGCTCCCGAGTTTTAGAAAAAAAGAAACCTACTCTAATTGTCTCTCTCGAAAACAAAACAAGGGAAGAGTTGTTTTGTTTCCGAGAGAGAAGCGCGCCCGATCGCTCGACGCCGGCCGCGGCCGGTTTCCTCTCTCGACACCCCCATCTCCCCGCGCTCCCCTCCTCTCTCTCTCTCTCTCTCTCACCTCTGCGTCGTCTCCACACCCGTCTCCCTCTCGCGGTTCGACGAACTGTACTGCGCCCTGCTCATCGTCTCGCTACCCCCAGAAGCGTTCGCTCACCTGTTCGCTGTCTCGACGCCCTGCTCGCTGCTCGCCGTCTCCTCACCTGTTCGCCGTCTCGCCGTCTCGACGCCCTGCTCGCTGCTCGCCGTTTTGCCCCCAGAACCGTTCGAACACCTGCTCATCATCTCAACGCCCCTGCTCTCGCCGTCTTGACGCCTCCGGAAGCGTTCGACAGCCTGCTCTCTCAACACCCTGCACGCTGCCTCTCCAGTGGAGCCGTTCAACATATATCACGCAGCCGGCAACCAGGTACGTCTTATGACCCTCCTCCATCTACCCTCTTCATCTCTCCCACTGTTGTACTCGCGAGGAGAATGGTCTACGTACTGCGTATCTCCGACCCTGGTTGGCATCGTGGGACTCGTTCTGTGGGTTGCTGCGGCCTTGGGGGGGGGGAGACTGCCACCAGCAGCGCCATACATCTGATTATGGTTTGCTCTGATTTTTTTTCCAGATTTCCTGATATCTGCACATTTTTTAGATATCATGTTTTTACAATTTTTCCAATCTACCGGTTTTGTGGTTCTCATATTTTCTGAATTCTTACAATTTTTGATTTTGCAACTTTCAGGTTTGCTGTCTTTTTCTATTTTTTCAGTTTTCAGATCCACCGGATTTCATGTTTTTCAGATTTGCTGCTCTGCCGGTAGTCCTTAAAAAATTTCTTCATTCAGTTGCTTTTTCAAATTTCCTGATTTTCAGTTTTATCAAGCTTGTTTGCCTTGCTGAGCAGTTTTTATTTTTGCATTATCGTAGACTTATCTTGCTGATGTCTTTCTTCTCTCTCTATGGTTGAAAAACTGTCATCTTTATTCAATATATGTTTGAATCGAGTGATCAAACTGGACTGGCCACAACCAATCTAATTATGCATTCAGATTCCTATTCCGGACTGACTCCATTTGCAGCTGGAACAGGTCTGACTACTATTGAATTAATGGACCCAGAGTTGGTAATCTGGATTTGACCATTTGTTTGAACTGGCATAGTCCAACCTGAGTCCCCTGGAACTGCATATGTTTATTGCAGTGTTATGGAAACTTTATATTTAATATCAATTGTGATTGCTATGTTTCTTGCAGTGTTATGGAAACTTTTGAACATGATGAAACTTTGGAGGTTGATATGGAACACGAAGAAGAAATATTTATGAATCATCGTCGTAGATTTTTTCGTACAATGATTGCAATTGTGTATGAAGCATATCAGTCTTCTACAATTAAAAGAAAACGTGTGCGAGATTCTGTCCTTAGTGGGAAGGAGTATACACTAGAACTATGTTCGGGAGCTTCAACAAGATTTCGTGAGGTTTGTAGAATGAACAAAACAGCTTTTATTACGTTATGTAATCAAATTAAGGGTTTAGGTGTAATACAAGAAAGTATGCGAGTAGATATAGAAGAGATGGTGTTAACGACATTATACATATTAGCAAATGGTGTAAGTAATCGTTGTGCTCAAGAAAGATTTCGCATTCGGGGAAACTATAAGTAGGCGATTCAATCAAGTTGTTGAAGTTCTTCATCCGTTAGCACCAGATTTGATTTGTTTACCTTCGCTAAGGACTCCACGAGTATATTGCGACGGGCGGCACTTCGAGATTTTTCAAGGTAAAGTAATTTACTTTTATGTAATTACTTATTTATGTCTACCTTATTGATGGTAAATTTTTCAGGATTGTATAGGAGCTATTGATGGAACACATATAAGGGGTGAAGTTCCAGCAGATGACAGAATACGATATCGAAATCAAAAGGGACATGTATCACAAAATGTGATGGCTGCATGCTCGTTTGATATGACTTTCCTTTATGTTCGTATGTTGGCTATGAAGGATCGAAACGTCGATGCAACGAGTTTTAGAAAATGCGTTGAACTCGGGATTCTATGTACCTGAAGGTAATATATGTGTATTAAATTTTTAACTAATATATCATTATTTGAAATTTTTGTTGATCGAGTGTAAATATTATCTTGTTGATCTTGGATATGCAAACACACCGAACTTTCTTGCACCATATAGAGGAGTAAGATACCATCTTGAGTTTGGTCCGAGTCATTCAGCTCCAAGGGATTACAAGGAACTTTATAATTTGCGACATGCTTCTCTCAGGAATGTGATAGAGCGAATGTTCGGTGTTCTTAAAGAATGGTTTCGAATATTTCTAAGGCCATTAGAGTATCCCATCAAGGTTCAGAGCAAGATTATTATAGCAACATGTGCACTTCACAATTTCATACGAAATGTTCAATGTGGTAAAGATGAGACATGGGTTGAAATTGAAAGGGACTGCGGCAGAACAATAGATGGAGAGGTGGATCATAGAAGAAGAGATAGAGTTCGACACGAGGCACATCATATTGGAAGATCATCAGAACAATGCAGACTTGGAAAAGAGCTACGTAATAAAATAGCAATGGAAATGTGGGAAGATTATGTTAATAGACGAAACTGATGTATATGGTTCATTATTCATAAATGTTAGTTGACATTAAATAAATATGGATGTTGTGACATACCTTGTTGTATTGACATGTAGTGTGTGTCATAGAGTTGTTTTGATTTTAAAATCATAATCAAAGAGTACTCTATAAATTTTAAAAATTGTGACAGTTTTGCCAAACACAAAATGATTACACTTTTTTGATTTTAAAATTAAAAATGAGAAGTCAAATAGTCTTGATTTTAAAAACGAGATTGACTCAAAATTAAAAGAGCTACCAAACACCCTATTAGAATCTACTCACCTTTCTCTTACGATCATTATAAAAGTACAATACAAGTACCAGAATCTTGAGGGCTAGTTAAAGATATTGTCTGCCTTGTCCATGGAAAGACGAAGAACAAACAGCTGAACAACAGGCCTTTCTGCCGCCATTGGAGGACGGAAGACGAGGAACAATGCTCGCGAATTCGCTTCTGATCTTTAGCCATGGTACGCCACCCCCTGGTCTCCGCCCACGTTCTGCAACTAAGGCGCTGCAACTCCACCGTCAGTGTCTTGTCGCCTCCCTCTCCATCTCCGCTATCTCAGCGCCTCTTTCAGGCATACGGAAAACGGTCTCCCGTCTATGGTCCATCTCTCTTGCCTCCAGTCTTCTCAGGGAGATGGAATGGCACCATTGGAGAGTGCGACCAGCACCAGGGGCAGAGTATAGCAGGAAATGTACAAACTCCAGCTTGCGAAAAGGAGGACTCATTGGACACTTACGGCGGCATCTTGCAGCGCTACGTAGGCTCCAGTGATCCTTCGGCGGCTCAAAGGCTGCACCTTGTGCTCATAAAAAGTGGATTCTTTGGGGACTTGTTTTTGTCTAACAGTCTTGTTAACCTGTATGTGAAAAGAGGAGATTTGGTTACTGCCCGTGAAATATTCGACGTGATGCCTATGAGGAACGCGGTTTCCTGGACTTCTCTGATTTCTGGTTACGCGCAGTCAGGACAGTCAGATGAAGCTCACTCGCTATTTCGTTTCATGGTCTCTTCGGGAATTTCTCCCACTGAATATACCTTTGGCAGTGTCCTCAGAGTTTGCCAAGATTCTGGTCCATGTTGTTTGGGTCTGGGCTCTCAAGTTCATGCCTTGATTTTGAAGAGTGGCTATTGTATGGATCCTGTTGCATGCAATGCACTAATCTCAATGTATGGGTCTTGTCATTTAGATTCCATGGTGTATGCTTATAAGGTGTTTGAAAGTGCCCCGCAGGCGAATCTGATCTCTTGGAATTCCATAATTTCGGTATGTTCCCGGAGAGGAGATGTAGAGTCTGCCTATCAACTTTTCTTGTGCATGCGAAAGAGTGCTTTTGCCTTGGTGCCTAACGAGTATACATATGGGAGTTTGATCAGTGTGACTTATGCTCATTCTTCCTCCTCGCCATCTTCATTTTACTTATGCCTTCTTTGTCAAGTATTTTCACTAACGATCAAGTCTTGTTTTGTTGATGATCTCTATGTCGGTAGCGCACTTGTCAGTGCATTTGCAAGGTTTGGGGCACTTGATAAAGCAAAAAAGGTACTTGTGCAAATGGGTGGGATGAACTCAATTTCCATGAATGGCTTGATGGTGGGCTTGGTTAAACAAAAAAGAGGAGAGGAAGCAGTGGAAGCTTTTAAAGAAATTGACATCCTAGGATTGAAAAATTGTGATTCCTATGTGGTTTTGCTAAGTGCATGTGCTGAATTTTCTACACCAGAAGAAGGGAAAGCTGTAGGAAGGGAGATTCATGGCTCCGTGATGAGAAATAACCTTATTGACTACAAGATTGCAGTTGGAAATGGTTTAGTCAACATGTATGCCAAATGTGGGGCTATTGAGGAAGCTCTTAAAGTCTTTGAACATATGAAATGTAGAGATCAGGTATCTTGGAACTCACTGATATCTGGTCTTGATCAGAATGGGCTTTTTGAGGATGCATTGGTTCATTTTTATCGAATGAGAAGCCATGCACCTCCTACCAATTTCTCTTTAATCAGCATGCTAAGTTCATGCACAAGTTTGGGACTTGTCAATTTGGGTATGCAGGTGCACTGTGATGGACTTAAACTAGGACTTGATGTAGATGTTTCTGTTGCAAATGCATTACTAGAGTTATATGGAGAATGTGGTTATATTATGGAATGTTGGTGTGTCTTTGTTTTGATGCCTGATCTTGATTTGGTTTCTTGGAACTCTATGATTGGTGTTTTGGCAGATAAAGAAGCCTTTCTCTCCAGATGCATATACCTTTTCAGAAATATGATTCGTTATGCATGGAATCCAAACAAGATAACATTTATCAATGTTCTTGCAGCTTTGTCTTCACATGAAATAATCTGCCTGGGATGTCAGATTCATGCTCTAATAATAAAATATGGTCTATCAGAAGATATTTCAGTACAGAATGCTATGCTATCTTGCTATGCTAAGTGTGGAGACATGGATGCTTGTGAACAGCTGTTTGCTGATATGTCTAGCGGAAGGGACAATTTATCATGGAACACTATGGTTTCTGGATATGTTGATAATGGTCTCCTGACCAAGGCTATGGATCTTGTGTGGTTAATGATGCATGATGGTCAGAAGCTGGACCATTATACCTTGGCCACAGTTCTCAGTGCATGCGCCTCTGTGGCAGCACTAGCAAGAGGGATGGAGATGCATGCCTTTTCCACTAGGTCTCACATGAAATCGGATGTTGTAGTCGAGAGTGCTTTAGTTGACATGTATTCAAAGTGCGGAAGGTTAAATTATGCTACAATTGTTTTCAGATCCATGATTGTGAAAAATGAATTTTCATGGAATTCAATGATTTTGGGTTATGCTCGACATGGGCATGCCAGGAAGGCTCTAAAATTGTTTAGTGATATGCAGGAAAGTCAAGAACAGCCCGATCATGTAACTTTTGTTGGAGTGTTGTCTGCCTGCAGTCATGTTGGTTTTGTAGAAGAAGGTCAAAATTTCTTCAATTGCATGTCTGAGAAGTATGGAATAGCACCTCGGGTGGAGCACTATTCATGTATGGTGGATCTTTTTGGAAGGGCTGGACGATTCAATGAGATGAAAAGCTTTCTAGAAAACATGCCAATCAGACCTAATGCCTTTATATGGAGAACAGTTCTTTCTGCCTGTTGTCGATCAAAAGAAAGTGCCACAACAAATTTAGGGAAGCAGGCTGGAAAGATGCTTTTTGAACTGGAGCCAGGAAATCCTGTGAATTATATACTTCTCTCTAAATTGTTTGCTTCCAGGGGATGTTGGGAAGATACTGCAAAAGCTAGGGGTGCCATGCGGGATGCATTGGTGAAGAAAGAAGCTGGTTGCAGCTGGGTCACCATGAAGGATGGAGTTCATGTTTTTACAGCGGGAGACAAATCTCATAGAGATACAGACGAGATCTATACAAACTTATCTTTTCTGATTCGGGAAGCAAGAGATGAAGGATATGTTCCACAAACAGAGTTCACAATATGTAATACTGATATGGAGAAAGAAGAAATGTTTAGCTGTCACAATGAGTTGTTGCCTTCGTTTTTATCCACTCTTCCGGATTGCATATTGTGAAGGATAGTTAACAACCTCCGTGTTTGTGGTGATCTCCCGTTATTTTTTCGGTGTATACTATATATCTAAGATCAACAGAGAAGAGATAATTTTATGATATTTGATACGTTTTCATCATTGAGAAAGAAAACTGTTTCCATGGAGATTTCTAGAAAGTTATTTAATTCAGATAACACCTTCACGTGTTGACGTTATTATATTTGAAACGTTATGATAAAAGACACACCAAACACTGGTGATTACCAATTTTGTATCATGTTCTCTTTTTTTCTTGAAGTTGTATTCTTGATATATAATACATCAGGTTCTTAGGAGCCTCTGAGTGGATTAGTATTCAGATCCTGAAAGTTGTTTCTTGCATCCTATGCATTGTGTGGATGCAGCAATGTGCAAAATAGGCAATGCCATCATATTTGTTTTTCTGGGCATAAGTTGGAGAGCAAAGTCTTATTTTTCCCAGGATGAGTGTTGCGGAAAACCCGGCGATCGATCACCCACGGAGCAAGACGCACACACTACGAAGACAACGAGATCTTGGAGAAGTCGAACTCCACTAAACCGCAGACGTACAACCTCTCCCCCGGTGGCTCCCTCGACACCCGACATCCCGAATGAGCCACCGGCCTGGGCTATTTATAGGGAGAACAACCCAGGAAACCCATCCCGACTAGGACTCTCCCAGTCCCTATCCAGAGTCCTGATAGACTTAGGATAGCCCGATGCCTATCCGGTTAACAACCACCGGATCCTTATCCCCACTTAGGAATTAACCCACGTACGTAATATGTTAGTTATGTAACATTCTCCACCTTGGGTTAACTCCACAAGTGTCCGTCCGTCCGCCAGCTCCACCAAAGATGGCTCCGCACCAAGACCGAGTGCCCGCACAAATTCCGCTCCCGCCCGCCCGACATGGCCCCTCCTCTCTCGGTTGACGCGAGAGATATCGACCACCGTCGTTGGTGCGAACGCGTTACATGCTTCCTCCGCGCTCCACCTTCGGCGGGATATCGTCCTCCCGCACGAACCGTACTACTCACCAGGGAATTTGTAGCTACACCGGTGTCAACCCTCCCTATGAGCCTGTACAAACCTTTCGTCAGCAGCCCATTTAGCACGATCCGTGCTCCCTTGCGCACACCCCGAGAGCTCCACCTTCCGAAGTGCATCGGTATCCTCTTGAACACACGGCTCCCGGTGAGATCGAGTTCTTCTTTAGATGCCGGCACATGCCGACCTCCACGAGCTTTCGCACCTTTCCATCAAACATGCGTATCCTCACGGATCCGATACCGACAACCGAGCAACATGCTCCATTTGCCAATCGGACCGAGTCATCTCCGCATGCTTGATACTCGTGAAACATCGTCTCGTCCGAGCATACATGAAATGAGCAACCGTGACCCGATCCAACTCCGAATCTCCCTCTCCTGCAGATGTCGAACGAGAGGACGTCATCCACGTCCTCCTCGTTATCCTTCGTCGTTGACGCCTCTCTTGCCTTCTCCAACTTTGCCTCTTGCGACGTTCGCTCTTCTTACGCTGTGGGCATTCCCGCTTGAAGTGACCTTCCTCGTCGCAGTAGTAGCACCTACGACTCCGAGTTTTGGATCGTCCTTTGTCATCTCGTCTCCCCTGCCGGTTGTCTGATCTTCCACGACCTCCACCTGCAATCAAAGCCTGACTCCCACTTGACATCCCTACTTCGTTGCTCTTTTCACGAGACTCGTTCGAAAGCAACGAGGCTATGACATCATCTAGCCTGAGAGTGTCGGTCTTATATAGCATGGTCGTCACGATGTGATCGTACGACATCGGCAATGATGACAATAGGAGAAGTGCTCGATCCTCTTCCTTGATTTCTTCACCCAGAGATAGCACCTCCGTCGGAATCCCTCGTTGAAGTCGTCGAGATGAGCTTCGATCCCCGTTCCCTCGATCATCTTTAAGCCATATAGCCGCTTCTTCGCTAGCAACCCGTTCGTCGGCGACTTGGACATGTACCTGCTCTCGAGCTTTTCCCAGACATCCGCCGGATCTTCTAAGCCGATCACCTCCCGGAGCGTGTTGTCCGCCAAGAATAGTTGGATCGTGCTATTCGCCAGCGCCCGTTTTTCAACCCACTCCTCCTCTGTTAGTTTCTCCGGTTTGTCTGCCGCTTTGCCAAGAGCCTTGATCAGTCCTTCCCGCGTAAGAATATTCTTCACGCACCGCCGCCATGGTGAGAAGTCTCCATAACCGTTGAAGGGTTCTATGGAGAAGCTTGTAACCCTTCCAACGGACCTCTGACTTGTGCCTTCCTGCCCTGCCATCGATCAATCTCGATCAAGTACGCCCTTAATCGATATCGACGCACACCTGCACCTGCACAAATCAGACCGTCGGTTCGGAAATCGCCCGATCCAGACCGTCCAATGAACCCGGAGCGCCTGAAAACCTAGGCTTGGACTCCTGGATCACCTGATTCCGACACCGAACGCCCCCGATCAAGCCGAAACAACCTCGGCCACCCGATCGGTAAACCTGCTCCTTCCGATCTCGGATCCTGTTAACGGATACAGACAAGACCCGACAACCCTATCCGAAACCCGAACCTAGCAACCTGATATTATCAGATCCAACCAGACTTAAAATCTTAAGTCCTAATAATTGGATTGAATAAGCACAACTTTGATCCAATTAATTTTAAATGGATCACGTCTGAGCGTTTCTCTCTCTCCCTTCTTACTCTCTTCTCTCTCTATCTCATGTCTTTCACGTCAACAGAGTCCCTTGCCTCCAACGTGATTACAAGGAGATAAAATAAGAAACTAAGAAAAATGAGAAAAACCCCAAATCTTAACAACGCAACCTTCTCCTTCGATTCACGCCGCCGCCACGAGCCTCCTTCACAAGCACACGTACAGCACTGCAACCATCCTCCACCGCTGAGCTGATGGAGATCAACCCAACGCAGTTGCTACCTTGCGCCTGGGTCCGCCGCCGCCCTCCTGCTGGAGAGCCGCTTCGCCACCGCACATCCTGGACCTTCTTTGCTGCTGCTGGTGTACCACACCGCTGTTAGCCAAGTTGATTCCACCGCCGAGGAAGCACCTGCAGTAGCCTCTTGACTAACTACTCCTCTTCGCTGCGCACACACTGCAGCACAGAGCGCTTCACAAGTGCCGCAGCCCACAGACGGTCTTCACCCAACAGCCTTGCCCACGAAGGGGCTCTCCGCGCATCCAGCATGCCACCGAGGAGAATCGCCTCTGCTCCGTTCCTCACCGGAGTGCCAACAGTTGCCAAGTACTCTGCAGCCGTAACACCACCTGAGAAAGGGCACCCGTCGGGGTAGGGAGCGGCCACCAATGTCGTCTTCACCGCGATGTCTTCAACTCCGAACGATCAAGCCATGGCTCTGATACCAGATGTTGCGGAAAACCCGGCGATCGATCACCCACGGAGCAAGACGCACACACCACGAAGACAACGAGATCTCGGAGAAGTCGAACTCCACTAAACCGCAGACGTACAACCTCTCCCCCGGTGGCTCCCTCGACACCCGACATCCCGAATGAGCCACCGGCCTGGGCTATTTATAGGGAGAACAACCCAGGAAACCCATCCCGACTAGGACTATCCCAGTCCCTATCCAGAGTCCTGATAGACTTAGGATAGCCCGATACCTATCCGGTTAACAACCACCGGATCCTTATCCCCACTTGGGGATTAACCCACGTACGTAACCTGTTAGTTACGTAACAGATGAGAAGTGGTGAACCAAGATTGGGTGATAACTCTGGAAATCATTCATCTTAATCCGATCTCTTTTCTGCATCACACAACCTCTTGAGCTTTGTTGCTTGGTGCCTTCGCAAAGGGGTCACAATTTATCCTCCATTCTTAATGCTGTTTCCACCTTTTTCTGGACAACTTAATGCTTATTAGTACCTTTTCCTTTAAGTATATGCATATGTAGATCTGTCATTCTTCCATTAAATATTTTGGTTTCATTTGGAAATAACCTGCAATATTTGCATAATGATAATTGAAATGGAGGGTTTCTTACCATCTATCGTTCTGCCTTCAAAGGGAAGGATGTTGGAATGAACTGATCCCACCTACCCGGTTGCACAACTCTCCCAATAGATGGCTACCGTGCTTGAATAGAATGCAACGTAAAGGTGATTGGCACGCTCCATTGAAAGTTAGTTAATTGGGTGTTTGGTTGCACAATAATTTTTTATATTTTCATGATAAAAAATTAAATTAAAATAAAACAATGAATGGACTAATGATATAAAATTATCATGTTTGGAGTAGCGTGATAACAAAAAAAAAGAGTAACTATCATATATGACCAAACGAATTGGGGGGGATCACAAGATAAAGAAGAGAGGTGAAGACTGGTTGAAGTTGAAACAAAAATTAATTTAAATTTAAATATAAATTGAATTTAATTAATAAATTAACATTTGAGTTCACATTCGAATTGGACTCAATCAAACGAAGTGTTAAGCCTAAACAACCGTTGAATTTGTCGTAAGAGTGGGAACTGAAACCCGAACTCAAACTCAAAAACATGTGTTAAATAAATCGGTCGAAGTCGATCGATGACGTGGGCGTGTTCCCGTGAGTCGGTTGTTCCGCACTTTGGGGCGGTGAAGAGTTCGGGTCTAGACGGACGTCCACGTGCAGCCCGCTGTCGTCCTCCAGCGGACGAGCTCGTCACGTGCATCGCCCGCCTGCCGACGCTGCCCGTCCGGTGGGCTCGCGGACCAGCGAAACGCGCGGAGCCAGGTGAGGAGATGCACGTGGGCGTGGCCACCTGACGAATCGTGTGGACACGTGGCACGCGGCGTCGCCGTCAAATTCAGGCTGTTTGGCTCCTCCCTAAACATGACAACAGTTTTGTGTTGTGCAGTGGCGTCCGTTGATGTAATTTTGGAGGATTTTATAATTTTAAAAAAATCAAATATATATTTGAAATAGACCAAGTTAAATTGAATTAATTTGAGTTGATTCACTTTTGTTCAGGTTAAATTATATTATTAAGGTATAATATTTATATGTTCCTATATACAATTTTATTTAAGGTCCGTTTGTTTGTTTGTCCGTAGAACTTACCCCATACGTCACTTTTCGGGAAAATGGCACCAGTCTTCCCGACGGTTGGGCATGCTCGGGCATGCTCCCTCAGACGACAACGAGGGCCAGAGGGGGGGGGGGGGGGGGCGAATCCCTCGGGTGACTACGTACTCTCGGAACTCTCGGCGCGCTAGCCGGCTCTCTCACCGTTCCCGACGGTCGATCTACAGCATCCTGGCCGACTTCTTCGCCTGTCACGGCGGCCCTCCCATTTTTGCCTCCCACCATCTCCGGAGGTATCCCCTACTCGCTCCCCTCAGGCTTCCCTCTTTCCCTTTCGGCTCTTTGCCCTTCAGCCCCCCTTCCCTTCCCGATTAGCTCAACCCTCCTCTGACTCCCCCTCCCCTTCCGCCTAACTCGGCTTCCCCTTCCGACAAGCACAACCCCCACCCCCCTTCGGTTTCCCTCTCCTTGCTAAGCCCTCTCTGACTCTCCCTCTCGTTCTGACTAGCCTAACCCCTTTCCTACTAGCCCAGTTCCGTCCGTCCGGCTAGCACGACCCCTAGAAGATGAATCAGCTTAGTTCAATCAGCACTGTGATTGAACAGAAGATGAATCTCCAGATCAAGCTGGAGGCGCAAGATCTGAAGAGCGAAAGCGGGACATAGGAAGCGCGGGAAGAAGAGTGTGCCGAAACAGGAGAGCACCAAAATTGAATGCCCCTTCCTCGGATGACTGTAATATATATATATATATATATATATATATATATATCCCTCATTACAATGTGTACATTTTGTAAAGAAAAGAAAATAGAAAAAATAACAAATAGAGTACTCTGTTTACTGTGTTAAATACTATTTACAGATGACAGAGGTGAAATTGGGATTAAGCCCTTATATATTTCATTTGTAACACTCCCCCTCAAGTTGGAGAGAACATGTGTCTGATCAACTTGTCTTGTAACTGATGAAATTGAAATTTGCTCAAAGATTTAGTAAGTAAATCAGCAACCTGGTCATGACTAGGTACATGAAACATCTTCACTTTTCCTGATTGAACCTTCTCACGCACAATGTGGCAATCAATGTCAATGTACTTAGTGCGTTCGTGAAATACATGATTAGCACTAATATGTATTGCAGCTTGATTGTCACAAAATAATCTAACTGAGTCTGGTTTTATCCAAAAATCTTCAAGTATATGCAGAATCCATTGAATTTCACAAACTGCAGCAACCAAGGCTCTATACTCGGACTCAGCATATGATCTAGACACGGTTACTTGCTTCTTGGTTTTCCAAGAAATTGGTGAACTACCAATATATGCAACATATCCTGTAATAGATCTTCTAGTGATTGGGCATGCAGCCCAATCGGCATCAACATAAACATTCAGGTTAACATCATTTTGAGCTGAGAAAAAAATACCACTGGCTGGAACTCCCTTAAGAAATCTCACTACCCTCAATGCAGCTTTCCAATGTTTTTCACATGGCTCATTCATATGTTGGCTAAGCAAATTAACAACATATGTGATATCCGGTCTTGTAATTGTCAAATAAATCAACTTCCTTATTAGTCTTCTGTACTGTGACGGGTCAGACAACTTAGTTGAATCAGTTTTATAAAGATCATGATTCAGTTCCAAAGGAGTAATGGCCGGCTTTGCATTCATTAAACCAGTCTCACTAAGCAAATCAAGCACGTACCTTCTCTGGTTCAGAAATATACCTGAGCTTGATCTGGCAATCTCCAATCCAAGAAAATACCTTGGTGCTCCTAACTGTTTAATATGAAATTTTTCATCAAGTAGTTCCTGTAGATGTTCCGCCATATTTTCATTGTCTCATGCTAACATAATGTTATCCACATAAATGATAACCACAGTGAATTTGTTATTTCCAGTATGAGTAAAAAGTGAATTATCAGCTTGTGATTGAACAAACCTATACTGGTAATCACACTGGTCAATCTTTGATACCATGCCCTTGATGCTTGTTTGAGTCCATAGATGGACTTGTGTAATTTGCAAAGAGCATGCTCCCCCTTAATATGTAATCCCGGTAGAATTTGCATGTAAACCTCCTCTTCTAGGTCACCATGGAGAAAAGCATTATTTACATCAAATTGATGTATATTCCAAGATTTAATTGCAGCAATAGCTAACATAATTCTCACAGTACTTAATTTTGCTATTGGAGCAAATGTCTCATTATAATCAATCCCTTCAATTTGTGTAAAACCCTTTGCTACTAATCTGGCCTTGTGCCTTGCAATTGTCCCATCTGGATTAAACTTAAGCTTGTATACCCATTTACATCCTATGGCTTTCTTTCCATGTGGTAAATCAACTATAGTCTAGGTTTTATTGTCATATAATGCTTCAAGTTCTTTGCTCATGGCTTTTCTCCATTCTGGGTGATTCTTTGCATCATCATAACTATTTGGTTCTTCAATGCTTGAAATCTGATTCACGAAATTCACATATTCAGAATTGAATTTTCCATAGTCCAAGGTTTTTTCAATTGGATGCTTTACAGTTGTATTGGTAACATAGTCTTTTAAATACCCTAGAGGTTTTCTTTTTATATATTGTCTTGAACCGTCACCAGAAAATCTGTGCAGGAAAAATTTCTTCACTATAACTCTCTATACCCTCTACTTGAGTAGAGCTGGTTTCATTACTGATTTTCTCACAATCTGATCCTTCTAATTTCTTATGAGCCATGCAATTTGAATTATCAACTTCATCTCCATGATCATTTGCTACTGTTGGAATAGGAAGAACCTCAGAGGTGTCTTGTTTGAAATCCTTAAAAGGAAAAACATGTTCAATGAATTTGACATCTCTGCTTGTAAACACTTCACCTGTAGATATCTCAAAAAGTCTATAGGCTTTCTGCTGAACAGGATAACCAATAAGAATGCATTTCTTACTCCTAGGATTAAACTTGTCCTTATCAAGATGACTTGTTGACGCATATGCCAAACATCCAAAAACTCTAAGTCTACTATAATCTGGTGATTTACCAAACAACCTGATATATGGTATTTCATGATTCACAGCGTCTGAAGGATGTCTGTTAATGAGGTGTGTTGCAGTCAACACAGTCTCCCCAAAATATTTTGGGTAGACCGGATTGAAACATCAAGCTTCTAGCCACATTGAGGACATTTCTATGCATCCTTTCAACAATCCCATTTTGTTGAGAACTAGCAACACAAGTGTGTTGATGAATTATCCCAGTGTTTGAGATACAACTCTGAAAAATATTTGAGAAAAACTCTGATCCATTGTCAGTTCTTATTCCTTTAACAGTGGTGCCAAACTGGTTTTTGACATATGCCAGAAAAGAAATGAAAATTTTATATACTTGTGATTTGAACCTCATCAAGAAAACCCATACAAAATGGTTGTAATCATCAACTATGGTTAAGAAAAAAAATGCTCCAGATCTAGATTCCACGTTATATGGTCCCCAGATATCAATGTGTAACATATCAAAAACTTTGCTACACATACTATTGCTTGCAGGAAAAGGAAGACGACATTGTTTTGCCAAAGGACAAACACCACAATCAAATTTCTTATAATCTCTACAGTGTATGTAATTTCTAATAAAAACTAAACGTTCTTCATATATATGTCCTAGACGTTGATGCCACAGCTCTCCTTTATTTGTATGTGAAGCTAGATTGCAGGCCTTGAATGGATTGTAATAATACAGTCCTCCTTCCTCACGGCCCTGCCCAATCGTCTCCTTGGACTCCAAATCCTGTATAATAAGTGGGAAAGAAAGTCACAGAACATCCAATACTTTTGGTTAACTGACTAATTGACATGAGGCTAAAATTCAGTTCTGACACATATAAAACTTTATCAAGTTTTATCCTGTCAGTTAGCAAAACAGAACCTGTCCCTTTGGCGGTGATGGAAGTATTATCTGGCATTGTGACACTTTGTTGAACATCCAAATCTAACTCATCAAAAAAATCATTAGATGCAACATGTGCCGAGGCTCCTGAATCAACAACCCACTGATTTTTGTAATTTTGATTACCTGTAGCATTGACTTGCACTGTGTTAATGCTGGCCGAATTGAGAAGTTTGAGCAATTGAGTATACTGACTTGTTGTGAGCATATGATTTGCTTCCATATTCTTCTCATTTTGACCTTGATTCACATCCTTTTGTGTTCCAAAGTTTTTGTCACCTGTAAAATTCCCACATGTCCTACGTACACCTTTGTAATGTGCAGGATACCCAACCAACTTGTAACAATTTTCTTTTGTGTGACCTGGCATATGGCAGTAATTACATTCCTTAGTCTTAGATTTCTTATTATTCTCATAATTCCTTGTGTTCGTCACCACTGCATCAGTTACTGTGTGTGAACTCAATGAGCGCTGAGCTTCATCTTGTAAAATTAAAGCATACGCTCTTCCAACAGATGGTAACGGATCAATCAGTAACAGTTGACTTCTAACACTAGAATAAGTGTCATTAAGTCCCATTTAAAACTGCATCAATTGTTTTCTCTTCACTATAGAAACAGGCACTTCTGGTTCAAACTGATTCAACTCATCCCAAAGACCTTTGAGACTCGCATAGTATTTGGATACGGAATCATTATTTTGTTTCAGTGTAGCTATCGAATGCTCTAAAGCATATATTCTCGGTCCATTGGATGGAGAATAGCGCTCCTTCAGATCGAACCAGATATGAGATGAAGTTTCAGCATAAAGTACGGAGGGCAGAATATCGGCATGAATGGAATTAAGGATCCAGGATAACACCATGCTATCCGTACTCTTCCAAACCTTATATAAATCATCTTCAAAATCAGGCGCAACGACTGATCCATCAACGAATCCCAATTTATTTTTGGCTGAGAGTGCAATGCACATCGCCCTTTGCCATGTGATATAATTGCTGCCAATAAGTAGAGAAGTGACTAGAACAGTACTGGGATTATCAAATGCATGAAGCATATAAGGATCTCCAGATCCATCCGGATAAATTGCCGTTCCTCGCTGAAGCGTGCTGGACGAACTTGCAGATGCCATGTCGTCCTGCTCTGATACCAAGAAAGAAAATCAGCTTAGTTCAATCAGCACTGCGATTGAACAGAAGATGAATCTCCAGATCAAGCTGGAGGCACAAGATCTGAAGAGCAGAAGCGGGACACAGGAAGCGCGGGAAGAAGAGTGTGCTGAAACAGGAGAGCACCAAAATTGGATGCCCCTTCCTCGGATGACTGTAATATATATATCCCTCATTACAATGTGTACATTTCGTAAAGAAAAGAAAATAGAAAAAATAACAAACAGAGTACTCTGTTTATTGTGTTAAATACGATTTACAGATGACAGAGGTGAAATTGGGATTAAGCCCTTATATATTTCATTTGTAACACTACTAGCCCAGTTCCGTCCATCCGGCTAGCACGACCCCCACCCCCTCCAGCTCTTCCTCCCGTTCCGACTAGCCCAGCCCCCTTCCGACTAGCCTAGCCCCCTTCTCCCAGCCCCAGCACCCCTTTTCTGTTGGGTGGCTAGCATGACCCCCACCCCCTCCGGCTTCCCTCCCCTTGCCAAGCGGCCCCTCCAACTCTTCTTCCAGTTCCGACTAGCCCAACCCCCTTCCGGCTAGCCTAGCCCCTTCTCCCAGCCTAGCACCTCCTTGTGACACCAGAACACTATTTTCTCCTCATCGATTATCATCGCTCATCGCTTGGAAATCGCCATCGGAGAAGATTGTTTTTGCTATTTTCAGGTAGATTTTGATTGGGGAGGGAGGATCTCTCCCTCTCCTGCTCCCTTTCCAGCCTTCTTCTTAAATGTGATTTTAGGTTTTTTGTCTCTTTTTGTCGTGTTGAAGCTGTGGAGCTCGGTTTATCTATGTGGGGTTATGTTATCTTGTTCTTTATTATTGTCTAATGTCGTAGAGTCTAATTCTGTCATGGTGTCTTTCCATGTTATCTTCATAATCACTTTCACTATTTCGAGACCGTTAATTTGCATGGGTGATATTCACACCTTTTTGTTGTGATCATCTGGTCTCATGACAGTTATCAAATTCCGTCTACGAAGTCCCTAATTCTGCAATTCGACTGTCTAAGCACTTATGTGCATTGGTCGATTTATGCCTGTGTTTGTCTCTTGAAAAGATTATTTCTATCGAAATTTATGCTATCTTTAGTGAAGTCGTATGTCTTCTGTTTTGTTAAGTCTGTTTGGTTGTTATGTCCTATCTGTAATTTTCAATATTATGAATGAATATCCATTCTCTCGTGATTAAAAAATACGCATCATTCGACTTATTTGGTTGTGCGTAAAAATTGAGTCACGTAAAATAAAATACATCCCACTTTAGATCAATCTGGATTTCGGCATCCGTTAAAACACAACGGATGCCGCTTTTAGCAGCGTAACTTTTTTAAAATATATGTTGTTTGATAAAATATTGTTAAATAGATTTTTAAATTTAATAACTTTACATGTTGAAATTAATTTTTTTAAAACATATATCAGTATATAAAAATGTATTTTATTTATTATGTTAGAAAAGTAAAAATTTTTATTGAAAAATTATTTTATTATATAAATTACTTATTTAATAAATTTATTGTTAACATTTTAATAGAAACTAGAGCTTAAAGGTAATTGATCTATTTTAATTAAATTATTATATATATATAAATTACAAAATCATTTTATGTTAAACTTTTATGTATTATATATTTTATTTAGTTTCTGGTGTATTGTAAATTTTAAAATATAAATTTTGAGTATTTCTAACAAAATTTAGCTTTAATTTTTATCATACACTTAATTTAAAAAAAATGATATTAGTAATAACTTGATACAAAATAATTTACTTAATTCAAATTCTATCAAGATTTTGTTATAAATAAATGAGTTAATTATATAGATATTGATAAATTTTTATATGGCTATTATATATGCTCACTTTGAAGAGTTTGATAAATTTTTTTAGAAAAGTAGTTATAGACAACCAAATAACTAACTATTGTTTTTGATTTTTTTGAAAATAATATTCCGTGAAAAGCATTTTCTTTTGTTTTGATTTTACATGAAACCAAATAGACTGTTGACTTAAAATATTCTCCACTTGCTGTGGAGTGGACATCTGTACCCCCTGGGGCAACTCTTCTTAGATTCGAACTCGGGACTTGAGCAGCCCTATGTTGTGAGTAGTCACTTTGAGTGTGACTAATACGTCAAAGACCAAAAAAATAGTTTAAATTTAAATCACATTTTGATAGAATATAGTATATATAGCTTAACATTAATAATTTTTTTTTAATAAATTAATTCAAAGTAAAAATCAATCTGTTTTATGTTATTTGATTTACTTGTCTGGTTTAGTTTGAAATACCAAAATAAACTAGTTTTAACACAGCGCTAAACCAAGTTGCGAACTTGCTGTTTTTATGATCGAATAGAATGATAAAGATTAAAGACCTGGTTGACTGTTTGTTTGCACATAAAAACCGTTACATGCGTTAGTTTTCCCGTTTTCCTTTTCCATCATGTTATTTGTTTACCTGTAAAATACATGGTCAACGTAAAACCTCCTTTGACGATCGTATCCAGGGATTTCGGCCTCCGAAAAAATCTAGCGGACGCCGTTTTTCGTGGAGGGTCATTTCGATACGAGGATGAGAAGGTTTTCGCCGGCCAGGAGGAGGGCTCGACGAGGAGGTATTGCGACGAGGAGGAGAGCTCGACGCTTTGGTAGGAAGACGGATAGGGACCTCCCCGGCGACGCCGATAGGGGAGACCCCGGCCAACTTGGAGAGGACGCCCAAGAGCAAGATCACCTCCTGAGAGCCCTGCGTCTGTCGCAAACCCGGGCGAGGGATGCAGAGGAGAAGGCCGCTTCCATGGCCTAGAAGGGCCTGATATCCCTATTCATGGAGGATTCCCTAAGACTGAACGCACATCACCGGCTGCTGAGGCTGCACGAGATCGAGAATCTCTGGATGCGAAAGGAGTGCAACAAGCGGAGAAAGGAAGCCGCTGGCGGAGGATGCGCGGTTGTCGCTGCCATGTTCTTGGGCATCGCAGGATTGGGGTTTCTGATTGGCTGCAGGTTCGTGGTGTGATATCAAAAATCTGATCATGCCTCTCCATGCTGGGTTGTTCAACGTAGGTTGTGTGGCCTACTATTTTCTCTGTTTTGGTTTGACCTCGATAAATCAGATGCTTGCTATCCCTGATCTGATCATACCGGGGCTAGCATAACAAAATGATCATGTAATGAACGTAGTAAATCTGCCTAGCTAGCTCTTCATTGGCTGGTCCTGTCATTCTGTTTTATATTTGTGCAAATGTCAAGCTCAACTCAAGCACTTTCTTTTACACGATCAATGACCACAAGGTATGTGATACACCACGTTGGAGAACTTTGCATTTTCAGTGCATTTGCAGATACATCAAATCCATTTAGATTTTCTATTTCTCATGAGATGAGTAGAATTTATTAATCTTATTTTCACATTTAAAAGTTCACTGTAGGTCTATTGCATAGTTGCACATCCTTTACAACCTCATCTAGTTGCCACAGGCACCAATATAGGTGTTATATTAAGTTAACTTGACCCAAGGTCTTTTCCATCATTTGCTCCTCTATTGGCACCATCAGGAAGCACAAAGCATTCTGTTGTATATATTGTTGAACAGGAACTTAACTTGCTGATGTTTCACACATCGAGTACTGCAAATGCAACATTTAGAAATGTAGGATCAACATCTGAAGGTGGAACAAACCGAGGAGAGGTGATAGATTCATTGCGGGTTAAAAAGATTAAGAAACAGTTAAGCATACCTATTCCACATGATTTATACACTATTTTTTCTGTAAGCAGTTCAGGCAAGTAAATGAAGTATTGTAAATGGTGTGGTTTTTTGCTTAATTTTTAGTACGATGTCATCATTTTTTTTTGATTTTTCACTGTCAATTTACTTTGTTTATAGAGATATTTTTAGGGATATCATCTCATCCGCTTGTTTCTTTGTTTGCAAACAGTAAGTCTACATTTTTAGATGCAGCTTTGCATGTGCTTATTGACTCAATTCAAAGGTGTTGCCTATGCAACAAGGTAAAGAGAGATGAAGAGTAAGGAGCTGTAGCAGTAGTGTTGGAGGTTGAATAATAAAAGAAAATAGGAGTTCTCTCTCTAAGATATCTGAAATTCTCTTGCACATCTTCCATATAAGCAGGATAAAAGGGGAATATTATATGACAATTGGTGACCTTTTATGGCTTTGATGCATTTTATTACCATGAAAATGCGCTTATTTGTTGGGTTTTTACTTTTTATTTTTATTCCTCTAGAACATATTATTTTCTGCAATATACGCATTTAGATGAAGCTTACACTATTATTAAAGAATACCCTTTTACAGTGATCTTATCAAAAATTCAAAATGATAAAGGCTATTTATCATTGAATAGCATAACTAGTTCCTAGACAATCCAACCATTGCTATTTTTTTTTTCTTCTAGTCATGTGGCTTCATTGTGAAATTTGTGGTTCCTCTATGTGTATTCATTTTCACATGTTATAGTCAATTGTTTGCCTTTCAAAAAGATATCAATTTTATATTATCCTAACGAACCAGGCAGTATAATGCATTTCTTAGTCGTTCATTTCTTTTAGTCACGCAAGTCTTGCTTTTTTGTCATTCATCCAGTTCACCATCTACAGCTGAGTGAGGACTAGCTTTAACTACTGCACAAGTTTTTTTATTTCAAATGCTGCCAAATTTTGTTTAGCATTGTCTGCTATATGATCTTCTCTTGAAATTTTTGCAGAGGATGTGACGCTGATACCCATGGACAGCACTCGTAGAAAGGGCGGTAGAAGGGGCAGGAGGCTGTAGTACCTTGTTGCATAGTTTTATGGATCTTGCTGGCTGTTGGGTCATTTTAATTGTGGTTCTTCTTATCTATGAAAATGTGGTTTTGTCTAGATCTATGTCTACACTATGGACAGGGTGAATTTCTTGAGTTACTGGCTGTTCTTGTTTGGTTGATAAAAATTCTTGGTCTCCATCATACATTGCTGACATCTAGTAAAGGAGGGTCATGGTGGAAAATTTGAGTTATATGTCATGATCACTAGCAAACATTTATTTGAGTTATATGTCAGGTCCCTGGCCCAATGGATTCAGTACGGGTAGTTAGTTATTTTATTAATATCACTACTTTGTTACTCAAAAGTTATCAAAATCTCGGCACTACACATCTTTAATTAGTTCACAAATGGACTGCAATTTTTTTATAGTTTATAATTGATTTACCTCTTTGAATATAACCAATATATGTGCTTCACCATATCTCACTTGTGATTTTAAATGATAGAACTTTCACCTCCTTTTTTTGTATTTTCAGATGTAGAAACGTCTGCATCCAAATTATACTAGAAGCTGGAGGTTTTGCAGAAGCAAACCGTATCTCTTGAAGAAGCTATTTTTCCTTTTTTTTCTCCATATGTTTCCATTTTGTATGGCACTATGGTGTATCTTATTTCTATTGGAGACTATAGTATGGTGCATCTTTTATGCTGGTTAGCTTGTGTTGAAACAAATTTTTGAATGATATGTTGGCTATAGCCAATTTTTGCGGTTCAGTTATCTTTGATATTTTATTAGGTAATTTTCTAATATTTGTTTTTGGGTAGTCTTGTTTGATACACCATGACTTTAACATGAATTTATTAAACTTGTTTTACATGGCTCAAATCTGGTTGCCTAATACAATCATGGTTGCTAACTAACTATAGGTGCCGGTTAGTAAATGATTGATTTTCAGTCTTAAGATTGAGAACTGTTGAATGCTTGCTGAACAGGTGCCACTTGTTGGGTACTAGTTTATTTTCTACGGATGCCATCTACTTTGGCTTGAACAGTAACATTCCAATGATTATGTTGGAGATTAGAAAAGATTTGACTCACAATATATGATAAGTGGCCTGGCTTTTTGTTCCACCTACGCGCTGTCAACTTTTTTAATTTCAAGGTTACTTCTAATGTTGTTTTGACCCTACAAATGATACATGACGTGTCTTCTTAATTTCTTATTAAGATATTAAGATGAAAATTTTGTATCATTCTTAATAAGTCACTTCCATATATTTTAAATGTTGATTGTGTATAAAGAATAATTTTTGCTTCAATTATTGTGACATTTTAAATTTTAAAATAATAACTTATAAAAAATTTATTTTAATATTATATTATATTACATAAAATTTACATTAATAGATATTTTTATTACTTTATAACTCTTTTTATATCTAATTGTAATATATGAAATCATTGAAATAGATTTACGGATGAACAAACGATCGAAAATGTTTTCGGGAAAATAATTTACGAACAACCAAATGATCGAAAATATTTTCAAGGAAAATGAATTACAAGGAACCAAATGGTAAATGATGTTTTCAATTTCTTTGGAAAAAGTACTTCATGTAAAATGTTTTCATTGATTTTACTTTTACGGACAACCAAACGTGAATGAATTTAGAAATCATAGTGTGAGTAATTTAAGTAGAGTCAGATGGTGTTTGATTTGACGTAATTTTAGCAGCTGAATTTTTTTTCATGTCCCATCTCTTAGGTTGTGAATTTTTTTTTTAACCACCATATATATATCTGAAAATAAAAATGCTATAGTAAGTCAGTTAAAACTGTCTTTTAAGAGGTAAAATATCAAAAGTTTAGATATTTCACGAGACAATGTTAATTGACTAATCGCAAATTAGAATAGAGATTAACAGTGTGTTTGGTTGCACGATTTTTTTTATACACGATAAAAGATATATTAAAATAAAATATGAATTAGACAACGACATAAAATTGTCATGTTTGATAAGATAGAATAACAAAATAGAAGAAGAAAGAAGAGAGTGAAAGTCATGCATGACCAAAAAAATTGGGGACCACGAGATAAAAAAAGTCTCCAAACTCTCCACCTCAATAAAATAACTTTAAAATATATAAAATTGTTATGATTGTCCAACACATCTTCTAAAATATTTGTTACAAAAATATAAAATTGTAAAAAAAATTAATTTCTTATCAAAGCAAATACCCCATAAATATTTCTTTAACTCTTTACCCAGCTTCAAAATAAGTTATCGCGCTTCTTTGATTGTATGCATATATATATATATGTTTTAAAATCACTTGTTTAAAACACAAGTTATCTAGATTTTAAAATAATAAATTTTATTTGGTTAGCTGTATAAGAGACATGAAAATAAAGTAAGAAACCACATGATTAAGATAAATTTACAAGTGATATGCTTAGGTTTCCACCCTCATTCTTAAGATATTTAAAATAACAATAATGATTAAATACAATATCTTATATTAATCTACACAATCGGAAATTGAACAAAATTACTATTTTTTTAGAATTTTATAATCATACAAACAAAACCCTAAGAACATGTTTGGTAGGAGGATAACTTGACGATAAATCAGGTTTATCCCCAAAATTTAAAGGATAAACCTGGTTTATCCCCAAAAAATTTGGGTGCTAGGCAATTGCGTTTATTCCAATGTTTTATCGTGGTTCCTCATTCTTCAAACTTGACATATCGAATTATAATGCAATTTCGTTGGCAATGTTACATGTTAACTTTATTTAATTTTATTAATATAAGGATAGTGATATGTAATGTCCGTTAGGCGTTGGTGTCCTTTAACAGGTGTATACCCCTTCCCGTTGGCGCCGTGAAGGAGCCGGGGAAAGGGGGAGGTGAAGGTCCCTTGCAACAAAGGGGAATCATCACCATGGAGGGAAGCAAAGAGCGAGAATGGGACTTCCACCTGCGCTCTCTAGTAATATCATATTACTAAAATATGATATTAGTAATAACTTGATACAAAATAATTTACTTAATTCAAATTCTATCAAGATTTTGTTATAAATAAATGAGTTAATTATATAGATATTGATAAATTTTTATATGGCTATTATATATGCTCACTTTGAAGAGTTTGATAAATTTTTTTAGAAAAGTAGTTATAGACAACCAAATAACTAACTATTGTTTTTGATTTTCTTGAAAATAATATTCCGTGAAAAGCATTTTCTTTTGTTTTGATTTTACATGAAACCAAATAGACTGTTGACTTAAAATATTCTCCACTTGCTGTGGAGTGGACATCTGTACCCCTGGGGCAACTCTTCTTAGATTCGAACTCGGGACTTGAGCAGCCCTATGTTGTGAGTAGTCACTTTGAGTGTGACTAATACGTCAAAGACCAAAAAAATAGTTTAAATTTAAATCACATTTTGATAGAATATAGTATACATAGCTTAACATTAATAAATTTTTTTAATAAATTATTTAAAAGTAAAAATCAATCTATTTTATGTTATTTGATTTACTTGTCTGGTTTAGTTTGAAATACCAAAATAAACTAGTTTTAACACAGCGCTAAACCAAGTTGCGAACTTGCTGTTTTCATGATCGAATAGAATGATAAAGATTAAAGACCTGGTTGAGCTTGTTTTTCAGAATTTTAATTTTAATTAATTATTTATTTATCTTGATTCACTTAGTTGGTATTTGTTGACAGTACAATGTGCTGCAACCTTAAATTTTTAAAAAGATTGTATATTAATTTTTTACTTATTTATAATTTTTAATATATAGGTATCACATTTGAAAATTATAATTGTAATATTTTGGCTTCAAAATAGGTTAAAAGATTAAATTAGTAAATTAATTTTTTTATAAGTCAAGTTGAAATTAACTCCGAAAATAGACGCACTAGATTAAGAGTAGTCTTAAGATGAATGATCACTTGACAATATTACTAATTAGTATAGTTGTTTGATTACTCGGTTGATTTAGATGTTATATTTATATGATAGCTATGACGAAAAGTTTGTTGTGACATGTTTGAGTATGGGATACTTGACTATGCATGATCTTGAATAAAATCTTCATGGAAGATATATTGTAAAACTCCAATTTGAGAATCAGCTAGTAGAATAAATTAATATATTACCAAGTTAACTAATAGTCTCAAAGATAGGTGACCTTATGAAAAAGTTAATTATTATATTAATAATAAGTTTTTAAAATATTAATTGCATTGCTAAAAATAAGTCCTTCCCGCTTAAAAATTCATAAAAAATTATTAGTTATATGATTTATTTTATAATAGAAATCTGTCTTTAGTATCACTTCTATTTATTTTTTCTACACTCTCTTTATCGCGTTAGAAAATAGAATATATTTTTTTCAATAAAATTAAAAAAACTAAACTAACGACAATTTTTAGGTGCTTTTAAATGGTGGTCCTTATATTTTAAAAAATACGGGATTTCAATGGCTTTTAAGTTTCTAAATTTTATGGGGACATTTTGAAATACAACAAGTATGTCAAAATCCATAAATTTATTTTTGGGTGTGCGTGTGTGTGTGTGTGTGTGTGTGAGAGAGAGAGAGAGAGAGAGAGAGAGAGAGATTTTGGTCTAAAAACACTAAATAACAATCCATATTTTAAGTTTGATTGCACAATATTTTTTGTACATTTTCTTGATAAAAAAGTTGTATTAGGATAAAATATGAACTAATCAATGATAAGAAATTATCATATTTGGAGGGATGTGATAAAAAAGAGTAACTACCTTGTATGAACAAACAAAGTGAGGGATCACAAGATAAAAAAGAGGTGAGACCCAAAATTTAAAAATCACTTTAAAAACATAAAATTGCCATGATTGCCAAAAACTTCTTTTAACTTGTTTTATTTCAAAAATATAAAATTGTAGCAAAAATTTAAATTATCATATAACCAAACATCTCATTAGAGACGTTTTTTTTTTTTTGACAACTTTGTAACAGAACAAGATGGGCTTTTGGGTAACAAGTAATTGAAGATGACCTGAAAACTTTTAAAAAGTTGATTTTATACTGATGTGATTTTGAAGTACAGATGAAGGGTCAGGCAAAACTCTCACCTAACTTCCATGTTCATTAATATAATTTACTTGATTTTCGTCTCGCTATTTGAATTGACTAGGAGTTTGTTGATCATCAGATTTTATAGGTGCATCCAAAGGACGTCTTGACTTCCAGGTATTCTGGAGGTGTGTGCATACAGATTGATATGTTGTGTATAAAGAGATAGAAGACTGTGGGATATGCTCTAAATATTTCTCAAATCTAATTGTAAAATTTCTCAAAAAATGTGCATGTGACTGGAGGGCTGAATCGCGCTATATTTTTAGTGACGTGCTGATTGATGATCCTATATAGGTTGATTTTTTGTTACTGTACTTTGTGTTGTAAATTGTAGATCAAATATTTAAATTTTAAGGTTCATTTGTTTGAGACCTCATGAAGTAGGGATTATGAAATAATCTTCATTCTCTCTATTTCTAAAAATTGTTAGATTATCTCTTCAATTTTTAAAAATAGATGAAGAAGAGAAGAAATGAGTATGTCTTTGTTCTCTGCCCGCTGGTGGGTTGGGCACTTCTGCCCTTGAGTTCTCTCCTCCTAGGTTTGAACTCGGGATTTGACCAACCCACGGACGTGAGTAGTCACTTCGAGCACAACTGTTTTGTCAATGACAAAAAAGAGTGTCTTAATATTTATTAAAAATTTAATCTTAATTTGTGCAACTTAAAGATAAAAAAGTGAAAGATGTGTTTGAATGTTATCATTGGGTTAGAAATTTAAATTGTTAAAGTATCCTTTATATTTTCAACTAAATAGGATCTACAAGAAAAGTGGTTAGTGACAACATGTTAATTAGGGATGCAAATGAATCAATGCACTCAACAAGTGGCTCGAAATTGGGCTCGATAAAAATTTGACTCGACTCGTTTATTATTTTAAATAAACAAACTTGAACAAAAAAATAAAATTTGACTCATTGAATGAGTCGAGCTTGAATAGACTCCTACTCGGCTCAATAAACTCACGAGTAGCTCGATTAAATATTATGTTAAATATTTATTTTTAAAAATTAAATTATAAGTATTAATACTTATATATTGTCACTTAAATATATTAAATAATTTAAAATTTGAGTTTAAACTTAGATTGAGTTTCATAAATGAGCTAAATCTAGAGTTTCACAAATGACTTGTTATTGATTTTGGATTTTATAAATGAATTTGTATATAACTTACTCTTGAACGTGGAATGAACTTTAGTCCAGCTATTACTTGAGCTTGAACTCGACTCTGCTCAATTAATAAATGAATCAGACTTGAACAAGGGTTCAACGTACTCGTTAAAACTCGAACTCGTGTAAAATAAATGAGCCAAGTTTGAACACCATACTACTTGGCTCGTTTGCACCCCTAGTGTTATTGGTGAAATGTAATTCATAATAATAGTAGTGGTGGATAGTCATCGCAAATGTGCAAGCACTCTATCATAAAATATCATATTAGTGATGACGGAAGCCATCATAAAAGTAGAAGAAAAAAAATTCCAAAGTGAGTTTTGTGAGGAAAATTAGCTCATTAGCGATAGTTTCACTAAAGTTTTTTTTTTACTAGTGATAGTTTAAGCCATTGTTAGTGAACAAAAGTTGATCATTCAACGGTTTGATAGAAATGTATACTTTACAAGTCAATCATATATGATATGATTTGACATTTCTATAAATATCTCATTCAATTAAATATGCAAAACTTCATTACTAGTTTTTATTAGAAGCATATATTGTAATAAAGTTCTTGATCACATAAAATGATGATTGAATCATGATGAGATCATGATAATGAGATCGATCATCTAAAGTTATGTGATTTAAATATTCCTAGTCATAGGATCCTTGAGATAGGACATTAAGGATCCGGATAAACTAGTGTGTGTGATGTCTTCTTATGTGATGAGGATGACCGATCTCATTGGTCATTAGTGTGGGGACACTAAGATGCACACAGGTTCTCATTAGTGGATTGAGTTCACTGAACTGACCAATTTAATAAAATTTGATCGGTATCTTATCGAACTGTCTATCAGATTATTCTTACATCACAATTGCACGGTTGAATCTTTTACTTGAGTCGCCAAAGATGTCTTATTGGATATATCTTGTACTTTGATTATTGACTTATAGATCACCATCTTGATGGTCTAGTGTAGTTGATATATTGGGTGTAAGAGAAACCCAATGAAGGCAATTGAGCGGATAACAGGATCGTTCACTCTCGATAGGAGAAAGAGCATGACCTATGGGTTAGTACTCTAAATCCTTGGACAAGGTACTTAGGATAATTAGAAAATGAGTTTTCCAATTGTTCCGAACCTGAGTATAGGATCTCATAGAGTCAAAATATTTAGGGGTTAACAATCGATGCTAAACACCTGACTGACCAGGACGTTGTAGGAACGAAGATTTAAATTTGTGTGGTAATTGATGATGGAAGAGCTTAATGGATGCTATTTAACTCCCCAAAGTCATTTGCGATCATAAGATGTGATTTGTACTCTTTATGATTGAAAACCCGTAAAATTTGTTATCGGATAACAGTTTTAATTAATTAAAAATTTATTTTTTAAAATTAATTAAAGTTTCAGCCAAATTGACTATTGGGCCTAGTGGGTCACACATGAAATTTGGTTAATAAGATGAGGGCAATTTTATAGAAGTTTTTGATTTTTATAAAAATTTCATCTTTTATAAATAAAAAGCTTATGAAATCAAATCCTGACCAGCCATAGGGTTGGAGCATGTCCAAGCAGCCTCTCTCCCTCCTCTCTCTTCTAGAAGGTGATCTCCCATGGTTAAACTTAAATCTAGAAGGTTTTTGGAGGTTCGAAAGAAGGTAGAACTCATCTATTGAAGCAGATCGTGTGGATACCTTTAGATATCGTACACTTGAACGATTTTAAGCAAGAAGGAATGTCCTCTCTTCATCCATGGTGACAGATTTTGAAAATCTCATGAGGTACTCTCATTTTACTTCATATTTAGTTTCTAGTTTTACTCGTTCAACATCGATCAAGGTAAAGATCATGGTTTTATGAAATCAAAAAAATTTCTGCTATTTTGCATTGATTTCTTACATAGTTGTATGTTGTCATTGACCTAAAATTACCATTGGTGATCGTTGAGGAGCCGTTGCCAATTCATTTTTAGATTTTTAACTCATGCGCCCCTTTCTTTCCTACTTCTTTCTTCTTTGATGCTCTTTCACTATCGTTGCCATTTAGTGTTGTCGGCATTGGATGCTATTGCTGCCAACGCTCTCTCTCTCTCTCTCTCTCCACCTTGTTGTGGTGGTTCTCTCTCAAACTAAGGCTTTGATGCCACCAGAGTGGCACCAAAACCCTCGTTGTCAGCCGTCATCATCACCGCCAGTGGCTGATAGAAATGTATGCCTTAAAAACCAATTATATATGATATTATTCAACATTTCTAGGAATATCTCATTCAATTAAATAGGCAAAACTTCGTTATTAACTTTTATTAGAAGCGTATATCGTAATGAAGTCTTTGATCACATGCAATGATGATTGAATCATAATGAGATCATGACAATGGGATCAATCATCTAGAGGTATGTGATCTAAATGTTCCTAGTTATAGGATTCTTGAGACGGGACATCAAGAATCTGAATAGATTAGTGTGTGTGATATTTAATCATGTGATGAGAATGACCGATCTCATTGTTCATCAGTGTGGGGACACTGAAATACACACGTATGTGCTCATTAGTGGAATAAGTTCACTGAATTGACCAATTTAGGAAAACCTGATCGGTATCTTATCGAACTATCTATCAAGTTATTCTTATATCTCAATAGCACGGTTGGATATTTGACCTGAGTTGCCAAAGATGTCTTACCAGATATATCTTGTACTTTGATTATTGACTTATGGATCACCATCTTGATGGTCCAGTATAGTTGATGTATTGGGTGCAAGAGAAACAAGTGGAGACAATTGAGCGGACAACAAGGGATCGTTCACTCTCGGTAGGATAGAGAGAATATCTTATGGGATAGTACCCTAAATCTTTGGCCAAGGTACTTAGGATAATTGGAAAAGGGGTTTTCCAATTGATCCAAACCTGAGTACATGATCCCATAGAGTTGGAATATTTAGGGGTTGACAGTCAGTGCCAAATCCCTGACCGACCGGGACATTGTATGAATGAGGATTTAAATCCATGTGGTAATTGACGATGGAAAGGCTCAATGGATGTTATTTAACTTCCCAAAGTCATTTAGGATCATAGGATGTGGCTTGTACCCTTTATGATCATAAAGTTGTAAAAACTGTTATCGGATAATGGTTTTGATTTAATTTAAAAAATTATTCTTTTAAATTAATTAAGGCTTAAACCAAATTGACTATTGGGCCTAGTGGGTCACACACATTAGATCTGATCAATAAGATGAGGGCATGAACGTAATTTTATAGAAGTTTTGGATTTTTGTGAAAAATTCCATCTTCTATGTATAAATGACTTGTGAAGCCAAACCCTAATAAGCCATATGGCTGGAGCATATCTCAAGCAGCCTCTCTCCCTCCTCTCTCTTCTACAAAGCGATCACCCGTGGTCAACCTTGTAATGAATCAATACATGATAGCGGAAAAATTTTGATTCCATAAAACCATGATCTTTACCTTGATCGACGCCGAACGAGTAAAATCGGGAGCCGAATATGAAGTAGAACGAGAGTACCTCATGAGATTTCTAAAATCCCTCACCATGGATGAAGAGAGGACATTCCTCCTTGCTGAAAACCGTTCAAGTGTCCGGTCTCTAGCGGTATCCACACGATCTGCTTCAATAGACGAGTTCTCTCTTCCTTCGGGCCTCCAGAAGCCTTCCAGATCCAAGCTTGACCATGGGAGATCACCTTCTAGAGGAGAGAGGAGGAAGAGAGGATGCTTGAGACGTGCTCCAGCCCTATGACTTGTTAGGGTTTGGCTTCATAAGCCATTTATATATAGAAATATAAGAATTGACAATTATTTATATCCAAGAATTTTAAAAATAAAGAGGGATTAATATTAAATCATAATTTTCAAGACCTTTCAAACCAAACCAAATGAGTAAACTGAATAAACTTGTTTGGTTTGATTTCTCTGACTTTTCAAACCAATACAAATTGATAATCTCTAAGTTCTTTCAAACCAATCAAACTAGCAATTTATAAGCCCTTTCAAAACAAACCAAACTAGTAAACCAAATAAATTAGTTTGGTTTGATTTATAAGGCTTTTCAAACCAAACCAAACAGATAAACCAGTAAACTAGTTTGGTTTGATTTCTATATCTTTTGAAACCAAACTTAACAAGTAAACCAATGAATTTAGTTTGATTTGATTTCTAAGATCATCCAAACCACACTAAACTGGTAAACATAATAAACTTGTTTAGTTTGATTTCTAAGGCCTTTCACACTAAACCCAACTAGTAAATTGGTTTGGTTTGATTTCTTATCCCTTCCAAATCAAACCAAATCAATAAAATGAATAAATCGATTTAATTTGAATTCTAACACCTTTCAAATCAAATCAAACGAGTAAATAAGTTTAGTTTGATTTTTAAGCCCTTTCAAACCGAACCAGTTGAATATTTTTAGGTTGGATGCTTGCTAAACATATTTATCTGATCATTTTTTTATTCCTTTAAGAAAGTTTCAAAATAGATCCTCATTTGAGACATGCTTCGTCTAGAGGAGGTTATGTTAAATTTAATATTGTCTATTTCATATCTTAAGGTATTACATAAAATTGTTGTCCATACTTCATTTTTCATATTTGTTTGAATCCATATTTCTGTCTACATATTACTTTTCCAATAGGGTAGATAAGTAACTTAGACAATTCTTAAATAGATATCTCCAACAGATTAAAGTCTAAGTATAGTTAAGAAATAGAAAGATTCTTAGATTATCACATTCATGAATGTAAAACCCTATTTAGACATAAACAATATAATAATTTAATTCAATGCCCTTGTAACAAATATTGTAACACTTTCATTTTTAAAATGACATGTTATAATAGAATATTTAATATGTGATGCCATATGGTTAAATTATTGAACGTGGATTTGTCATTGTGAAGTCGAAGTTAAATTAATTAACAAAGATGATGTATAATTAAATGATCCACAAGATAAAAATTCATAGGATAAAGTGATAAAAATGCTTCATGATATCCAAAATAATCAAGGAAAAATTGACATTTCTAGGATGAACCAAATGAAGAAGAATAAATGAAATCTTTTTCTATTGTTGTCTATTAAAAATAATAAAATTTTTGTATTTAGTATTTTTATAGGATGATCACTTGAAGAGAAGCATGCGGATGTGCCTCCATAACATGATATTGACCAGTGACACCATATGTGTAAAAAAATGACACTAAAGTTTTTTTTTCATGAAAGATTTTTTTCATTTGAAAGTGATGTTTTATCGATTATTAAACACTTGTTAGTTTTTATATAAGCACTTAGTGAAAAAACAAAGGCAATAGAAGACATCTATCAAGACCTTATAGAATAAAAAGAACAAATATTCATCATTTAAAAAAAGAATTTAAAAATATTTATTTTAATTGTTAATTTGTTGTTGACTTGAGTTGACATGTATTCTCACAATATTAAATGTTGTAAACATGTACAAAAAGAAGGACGTCTAGTTCCATAGATGCTCCAGATGGCATTGACTCATGAAGAGTCGACAAATGATATATGTATTAATTTTTTATCTAAATTGTTGAATGTTAGTTACAAATGTTAATAAAATGTCTTCTTTAATTAAAAAAATATAACATTGTTGATGAATGTCTGACCATTAGAGGAATCAGATGGTAGAATGTTTGAACATCTATTCACTCCTGAGGGTGCATTAATCAATATTTTCGATGTGCAGGATGAGAACAAACTTGCAACACTTGGTATGATATAAATAATGGAGGTGCTATTACCTCTACAACTTTGATAGTTCAAGAGTTTTACTGACATAATCGAATGTTTGACTTAACAAATTTTAGCAAGAATTGATCAAAGGCTCCTCCACCTGTTGATCTGTCGAGTTCGATACCACCTTTGAGATACAGAGAAGCAGATGGAGAGGATGAGGATGAGAAGGATGGAGAGGATGAGGGATTTTTTTGGAGAGGATGACTAATAGAAAGATTATATCTTTATTTATATATTACTTTTACTTGTATGAATTTGTATAATTTGCTTTTGTTCTACATTCTATGATTCTTCTAGGTATGTTCGATGTGGTTTGTTGTTTAATGAAATTGAATGGATGAAAGTACTTTGGATAAAAGTGTATGATGAAAGTATATGGTTTGTGTTATGTATGATTCTTATGTTGTGCTTTGTGATTATGTATGAAAGGTGTATGATTCTTATTTTCTTTATTTAATGAATGTGCATGTAGATTATGAAAATATAGATAATTTATGAATGTACAAGTGGATTATGAATGCACAAGTAATTTGTGAATATATAGATGAATTATGCACGTGTTGTGTAACTTTTGTAATAAACATGGAATTTTATATTTCCAATAAAATGTAATTTGTTTAATCAAGAATTTGGAAATGGACGAAGTCATTGCAAATAGGTATAGGTGACGATTGAAGTTGCCATCAAAGCATACCATAATACCTCTTTTCGGATATTTTGCACACCTATGATGATGGCTCAATAAAAACAATTGCCAATAAATATATGGAAGACAATTTAGAGTTATCACTAAAATAGTAACTTCTCCTACTTAAAAATTATTTTGATGGGGAAGTTATTGTTTTGGCGATGACTGGTAGTCGTCGCTACTAACTTAGCAGATGTTACATCCATCGCCAATATATATACACATGAGTGTCACCAAGTGGCGATGGCTTTGGCTTACCTATAATCATCACTAAAATCACTAATAACAGGTTCATTTGTGATAATTTTGTGGTAGCTTAAAAGTCATCGTAAAAAGTCTTTTGCAATGAATTTTGCATTTTTTGAGACGGATTCCATCGATCCTAAAAAAATCAACTATACGATAGTTTCTAATATGTATTTTTGTCAAATCAAATCAATGGATGCATTTGGTTGTGATTGACAGAAATTAGTAATCAATAAAATATGCCTTATCTGTTTTTTTGTAATAACACAATTCTATTCAAATATATCTTATCTGTTTTTGGACTTTTAGATTATAGTGTTACGCTTGATTTTTTATGAAGAATTGGTAGACAGATTTTTTTTCTTCTTTCTCAATCTTAAAAAGTTATCAAGAGAAGAATCATAAAAAATATTAATTATTATTAAATTTATATGTTTATACATTTGGGAAGAGATAAATATTATTTCAAAAATTTGTCTCCGGTAGTCCTAACCAAATGCACTTTGAAGAATTGTAAGATGAAAAAACTATGACATCCGATAAAACGGTTTTCTTGTATTCATGTATTAAACGACAAAAACTTAGTTAGTTTTGGCTTAAATCAGAGTTTGACTAGAAAAAGAAATCAGTCATACGAAGCACGGTTTTTTTTGCAGGGAATTCGTCATTTTAAAAGATTACAATTTAAAATATGCGTTAGAATTAATCTGTAATTAGCCTTCAAAATCATGATTTATATTTAATGTTAGAATTTCACGTGTATGTGACTCATTTTATATGCTGTAAAATATAAATATTTCATATGGCCACATTTTATATTATTTTATTCTTAATAAATAATTGAATAAAAAATATTTTTATCACATATAACACCGTATGAAAAAGTTTAATTAAATATACTAGTTATAATTGAGTTATAGTAATATTATAATAATTTGTTTTATCTACGTGTGTAACATTTAATAAATGAGAACGTTGTGACAACATGTTTGTTAGAGGAGCATCACATTCCCTGGTAACATCACAACTAAGGGTGTAAACAGGTCGAATTCGACCGTAAAATCATCAAGATTCAATTCTGATTTCGATAAGAGTTAAGATATTCTGATTTTGATTCTGATAATTTTGAAATCATTATATTTTGATTTCGATCTGATTTTGATTTTATTATCGAAATCAGAATCGAATTCGATAATTTCTAATTTTGATATTAAATATTAATTTTTAATTTAAAAACAAGTTAATAATTCACGTATAAATAATAAATTTTAATATAATATTTTTAAAACCGTGTTTTTATTATTTTATAAATTTATATATTATATATTATATTTTTTGAATTATTTTTATTTATATATTTAATATTTATAAAAATCAAATAAATAGAAACAAAATCACCTAATTTCGATTCTGATTTCGATAAATTATCAGAATATTCGATTTTGATAATTTATAAAATAAAATTTTTTATATAAACTTGTTAATTTTTATGGAAATAGAGTCAAATTTTAAAAATATTAAATTTCGTTTACACCACTGACTGCAACGAACGATGCGAGGTCTTTCCCTCTAAGGTGGCGTTTGATTAGACTTAATCTGAAAATCTTAACTCTTAATTTTAAGTCTAACTTCTTAATAACTGGTAAAAAAGTACTTAATTTGATTAAGACATAAGTAATTTTTCTTGTTTGATAAAAAATCTGAATCATCTACCTAATCTTCTTAATTAACATAAAATGACTAAATATTCATGAGTTTCCTCTTAAACATGGAAGATGAGAAAGAAAAAATTATTCATTGTTCTTTCAAGTGAGAAACAATGGATAAAATAGACAAAAAAATCTATATACAGGGAATTTATACTCTTCATAATTTTTATTAAATATTAATTTGTATAAAAATATTTTAAATAGATTGTCAAATTAAATATGTTTAAATTATTTTAAATAATAATATAAATTTTAGAACAAAATATTCTATTTAATAAATTTATAATGGAAGAGAGAGAGAGAGATCGCTAATACGTGGAATGATCCACTATCAGGACATCGTTGATGGGCCTGCACGTTGATGCAGTCCATCTTCAGGGCATTCAACCACTGAAATAGAAAAAGTGACATTTTTTATCTGAACAGATAAGAACTTTTTAAGACATAAATGGTTCGGTCAGATTTTACTTCAGAGAAATTCTCAAACACATGATAATGTCTAAACTCTGACCGTATTTCAGTCTAATCAAACAAGGCCTAAATCTCTAATAAGAGGACGTCTCAGACTTCGAACTCGCGGCCATTGTTCCAGTGACAAGTGTGTGGTCATCGTGACACTGTCAAATTTATTATTTTTTTTTCGTGTTACCGGCGAGAGTTTCTGCTGCCAACGAGGCGAGCGAGATCAAACGTGACCACGCAAGGTGAATGAGAGCCGTGACGTTGTCCCCACGACAAAAATTCCGCCCGGCGGTGAACCGAGACGGTCGAGACGGGCCCTCCGGTACAAATGTCGAATTCCCGTCCATCGACGGGTCGCTCCCAATAATGAAAAATAACGAGGTGTTCGGAGTAAAACGATCGCCTCTCCGGAGACGCCGTGAGCTGGCGTCACCACACAACGGCGGTGGTCCGACCCCGCTTCCCCGGCCCCTCGAACTGAGGCGATCCGAACTCCCGCCGGAGGGTCGTGCCGCGAGCGGGCGGGGGGCTTCGTCTTACGCCGCCCGCCCCTTCGACCCGCCCAAGGGCGGCCGTGAACGGCGGTCAGCCGCAGGCCCCGATTACTAAATTCCTCAAAATCCGACCAAACCGGCCGGCCGGAGACGGTCGAGGGAGGTGAGGTATCTTCGGCGCCCCGCCGGACAACGAGTCCCGTCAGCCGTCGTCACTCCGCGCACAGAAAATTATCGCCGGCCGCCGGTAACGGACGGTCCCCGGTGAGATCCGACGTCCGGCCAGAGCTGCGGGTCCGGAATCCGGATCTGCTGGACGGTCCATATCGGCTCTCCCCGACCCGGTGGGGCCCGATGGGCCGTCGTCCCCGCGCTCTACCTGTCGCCTTGTGGTGGCCCGGTGGGAGCCTGGCGTTCCGAGAATACCCCTCAGTCTAAGGGCATTTCCGGAACGCCACTTACCCGGGGTAGCCTTCGCCTTCGCCTTCGCCTTCGGCTTCCCGGCCGCTCCTGGCTTTATAAGAATCCGAGCTACCCTTCTTCTTCCCTGCATCTTCGCTGCCGTTGCAGGCTTCGCCTTCTTCCGCCTCCCTTTTGCAGCTGCTGCTGGTGGTCTCTGGTGTTTGGCCATCGTAAACATGATCTGCGCCGTAAGGCAACCGGGCGCTCCGGCGCTGGCCGCCGCCTCCGCTTCCGATCTGGCCCGGTCCAGGCCGGCGCTGCCTCCGCGGGTACGCTTCGCCGCCGGTGTCGGCCCCGCCATCTCCACGAGGAAGCCCCTGCACCTCTCGTCAGTTGAGGGGATCGGCATCTGCGTCGCCCGCAGCGCGCCGGCGGTGCGGCAGAGAGCGGAGTTTGTGGTTGCGGCGTTCGAGGCGGGCCATTCGGAGGGCGGCGTGGAGGAGAAGGGGGTGGCGGCGAAGAGGGTGAAGATAGGGATCTACTTCGCGACGTGGTGGGCGCTGAATGTGGTCTTCAATATTTATAACAAGAAGGTGTTGAATGCATTTCCCTACCCCTGGCTCACCTCCACGCTCTCCCTAGCCACCGGGTCACTGATGATGTTCGTATCCTGGGCGACGCGGATTGCCGAGACCCCCAAGGTGGACGTCGATTTTTGGAAGGCGCTCTTCCCGGTTAGTATAAGGCTTTGGCTGGTCTTCCTTCTGCCCTGATTTACCCGATGGGATTCTGACGGTGGTGTTAGTGCAGGTGGCGGTGGCGCACACGATCGGGCACGTGGCGGCGACTGTGAGCATGTCCAAGGTGGCGGTGTCGTTCACGCACATTATCAAGAGCGGAGAGCCCGCTTTCAGCGTGTTGGTATCGAGGTTCCTGCTGGGAGAGAGCTTTCCTCCGGCTGTATACTTCTCCTTATTGCCAATCATCGGTGGATGCGCTCTCGCTGCTTTCACGGAGCTCAATTTCAACATGACAGGTAACGATTTGTATCTTGAGCGGCGTAAAATGAAATTTCATTGTTGTTTTCTTCCGTTGTTCTCGAGCACCTTTCAATGTTTAAGTATGTTGAATTTCAGAATGTTGTTTTCCGTTTCTCGATGCGACGAGGCCTTTTTTTTCTTATGGAATTTCTGTGTCTCTTCTAAACCATGCGTGTTATGTTGATTCTTTTGACGTAGTTCCACATTTCCACTTGTTTGTCTAACTGTCTGGATGAGATAGATTCCTATTTCCTGCATTTATTCTTCTTAATTTTACATCCTGGATACTACTGAAGCCAGTACCTGAAAAATCAGTTGTAGGCGACGTGATTTTAGGGGTTATTATGTTCACACTGGGTATTGATGCTGGCTCTTCGTATTAAATACTCTGCTGATTGCTCGTCTTAGCCGGCTACATGTATTTCAGGTTTTATGGGGGCGATGATTTCGAATCTGGCGTTCGTATTCAGGAACATATTCTCGAAGAGAGGGATGAAAGGGATGTCTGTTAGTGGAATGAACTATTACGCCTGCTTGTCGATTATGTCACTCGTGATACTCACCCCTTTTGCCGTAGCCGTTGAAGGCCCTCAGCTGTGGGTGGCTGGCTGGAAGCAGGCCCTTACAGATATTGGTCCGAACTTTGTCTGGTAAGTTGTGACTGTGATCTTTTCTTTTAGCATTTATGTTGTGTATAATCACAATATTTCTCAGAAACGAATGGTCGAAGATCCTTCTTACCTGGATTTCTCTAAAATTTCGTTCGTATGCAATTCTCAGCCTTTTCGTGAAGGGAAAGGCTGTACCTTTGGTTAGTTAGAGTTTCTTCTTATATTCATGTAGAAATTTCTGTGCTTATCCTTTGTTAATCACTCGGCATAAAATCAGGAGTCCAGTGGAGAGAGTATCTTTTACCATCTTACAAAAAAATAAGGTTCACATGATAGTGATGGGTCCCATAGGTCAGTTCACCGTTTAAACATGTGGACCTTATTTTTTTTTACAGGATGAAAAGTGAGAGGACTCAAACTCATGAAATCTAAGTTGGAGTGGTTTCATCTTTCACTACATTGCCGACCGAGCCTAGCTCGGTTGGTGCGTCGCCCTGCTCCTGGGGGAGCAGGGCGCGGGTTCAAATCCCGGCAGGTACTGCCGGGCCACCCCTGGGTAGGGGGGGGTGGATCCGGTGGGGATTGATCCCCCGCCTACACAGTGTAACGCATACAGTAATTGCAAATTTATTGATTCTCGTGCCTCTACTGATTCTCATGACTATTGATTTATGTTTTCTCAGGTGGGTAGCTGCACAGAGTGTTTTCTATCACTTGTACAACCAAGTGTCGTACATGTCGTTGGATGAGATCACTCCGTTAACATTCAGCGTCGGTAATACTATGAAGCGGATATCTGTTATTGTCTCTTCCATCATCATTTTCCACACACCCGTCCAGCCCATCAATGCTCTTGGAGCTGCCATAGCGATCCTTGGGACCTTTCTTTACTCGCAGGTAATTCTATCTTCCTCCTCAGCACAATATGTAAGTTGAACTTGCTAGCAAGGCGGTGATTCCCATAGGCGCTATTATCTGATATTTTACCATTCATTGTTCATCGACAAATTTGTGTGCTCGACAAGCTTCATGTTAGGAAACTAGCAATTACATGATCAAAATGAATACCCGGCATAGGTATCACTCTTAATTAAATTGAAACAAATCATGTTCTTATCGAATTGTCAGTTGACATGGCCTTGAAAATTTTGGCCGGAAGATGCTGGGGCTTTTAGTCTGAACTCTGAACACCTTGGCTGAAGAAACAGTTGGGTTGGACAATCAGACCTCTTGTCACAATTTCCACCGAAGCATAATCTGGAAACTGCTCGCTGTCTAATCTTTCATGTTCTTTCATTTGCCCAGTACGGCATACTACTGGTGCCTTAAGCTATGCGATTAGGAAACCTTAGTTAGTGTTAATCTGTCCAAAATCCAAATCTTTAATGCCTGTTTTGGTCAAGAGCACCTCGTCAACACTAGATTTCATATCAAAAGTGTTGTGAATATTTGCGATTGATATTCTAGTAGATGTCTGGATCTCGTGCACACTTGCGGACAGTGCAGCCGTAACCCCCCCCCCCCAATGCAGGCCAAACAGTGAAAGCCCGTCAAGATTCACCATTCCGATTCGGCGACTACACCTGTTCCTCGCATCTCGTGGCGTCGTCACATTCCTGTTGTCGATGCGAGGCACTTGGCAAAAGCAATCACCAGATGTCGTTATGGGGAGTTCGGCTGGCTGGCGCACTTCGTCGCGGGAGGGCACGCGCGGCCGGGGACACCCTTTGCGTTACATGTTTGGTTAGAGAAGAAAAAAGAGAGAAAAAAATTGCCTCTTTATTGTAGCCCGAAATTGTTGTAGTGTGAAATAAAATCTGAGTTATCTGGATCTCGTCTTGTCCTGATTTTTGCTGTGCGGAGATAGGGTGGGGGAGTATGCGGTTGCTATTTCTCGTGTCTTGGCGGGGAGCGGGCACAGCGCAGAGCCGTAGATTGTTGTAGGCCCGGTTTGGTACGGGGACAAGAAGTGATAATATTGATTTATTCTTAATTTTTTATTTATTTTATAAATAAAATAAAAATTAATTTGATTTAGGATTATCCCATAGAAAATCATGAATAAATCATCTTTGGTCCGAAAGACTCCTTTCGAGGATACGATGAGACCCTCGCCTCTCCTCTCCGCTGCGTCTTCCTCAATCGTCGCTCCGGGTTATAGCGGCGTCTCTTCCGTCTTCCCCCCTTCTTCTTGCAGCTTTCTTTGCGGTCTCGGCGTCGGCTCCTCCGTCGGGAGAAGTTGCCGCATGCACAAGTTTTTCCAAAAATGACGTCAACTCACTCATTTGTTTACACGTAAAAAGAGAATCATGCAAAATAAATTATGAACCTCATAGTGGCAATTCTGATTTTGGTATCCGCTTGTGCAAGACGGAGGCCGTTTTCGGCGAACAGTTTTAGATCTTTTTTAAAACTCATTAGTTAAAATATTATTAATAGATATTATTAATTTTAATAAATTTATTATTTGAATTTAATTTTGTAAAGACATATGTCGGTAGATAAAAATTTTATTTTTTTCTTGTGTACCTGACAAATAAAATAACTTTATTAAAAATTATTTTATTGTTTCAATTACTAATTTAATAAATTTATTAATAAAAATTTAACTCAAATTTTAGTTTGCTTTTAAACTATTTTTAAATTAATTTTTAATATGTAAATTACAACACCTCACGTTTTCAAAATATAAATTTTGAGTAAACCATTTATCATGAAACATTTTAGTTTTAAAAATATTTTATCGTATACATCGTTTGAATATATAAAGTTGATATGTAGTAATTATTTATAAATTTTAAAGTAAATAAACGAAGTTACTGTGATAAAACTTTATATAAAACTTATAAAAATAATTTAGAAATAAAATAATGATAAATTTTGTTTTTTCTAAAGAGTACTAATATTTAGATAATAGATTTTACTTTTAATTTTGTTAAAAATAATTTACTTAATTTTTTTGCATTGAGATTGTGTTATGAATAAATGATTTAATTATATAGATATTAATAAAAACATTTATGATTGATATGTTCTCATTGGAATTTTTGATAAAAAATTTTTAGAAAATAAAATTACAAACAATGTTAATTTTAATTTCCTTGAAAAAGAGCTTTCGATGAAAAGTTTTTTCTTTGATTTTACTTTTACTTGAAACCGAATGGACCCTTCGCCAGGCGGAGAAGCCTTCAAATGATCGAACAATGCCGTCGGCGTGGAATCGGCAAGGGGTGGTGTTTGCCCGGGACGCCCGAAATCAGATGGTTCCGCAAGGGAGGGCAACGCTGCGCTGACTACTAAAGGAACCGGGTCGGTTGGGGGCAAAACCGACCCGGGTCGGCCGGGGTCGCGACCCGGGTCGGGACGGGGTCGGCCCGGGTCGCAAAAAATAATAATAAAAAAATCAAAATGGGGTCGGGGTCTTGGGGTCGCGACCGGGTCGGTCGGCCCCAAAACCGACCCGGTCGGGTCCGGGTCGCGACCCGGGTCGCGACCCGGCGAACCATGGCGCTGAGAACAGGGCGGCGGCACGGTTGGATGCAAGGAGTTAGGAGGGTGCCAAAGAGCGCAGCCCGCTGCGCGCAGGTGTTTTAAGGAGAGGGAAAGGGCGACGAAGGTGGTTTATTTGATTAGTTTTAAACTGAGTTTTATAAAATTTAGTGTATACACGTTTGTATGTTTTATTAGTTTTACCTTATGGACCTTTAACATATTTATTATTACGAAACTATATAAGTGTTAGTGATACATATTTTAAATATTTACGCAAAGTATTTATGCTAAGATTATTCTCAAATTTATTTTTATTATGTCAAACGTAAGATAAGTTTATCCTTCCAAAATTTATTCTTTTTTATACCAAATATATTAAAAGATAAGATCAGTTATAAAGAATGATTTACTCTCATCCCCTTCAAATTTACACCGTACCAACCGTGGCCTTGAAGATCTGTTGTTGTTTAACCGCGCCTTCCTTGCAATTGAAGCTTGCTCGATACAGATTCTGTCAAGTCTCTTGTTTTTGTCGTCGTTTTCTCCTCCGGTTGAGTGCTGAGTTTCAAGTCACAATTTTGTTTTTGATTTAAAGTATGATTATAAAATTAATGGACTCAAAAACTTGTTTTTGTATCCTGATTGAAACCAGAATGTGGCAGGTTCTTATTTCCGTTTATCCTATTTGATAAAAATACAAGTATATTTACATAAAATTAAATAAAATAAAGCTAGATTCTTTATAAAAAATAATATATAAAGTAATAAAATTATAAAAATAAAATTTTAAAAAAATTATATTACATTTTAGTAATTATATGTAAATTATTAACTAACTTTAAAATAAAAAACTAACATACAATATATATTTTGAAAGTTATTAAATTCAGTTTCGATTTTTGATAATAGAATCAGAATCAGATGTATATCAAAATATAGTGATTCCGAAATTATCGAAATTGTAACACCTTAACTTTTATCGGAATAAGATATATGTGATTCCACTACTAAATTTGATCAGATTCCACTACTAGTTTGTTTACAACTGTGGTTGTAGCACATATCATATTTATACCTCTATAATTTTTACCTAACACTAGTTTTTCCTAAGCAATCAATTGAGTGGTGCGAAAATAAGTATATTGGCTTGTAGAGGCCAACAAATTTGACTTGGGCAAAGGGCAATGGCTCTCTTTTCACATGTTGATATTATTAAAGCCTCCACACTACAAGAAAAAAATTAATGACCATAGTTGGAAACTATCATCACAACATGAAAAGCCAAGCCAAACAAATATTGGCAACGACTACAACATTGTTGCCATATTGTCGCAAATAAGCGCATCGCCAATGGTATAGACGATGCTTGTTGAGAAGCCGTCCCTACTAACCTGTAAACCGGCTGCGCCATAAGCCATCACAACTAAAGTATAAGCGATGACATAAAAATTGTGACTACTAAACTTATAAGTGATGGCTTACCAAGTCGTCAATAGTGACAACCGGAGATGGTTGGAGCCATCACCTACTAATGCTGGTGACTACTTAGAGTTGTTGCCAAACTATAAAAAGAACACCTGCGGGGCAACATAATTTGGTTTGGAGATAGATTAAGTTGTCACAAGTAATTGTTTGAGGATAGCTTGAGTTGTCCTTGATATTATTATTGGTGATGACTTTGTGAGCCGTTGCATTAATCAATGATATGTGCAACTGAGAACTTTTGGTGATGACCTACGCTATTGCCAATAGTTATGTGCAACAACTGAAGTCGTCGTTAGTAATGATTAGTGACAAATTCAGCCATCAGCCATCGCTAATAGTTTTCTTTTAAATTAAATGCCTATTTGAATATAAAAATCATGATTTAACATGGACTACACAACTATTTCGTACAACCATGCCAAAACATCTCTATTTCATACATATGACCATTTCATTCAACCATACCAAAACATTCATTTCATATATATATATATATATTCATTGCTTCATCCATTCTATACAAATATCCATGCCAAAATATACATCCATTCCATACATGCATTCATTCATACATAATAGAAAAGGATTTAAAAATTAATACTTCCATTCATATAACAAACATTCCAAAACATCCATTCCATAGATAGAAAATCAATACAACTTTTATTTTTATATATACAATGAAATGGGAAAGGGATACAATCACTCTTCATCCTTCCCAAAATACCCCTTCTTATCGTTCTCGTTGTTGTCAACGTTCTCTATCTGTCTTACAGGTGGCATCGCTGTGGATAACTTATTTAGTTGTTAGAATCTTTGACTGAGATTCTCATTCATTTGAGTAAGGCATTGGATTGTTTCTTGAAATGATCTTTGTTGATTATCTAGCTGATGCTTCATAGAAGTAATCTCATATCAACATTCAACATTTATTTGAGCTTGTTTCTTCACTTGCTCTATGAGTTCCCAGGCCTCTTGAGTCGTGAAGGATCCACTTGATCCACTATATCATGCGTTGCGAGTCTGACCTCATCCACCACATCAGATCAAATCACAATCTCTTCTCCTTCTTTAATTGACTGAGGAAGAAGAGCTCAAAGCTTTTATCTATTCCATTTCAACATGCACTCTTGTGATTCACAAAGAAATAAAAGAAATGTGACACGCTATTCTAAAAGAGGAATATTTCATGAGAAAAAGATGGATACGAATCGGGTTGGGAGTGGTCCCCAACTCTTTTTTTTGGCTTTTTATGGTTGATGCATGAAAGTAAGAATATGCTAAAAGCGTGAAAATGATGAAATGGAGAACATAACACTAAGAAAATGAAAAAAATGATGATATAAATACTTTCTTGGCAGACGCACACGAGGACTAGGTGCCTCAATGGATGGATGAGGTTGGATAGTGATGCATTAGTGGTATAATGCACAAATGATTAAGGTTGATCTCCTTCACTTGATTTCCTCCCCTTAATGATCTTCCGATGACAAAGATGGTAGGATCGGAATTGGCCACCGGATTGGTGGGTACCGATCCAATCCAGATCGGATCGGCCAGATCGGATTGGTCCAATTTTGAGCGATCCGCTAGAAGAAATAACGATCCAAAATTGTTCCGGATCAGTCCTTAAAAAGTGATAAAACCTAAAAAAAATACCAAAATAAAACTCTAGATCGGATTTTGATCCTATCTAAAGCATTTTGGGGGCAAAATCAGCCTGAAATCGCCCCCAAAATGGTGCCGCCGCGGACAGGGAAGACGGTCCGGTGACTAAGTCACTGGTTCGGCCGCAGGGCCGCCGCAGCGCCATTTTCGGCTAATTTTGGCACAGAATCACCAGAATCGTTTTGGAATCGACTGATTCGAACAATTTCAGCCTCGATTCTATCCAAAAACACCGATTCTGATGGATGTTTTCTCTGAATCAGTGATTCCGTCGAGAATCGGATCGGCCATGGTTAATCCCATCCAAGAATCGGCCGATCCCGATCCGGATCGGCCGATTCTGCAATCCATCTTCTATGATGCCCAGGGGCTTTAATGTGCACAGGAGACCTCCTAGACCCTTGGAGAGGCAATGGTGGTGCACGGTGGACATGAAATGAAGATAGAAAGTGATAGAAATGTATGCCCTACAAGCCAATCATATGTGATATGATTTTACATTTCTTGTAATATCTTATTCAGTATAAATGACATAATCTTCATTACTTGCACTATCTAGATGCATCTATCGTAATGAAGTCCTACGTTGCATGCAATGATGATTGAATTATGATGAGATCATGATAATGAGATCAATCATCTAGAAGCATGTACTCTAAATGTTCCTAGTCATAGGATCCTCGAGATGGGACATCAAGGATCCGGTAAGACTAGTGTATATGATATCTTTTCATATGATGAGAATGATCGATCTCATTGGTCATCATGAGATACATGTACATGTGCTCATTAGAGGAATGAGTTCATTGAACTGACTAGTATAGAATCCCTGAATGGTATCTTACTGAACTGTCGATCAGGGTATTCTATCATCACGGTTGCACGGTTGGATCTTTGACCTGAGTCGCCATAGATGTCTTGCCGGGCGTACCATGTACTTTGACTATTGACTTAAGGATCACTTAGTATTGTGGTCTTGTATAGTTAATGTATTGGGTATATGGGAAACCCGGTGGAGGCAATTGAGCGGACAATAGGGAATCGTTCACTCTCGGTAGGAGAGAGAGAATGTCCTATGGATAGTACTCTAAATCCTTGGCCAAGGTAGATAGGATAATTGGAAAAGGGTTTTCCAATTAATCCAATTACGAGCACAAGATTCCATAGTGTCGGTATATTTAGGAGTTGACGGTCAATGCCGTACTCCTATCCGACCGGAACATTGGATGGACGAAGATTTATATCTGTGTGGTAACTGATGATGGAAAGGCTCTTTGGAGAGGAGTTCATCCCCGAAGCCGTTCGGGATCATAGGATGTGGCTTGTACCCTTTATGATCGGTAGGCCGTTAAATCTATTATGAGATAATAGATTTAATTTAAAAGAAGTTGTTCTTTTAATTAAGCCTCAACCAAATGGGCTATTGGGCCTAGTAGGTCACACACATAAGGGCTAATCCATAAGTTTGGGGGCAAGGGTGTAAATATAGAGAAAGTAGGGGTTTTTGTGAAAAACTCCAAATTCTCTATATACTAGCGAATTGAGCATGAGCCCCACAAGCCAAAGGCTGCAAAATTCGTCCCTACCTCTCTCCTTCACGTTTTCCTATGCTGGAGGCCGTTGAGAGTCGATGGGACTTCATCCGGGGCGAGTCGGAAGGTCCGACGCGAAGGAGAACTCGACTATGGAGGTGGCTCGTGTGGATACGACTAGAGGCTGCACACTTGAGTAGCTGAACGAGCGTGAGAACACTCGATCTTCTCCATTCTTTAGGGATTGTTTGAATCCCACAAAGTACGTGTTCGAAACTGTTTCGAATACCGGTTTTGACGACGTCGTTCGATTTCAATCGAGACCAAGACAATGATATACGTGGAATCAGATATTTTCCACTGCGCCAATCTGATTGGACCGATTCCCAACAGAAATAAGTTTGATAGTGCTAGATCTGGATGTGCTGGGTAGAAGCGAACATGTTCTTTGCATACATAGTTGGGGTAGGGGTGCGTAAACAAACATATGTGTATATGGGAATGGAATGATGGGCACCTTTGTTTGGGAGTTTCAGTAGTGTGATTGCACTCTTGCTTTGGTCCACCCTTGTTTTTTTTTTGGTGGGCATCTTTATGATAGAAATGTATGCCCTACAAGCCAATCATTGATATGATTCGACATTTCTAGAAATATCTCATTCAGATTAATTAGGCAAATCTTCATTATAAGCTCTTATTAGATGCGAATATAATAATGAAGTCCTTGATCAAATACAATGATGATTAAATCATGATGAGATCATGATAATGAGATTGATCATCTAGAGGTATTTGATCTAAATGTTCCTAGTCATAGGATACTTGAGACGGGACATCAAGGATCCGGATAGACTAGTGTATGTGATGTCTTCTCATGTGATGAGGACGACCGATCTCATTGGTCATTAGTGTGGAGACACTGAGATACACATGCGAGTGCTCATTAGTTGAATGAGTTCATCGAATTGACCGAATCGAAACCCCGAATGGTATCTTACCGAACTGTCTATCAGGGTTTTCTATCATCACGGTTGCATGGTTGGACCTTTGACCTGAGTCGCCAAAGATGCCTTGTTGGGTGGAACTTGTGCTTTGACCATTGACTTATGGATCACAATTTAGATGGTCCTATATAGCGATGGATCGGGTACAAGGAAAATCCGATGGAGGCAATTGAGCGGACAACAAGGGATCGTCCACTCTCGGTAAGTGAGAGTGAATGTCCTATGGGATAGTACTCTAAATCCCTGGCCAGGGTAGATAGGATGATTGGAAAAGGAGTTTTCCAATTGATCCAATTCCGAGTACATGATCCTATAGAGTCGGTACACTAAGGAGTTGACAGTCGATGCCGTACTCCTTTCCGACCGGGACATTGGATGGATGAGGGTTTATATCCATGTGGTAACTGATGATGGAAAGGCTCAATGGAGATGAGATTATCCCCATAGCCATTTGGGATCATGGGATGTGGCTTGTACCCTTCATGATCGGTAGGCCGATTAATCTGTTATCGGATAACGGATTTAATTAAAATTAAATAGAATTGTTCTATTTTATTTAGGCCTCAACCAAATAGGCTATTGGGCCTAGTGGGTCACACACAAAAGGAATTATCCATAAGTTCAGGGGCAAGGGCGTAATTTATAGAGATTTTGGGTTTTAATGAAAAATTCCATAATTCTCTATAAATACTAATGGTTTCAGCCAAACCCAATCAAGTCAAGGGTGAAAACCACGTCCCTAGCCTCCTCCCTACCTCCTCCTCTCTCAAGAAGGTGTCCATGGTCGATGGAGCTCCGTTCGGGAAGAGTTCTCGAGGCCGGCGCGAAGGGAGAACCTGCTGTGGATGAAGTTCGTGTGGATACTGCTGGAGACCAGACATTTGAACGGTTTGGAGAGCTTGAGAAGCTCATCTCCTTCCTCTCCATGGGATTATATGAATCCCTATCAGGTATATTCGAACCCGATTTGATCGGTTTTCCGTTTTCGTCGTTCGGTTCTGATTGAGACGGATTCTAAATGAACCCATAGGAATCGTCGCTTCCGCTGAACCAAATTTTAATGGACGATTCCTTACACTTTACTTATAGAGGAAAAGTCTCAAATCTCCCCCAAATCACAAAAAAGGTGTAATGATGGCTGATTTGACTTTCTACACCTAGGTGGAGGGTGCATCTCTTTGATGCACCAGGGAAGGTAGGACGCTTGCTTCAAATTTCATTATAATGCTGCCTTAGTCCTCGTGATGATCCAATGCCAAAGATCTTATCGAGGGTGGGACACAACAAGTTAAGGTGTTAATGATGATTTGACATTGCATCGCACCAAGCTAATGATGATAGTAAGATTTTGTCAAACAAAAATAACAAATTCTTAAAGATTAGTGAAGGACTGGGTTGCGAAATTCCTACCAAGTAGATGCATCTTAGGAATGGATGCATGGGTCGCTATTAGGGGCACACCATTTTGAGAGAATCACATTCCAAGTAATGTGTCCCCGTTGTGGGGGCATGTGCCTAGAGTTGAGGCATACACACCTTAGATAAGAATGTTTCTAAGGTTGATATGTAGATTTTGATGGTAATTTCGAATGCTATCCAATATAATAAGAGTTCTTGGCTCTATATTTAGTTATAGTAATGTCTTAATTTTTTATTATTAGCTTTATTTAAATTATATGGAGTTAAGCAATTTGTTAATTGTTGGATATAATGTTTATTACGATATAAACTTGGCCTTTCAATGGTAAAATTTATCAAATAAAATGTGTTACAATATAAAATTCTCATGTTTTCAAGAGAAAACAAAGTTTGTAAAGTGACAACCATGTATACAAAAAAATATATTTAATACCACAAGATAAAAAAATGGTCTTACATGTTTATCCAAGAATAAATTTTGTATAAAATATATTTTAGTCATGATTGTCATTATCTTTTTAACAACTTGCATTTTTTGGGTCATTCTTTAACACTTTTCAAAAACTGATGGATATATAGCTTAATTTTTTAAAATGTTCTGATTATGTGATGGAGTCTTGCTTTCAATAAACACTAATCTAGGGAATATAATCGTCTCGTCCATTCTAAGAGAAGTATGGGTTACACATCTGAACTATGGATCCCATCTCACTGTCAAAAATCTATATTCAACCTCGCATTTAAAGCCAGCCCTAAGAGCGAGGCCTCAGAAACCCTAGCTTCCCTTGGCTCTCTTCTATATGCTCAACTTCTGTTGATGTTACGTCGAATTGTGCAAAGAGCCGTGGAAGCTGTAGCCATGGTGAGTTGTTGTTCATCATCGTTTACCCCTTCCACCTTATCTCTGTTGACTTGTGCTTTGTGTTGTTTCACTTTGAAAGAGGCTTTTTCATTTGAGAGGGGCTTAATACTTGGATCTTTTAGTGTTTGCACTTAGAATAAAGGCTGGTGCTCTCTGGATGGACGTTCGCTAATACTCTATTCCGTTTCATACTTGATATGTATTTTGTTCATCACAACTTTTGACTGATCAGTGTTAGATGTTTCGTGATTCCATATCCGGTTGTTGGAACCTCAATTTTTTGAAAATTTCAAAAATTCATTTTCCGTTTGATTTTACTTTTGACTTAATCTTGACTATTAGGAAAATAGATGGTATTTCATAACAGTATCAATAAGGTCAGTGGTATGCATAAAAATATATGTTTAGGTTATTAGGTCCTTTTTTAAAAAAAAATTATTTTTATCTCTCCCCATTGGATGGTGCGAAGATCCGATGTTAATTACATCGAGCAACGGCTCGAATACCCTTGATTAACTGCCGTAACAATCCATAAAATGAAGAACATACATCCACAAAGATAAACACATGTACATAGCCCCATGAACCTAGTGGGATACAAGCATTTGATGTATTTGGCTTGATTGATTTAATTTAGCCTTGTTTGATTTGAATTTGTTTTATGCTTTTCTTGTTAGTTTAGATTCAGTTTGATCTTGAGTAGAGCCCGTTTCATTAAAATTGATTGGAGTTTGGTTTAAAAGATTTGTGGGTCGGATTTGCTTAAGGATTTTTTTTTGAAATTAATTTGAGTTAATCTTTAAGGGTATGTTTTTAAGTTTCGATTAAGATGTCACCTGAATTTGATAAGATTTTTTTTAGATTTATTGTTTAAAATGTGTTGATTTTTGTGGGTTTGTTTTACGTTAGGATTTAGAAGCTTGATGATGGGATTAGATTTAATTAGAATCAGTTTGAGTTTATTAAAATTCATTGTTTATGAAATTAATTTCATCTTTGAGATTTTCCTTTGATTTAATAGAAGTGTTTCAAATTTATTTAAAAATTTGATTTGGTTTTGTTTTATCATGTTTTGACACCTTTCGACTTGGGATTTTAAGGTTTTGGAAACTTTCTTATTTCTAGTTTGTTTGAATTATGTGAATTCTGAGTTTGTTTTAAATTGGTTATTCACTTTTCATTAGGATTTGTCATCGTGGTGATTTGTTTTAAATTTTCATTGCGATTTTTTTAGTTATGTATTATTTGGGCCAGATTTGATTTAAGTAAAACTTGTTAAAATTTGATGTCTTTTGATTTAAATGATTTAATTTGGGTTTGTATTTACTCAAAGATTACTCAAGACTTGATGCCCTTTGCTTGAACATTTGTTTGAGTTTGCTTCGATATCATTCATTCATTTTTTGTTGTGTATTCTTAATTTGAAGCTGCAAATTAGATTTGAAGTTCTGAGGTTTCAGTTGGAAATTTTGAGATTTAAACTTAGTTTTTTATGTTCTAATTTGAAATATGTTAGAATTGAATTTCATATTTGATTTTTCGTTTATTTATTTCAGATGTTGACATTTTTACATATCAAATTCAATGACTTTGCAATTCCCAGATTTCTCGGGCTGATCGAGCATCTTCCAAGTATTTTACTTGTATATTAAGATTTTGAGATAGATTTTATCTTTGATTTTCTTCCTCTCTTCTTTTTTTACTTGTCGTTTAAGCAATTTGACCCCAATGCCTTAAGTTTCAATTCTATGCCTTTTTTATCTTCTACTTACTGTCCCTGTTGATTACAGATTTCAATTTTATGGGGTACTTGACTTCATATTCAAAACGGTCCAGGGTACTTAACAAATTATCACTCCTCTCCCACAATTTACATTCTGCAATTTCTTAGAAAATGGATCGTGTAAACCAGATTTTAATGGAATAAATATGTTCTTTTTAATAAGTCTTCTTTAAAACCTGCATTCACCCGAGCTCATTGGGCTATCCACATCCTTTATGTACGTGACAGTGCACAAAGCATGACTTTTATTCCTTGATCAATTCAAGATACATGCTAAAGTAACAATTCCATGGTCGCTGATGAAGGATCCAGTTTGGCATGATCTCATTAATTTCAAGGGGATTCATTCCCTCAAGGATCTCTTGAGATTTCCCTCCTCATGTAGATAGAGCTTGGTGCTCCCTACATTCGAGGATGGATCGAAAGAAGATAGGGACATGCCCATTTCTCCCGTCCAGGATCAAATATGCCGGGGACATGCCCGAGTGCCCATCCTTTGAGGTAACTTATGTGAAATAGGCTAGCTCTTAAATTTTTTTTATTTATGATAATCTCTCTCTTTCAGGCCATTTCTGGCCTTAATTCCACGTTTTCATAATCTTGACTTCATCAGCCTATCATGGTGCAATTCTGGTCCATCTGACAGGTGGACTTCTTCAGACATCATGTCGGATCCCATCAGTTTCATAGTTTTCTTGATAATCCAGGCCCTGCTGGCCAGCTTCCAGCGTGTTTGCACAGTTTTCCTATAGTCTCCTTGATTACTCTTAGAAGGATCAAGTTCAAGAATGCATGGGGCAGGAACTTGAGGAGGTCGGGTTCTACTTAAAACAAATCTATATCAAGGATCATTTTTTGAGGGCAATGATGGAGGCTAACCTTAAGGATCTGCTGAAAGGATGTGGCATAAACAAGATGGTTTTCAACCATTCTTTGATAGAATGATGAAATAGGATGTGGCCAAGACAGAGTTATCTCAACGAGAGAGAGAGAGAGAGAGAGAGAGAGAGAGAGAGAGAGAGAGAGAGAGAGAGAGAGAGAGAACATTTGACTGATTTTTTTTTTAGGATAATGACAGCCAGGAGATGGGTTTTCGATAGGACAATACATCAATAATGGCAGGATATTGGTAGAATGACTAGGGGAGGAGACACAACCGAGAGACCTTCAATCTTTACCTTTTGCTTCTTTGATCCTTCCTTTTCCTCTCCTGGTAGTAGCTTCGAATTTGCCTTTCCTAGCACACTTTCTTCAATCTTTCGGACCTATCTCAGCAGCAAATCTCTAGCCTTTTCGAACCTGTTCCCCTAGCCAGACCTCTCCTCGGCCAAACCTCTCCAACCGCCCAGCTTTGTACACAGCAGAGCCTTCCTCTTCTTTAATTGACACGGTTGTCTCCTCTTCCTTTGCTTCACGCTGGAACCTCTCCAACCCCCTGTCTCTGTCCGACAGGTCTCTTTTTAAAGAGAAGAAACTGTCCAGCATGGCTTCCCCCTTGTCATGGAGAGAGTGGGGATAATGGGAGTAGTGGCCACAGTGGGAGGAAAAGGTAGTTTTCTGTCCCCCACGTCCTTTTTTCAACTCTCCTAAAAGTTCTGGAAACCGATCTTTGACTTAGTCAAAAGATGGACAGCTCGTGGCTGTCATCTACCAGGTGGTATGATCTCTCCTCTTATTCCCATAATGCTAAGTTGAACTCAATTAAATATTTGATACCATTAAGATCCAATAGTGTAGGATCCAAAACTTTAAGTAAGGAATCAACCGCAGCCCTTGGATCATCACCATTTAATCTCATCTTTTCCTTAAGTCTTATGGATCCAATACTGTTAGAGGTTCAATAAGATAAGATCCAGTAACTTAAGTTATGTTGAATCTGAGCCATTAATCTAAATCAGCCCCTATCTGTTTCAATCCCAGCCCTTCTTTATCTCTCATAATCCAATTATTATTGAGGAAATAACACGAGAGAACCTAATAACCTAAACAGGTTCGATCCTCTTCTCATTTGACCCATCTGTTTCAAACAGAGAAGGCAGCCGTTGCTGCTCTGCCCCTCCTACGATGGTCCTTCTTCCCCTTCGGCTCTAGGTCCAGTTGGGGAGCCAAGTATCTTTCTTTGAAGGGGAGTCTGCCGCAAGGTCTCCTGCCAGATTCCTTCTTCTTTTTTTTGTTGTTCCTGCTATTAGGTGCTATTTCTATCACCGAACAACCCTACTCATGATGTTGTCACTGCTGTTGGACCTGTCTGGCTATGGTGTTGTAGGTGCCATCGTGACCAACTGAGATTGCCACTGCTGCCATTAGTGTAAGGCTCAAGTATTGTTGCCGGAGAATCTCCAGCAATGGAATATTTTGTCAAGTGCAGTTGTATCTTGTTGGGGTCAATATGGACAGGCTTGTATCTATCCTTCACTTCCATTTTTCTTCTTTATCTCTTTCTTATTTGATCTTGATGATATCTTGCTACAGACAGGTACGGTTCCCTATTTCTTCTTGTCTTTATTGCATTAGAATTAAGGTTCAGAAGGGGAGCTATCCTTGATAGTCCTTCCTGGCTATTAGGTGTTCCCACATGCTCTCCCCTTTTTGTTTATAATTCATTTCTTGTCCATATTTTCTACACTGCCCATTCTTCTTTTCTCCAATCCTTGGTCAGCCGCTGTAGTATTCTACTGGGGACATTTACGGACTTTGAATTTTGGAAGCTGGCTATCTACTGATCCTGCAACATTCTTAAGGTAATTGTATACAGTAATCTCCTGGTTTTTGGTACCTTCTCTCTCCTTTAAACAAATAAGAGTAATTCGATGCCGACACCGGTGTTCACCTAATTTTATCTATCGAATTTGGGCTGTAAAATGAATCATGAACTGTAGTGGAGGTGTTGTGCTTCACATGTCTAAGCTCTGCCATGGTGCAGCCAGAATGCACCCTAGTGGCATACCATTTCGCGACAATATTTATAAAGATTTCTATTTGTTTGATGCAAAGTTGATGAAGTTGATTATAACCTTGATTGATGTCTTTGCCATCTTGTAAGTTTTCAACCGAGATAGTGCTTTAGTCAAGTATTATTAATTGTGTTACACTGATCAAACTTGTTGCTGTCAGATGGCAGCTTAAAATTTTGAATTTCTTGGTGCAGACTAAAGTAACTATATTATTATACACTTAACTATTATAAACTTATATAGTTATACTCAATATAAGTTGTCAATTAGAATGGGCATTTGTTGTCTGGACGAAAAAGGTGGTTAAAACATAAAACCCCATTATGTCTTTGCATTTAAAAATAACATCACTAGACTAGCTGATGCAAAAGTGCCTTGACATAAAGAGCATTGTTGTAAATGATTTCCCCTTTGTCACTTTTTTTATCATTATAATTTAATACAAATATTGACTTGTTGAAAATTGAATGCATCATTAATATGTTTGCATGTGAACTATATGCGGTTTTCTATTGCATCTAGTTCTCATTAAGTTCACATTTTAGTCACTTTTCCAATTGGTGAATTTCTTGAGATAATGTCTAACTCAGTTTCATAGGAGTTTTTGTATTGATATTGTTGTTTGGTACTACATCCACATGATGCATGATAAACTTAACATGATTAAACATTTTAGACGCTCTTGTGATGTCATCAACTACTTGTTTGTATAATGGAGTTATGTTATCAAAGTCAACAACCAGTTAGATGTCGAGGCATAGTTGCAAGGTAACAAGGCACCTAAGATGTTGAAGGGTGTCAATTCCACTGTAGTGACAAGGTGGTTGCTTAGGTAGTATCATTAGATATGTAGATATATGTACATACATATGTGGATATACATATATATGGATATACACTCATATATATAATCAGATGTTAATATTATATATTTATGCATTCATACAAACATATACACATAAATATAATTATAATTGTACGCTATAATTGAATGTGTGCTTATGTCTAGATACATATAAATGTGATTTTATATACGTAATTATGAATGTGTGGGTATTTTTTTAGAAAGGAGTTAATCTTGATAAACTCAGGGAAAGAGAAAAGAAAGTTAGGAGAGAACTTTAAGAATTTTTATGTATATAATATATATTTATAATTATAAATATTAAATATACATGATAGTATAAGTGATAGTGAAATATATTAATATGTTCACACTATCGTTAAATGAGTTCTCTTTGAGTATCATGGGGGAAAAACTCTCGAAATAAGTTTTTTTAATCATGTAAAAGGATCTAGGGTGCCTTGGGTAGTGCCCTGACAAAAGTGTCTTGGTGCCCACCTTGATAACTATGTGACAAGGCGACGCAAGCCCGCCACTCATCGCTTTGATTGGCCACAATTGCATAGGCAATCCTCCTACCACTGTTGGGGCACTCTATTGGCAATTCACGTGGAGAAGATGGACACCACAGACCTAATAAAGGGGGAGGGGGACTAAGGCCTTTCAACACAAAAGGGGGAGGGTTTGAACCCCATGCTTTATCATGTCTCTGCAAGTCCCCATAAGCCTTCTTTTTCACCTGATTCAGCCACGATCTGCCTCACCAAACCACAGTAGGAGTAGGCCTCCGGCATAGTTTCTGCCTTTACTCTCTATCATTGGTATGTCTCTGGCAACCCTCCTCTAGCCTTCCTAAGATGCATATACCCTAAAAAACTCTTCTCTTCCTCCATTCACCTCTATTGTACAAGGTAGTTGCCAAAGGTCCTAAGACGAGATGATCCCTTCCTAGCTTCAAGTGCCTCTTGTCTTTGACTACATAGATAATGAGCATAACAAGAATTGAATGATACTATGTCTCATGCTTCTCAGGTGTGTAATTTTATGCAATTAGAGAGACCATATCATTTGAGAATATAAAAATGTGGATTGCTGATGTTTGCCTCATGTGTCTATAATTTTTGGTTGGTGAACACTCAAAAAACAAAGAAAACTTACTACAAGAACAAGGCATGCTGGAAACACACCTTGCATAAGGTCACACAATATAAGAAAGGAAAGGATAGTCTTTCTGCTCAAGGGAAGCGTCGGTATGATCAGAAGCAGTCAAGTTATGGAGGGCAAACAAAACCCATCTTGTAATATCTGGCAATTAAAAAAAAGTTTTTTTAGAAACCGCCCCTTTCCCTCCCCCTCCCGGGTTCATCGCCGTCATCCCCGCCACAATGCCGCCGTCCCCCCCAGATCCTTGCGACACCTACTAGTTACGCAGCCCTCTTGCTTGATCTCTCTCTCTCTCTCTCTCTCTCTCTCTCTCTCTCTCTTGCCATCCCGCCCGCCTCGGACCCTTCCTCTTCCTTCCTCCTCCGGTGTGTCGCCGTTGCCAGTCGCGACCGCCATCGCCATCGGAAGCCAGCGCCGCCAAGCTCCCCTTGCCACCGTAGCCTCCGACCCCTCACCCCGTCGCTGTTTTCAGCCTCTAGCACCTCTCTTGCCGTTGAGGTCATTGCCATCCAGCCCCTTCCCACGCTACCCTTCATTGTCGCCGGTAGCCGCTGCCGTCGACCTCCCCTGTTCCGGCCAAAATCGCCGCGAGAAGTCCTCTCGCCACCGTTGTCGCCGGCCTTCGCCCTTCTCTCGCCGTCGCCATCGTGGCCAGCACCTCCCCTACTGGTCTCCATCGTTGGAGCCCTGCCGTCGTTGTGTGCCTCCGCATCCACCGTCGCGAGCACCGCCGCACCTCGTCGTCGCGACTGTCACCGCGGGAGCTCGGCCCTGCGCAATCGAGCCGCCGGTCCAGCCCGGCCCAGCGACCCGGTCTGCCTCCTTCAACCACCAGTCCAGTGCCATCGAGCCGCCCCGGTTCAGCCATTCGAACCGCCCGGTTCGGCGTCGGTTCGGTATTTTTTGATTTTTAGAATTATTAATTTTATAAATTAGATTTAAGGCCAAGAAAATTAGCAAAAAAATCCAGAAAATCAAGAAAAATCCCAGAAGATTCCAAGTAGGTTTATCAAACTTGTCTATGTATTTGACTCCATTTTGATTAGAAAATATGCATTATTTGATTTATGGACCTTGATTTGACTAGTTTAGACTTTAGACCTAAGATTAGCGATTTTTATTAAAAATTCTTGAAACCAGAACCTTTAAATTTATATTTTGAATATTATAAAAAATGTTTAGCATGATTATGGATGGGTAGAAATATTTTTCATGAGATTTGACCATATGTTATTTATGTATATGATTATGTGCTAGAATGGACCTAGAATTGAAATATAATTATGTGGAGGTTTGAAAAAATCATAAGTCATCAAATTACACTTTTTGAAACCTGTTTAGGTCAGATTATGGGTGTTGACATCAGAACTTAGTTTGTTTTGGATATGCCAAACTTGATTTAGAATAATTGTCTTGTATATGTAATTAAGCATGTCTAGATTAGTTTGATATTGCATGTGTATAGTTCATGTAAAATTTTTTTGGTTTGGTTCCATATTATGTAATATGACTTGCATGATATGGTTAGGTTCATATTGTCAAGTTTGATATGAGTTTTGTTTAGAATATGTTAACCATGTCGGTTAGTACAAGTCTCGTCTAGTTTATGATCAAAACAGTTTGTTTTGCATGGATGACATTAGAATGAGATGTTATGTCTTGTGTGCATGATAATCGGGTGTGTCATGATCTGAAAAGTTATTATGAACTTTTGTATGACATGTTATGAAGGCTTCACCAGTCTATTCTAGTCAAATTACCCATGGACAACGGGTCTCTTAGATAAATCTAGCCCGCCACAGATCTTGGATTACTGCGGTTTTTCCCTAAGTGTCACCACTTCATAGGTGCATTAAGGGCTAGCTTAGTATATGTTATTACTATATAAATTAGAGCTGGTGAAAGTGATCTGTATATGTGATGTGAAAAGACAAGACGACCAATTCCTTTCTATATGACTATGGGTTTAGAAAGAACATGAAATTATGTTAATTGTATGTTATGTTTAGATGTTAAAGCATGATAAGTGAGAAAAATCATATATGTCCCATTTTAGATTGGTCATGTTAAGTTAAGCCTTAAGGTCATCTAGTTGATTTTTGTTTAGTTTTATGGCCTTGTATGCATTGGTCTAGAACTAACTGGCTTTGGCATAACCTTTTCATTAAAGAATACTATGTTTGGATATGGGTTGTGAGATTAATATAGAAGAAATATATATTACTTTTGTATTACATCTCAATTTAGATATGTTAGTTATCTGATTGATGGGTAAAGTGTGTAAATCTTACGGAGTCCCCGGATTCACCCTGTGGTGGGTTAATATTTTTTAGCAGGTTTTGAAGATCAAGAGTTTGACTTGGAGGCTCAGGTAGAGGTCGTGGAAGAATCAGAATCCCCTGGAGTTGGAGCAGAGTGATATTTTATTTTCATCAGGTTGCTTGTTTTGGACTTTTAGGATGTTGTGTGGTTAAATTAAATCTAGTGATTTTTCTTCAGAGATGGAACATATAAATGAACTTGGTTTGGAATTTAGTTGTTTTGAATGTTCAAGTTTTGGTTGGAGTTGAACTAGGTGAAATTGACTCGGTTTAAAGTTGTTGACTCCGTGTTTGGAAATCTTGTGGAACTATGTAGATTTGATTGTTTTTGTTGATCTACGTGCTTGTATGGGTTATGAAATCCAAATGATGGATTTCTCCCACTGTCACGGCGTTGTATTTTCCGCTACATAGTTGTGGTTTTATGTTACTTAATTTTTGGGTCGTGACACATCTTCCATAAAAGGTATGCCTATCTATGGATCATATTAGAAAAATTTGTTCACATCTATTATCTTTTTAGTGAAAACCATCTTATTTTGGTCGTTGGTGAAAACCATCTGTATTGCAAGTTTGTAAAGGCTATTGGACAGCATATTGAATTCTAAACTTGGCCTCGAAAACATTGGTTTTTATGGCCGGAGGTCTGACGTGTTTGTATGGTTTTGTCGACCAGCCTAAAACCACTAAAAAGATTGTGCTGAAGTTGCAGTGCCAGAGCTGCAAGCATTATTCCCAACATTCGATCAAGGTTTGCTCATCTTGGTGCGTGAGTTCTTGCTACTTTTGTTTGTTCATTTGCTTATTTGATTGTCTAAATTTTTATTTTCAGAGGTGCAAGCACTTTGAGATTGGAGGGGACAAGAAGGGGAAGGGGACGTCACTCTTCTAATTAACTCTTGGTGTTTGGTGGATCCTTTGCGGATGCTCCTGTGCTTTATTTTTAACTTTTTGAATGATCAACGATCTGATGTTCCGTTCAAGTGTGGAATTTGGGTTAGCATATGAAGTGTTGTTTTCTACAGATTATCATCAGAAAATGTTCACTGAGTTAAATCATGCTGTCTTTCCAATGTCACTGCTCTTCACTCCTCAGGTGCATGAACAATAATGTAGAGTTTTCAGTAAATTTATGGGGTGTTTGGTTGTATTTTAATTTTTAAAAAGGTTTCATGATAAAAAATTAAAATATAATACCAAACAAGATAATTTTTAAAAGTGAAAATGTGACAATGAAAGTGTTTGGCAAAAATATTTTAATTTTTAAAAATAATAATGAAGTGTTTGGTAGTCCTTTAAATTCAATTTTCATCAACTATTTTAAAGCCACCGGCGGGAGGAGATTTTTTTCTTTCTTGCAGGAGGAGGGAGAAGAAAGAAGACAAAGGGGGGCGGTTTCAGGAGGAGAGGGGCGTCTGGCAGCTGGGACAGCTCGGGTGCGCCGCCAGCCACGGCAGCACGCAGTCGGAGTGGTACCTGTGCGCGCACGGGAGGTTCAGCACCCACCGCCTTTCTCCCACCGAAATGGCCTCCTTTCCTTCTCGCCGATCGCCGAGGCCGCCCTCTCCCATCTCGGACGCTTGGGCGTCACGGTGCTGCCGGGCCTTTCCGCCGCCGAGCTCGCACGCACTGAAGCAGAGTTTGGGTTCCACTTCCCCCCGGACCTTCGCGCCGTTCTCTCCCTCGGCCTTCCGGCGGGGCCTGGCTTCCCCGACTAGCGCCGCCCCTCTGCTGATCGTGCGACGCAGTATCAGAGTCGCCTCCGTCTCCGGGCATCGCTCGAGCTGCCCATCGCCGCCGTCTCCGTTCAGATTGCCCGCCATGCCTTCTGGCCCAAGTCCTGGGGCGTCCGCCCGGCCGAGCCCGAGAAAGCCCTCCGGCTGGCTAGATCCGCCCTTCGGCGTGCACCCTTCCTCGTTCCGCCTGTTTGACCGTTGTTACCTCCCCGCAACCCCCGCTCGCCGGGAACCCCGTCTTCTTCGTCGACGATTATCGCATCCTCCGCTGCGGACTCGACCTCGCCGACTTCTTTGAGCGCGAGGCACCCTTCTGCGCAGTTCTGTCGCCATCACTCTCTGCAAATCCACCGGCTGCAGATCACGTCCTGCGACGTCAGAGATCCGCCGGGTCGGCAGAGAAGCCGCCCCTGCCCCCGCCCCGTCCGCGGCGGAGCATGGACTCCGCGTCGGGCAGGACCCCGCGCTGGATCGAGTTCTGCGACAAGGGGGGCGCCTGTCGATGCACAGATATTCCCTCAGATCTGCGAGAGGGCGGGAGCAGACTGCTCCGCCGGGCCACCTTTCACGGGCATCCTCCTCCCCCGCCGCTGCCTCCCAACGCAGATCGGAGGGAGAACAGCGCCCGCCCGGCCAGTCATCACGGCGGAGATCGATCCGGTCGAGATCGAGCAGGAAGCAGATGGGCGGGAAGCGCCGAGTGCGGAGGCCAGGACGCTTCGCGAACGCTGATGGCGCCGCTGGGAAGCGCCGGGAGGGCTTCGCGAGACGCTGATGGCGTCGCTGGGAAGCGCCGATAGGACTTCGCGAGGGAGGGCTTCGCGAGGTCGCCGCTGGGCGCCGGGCCGCCGCTGGGAAGCACCGGGAGTGCCAGGACGCCGCTGGGAAGCGTCGGGAGGAAGCGCTGGGCCGCCGCTGGGAAGCGCCGGGAGGAAGCGCCGGGAGGGCTTCGCGAGGGCGCCGCTGGGAAGCGTCGGGAGGAGAGGGCTTCGCGGGGAGAGGCAGCGTCGGGAAGAGAGGGCTTCGCGAGGCCGTCGCTGGGAAGCGTCGGGAGGAGAGGAGACGCTGGGTTTCACTTTCAAAAAAAAAAGTGGTCTCGACCACTTTTTTTTTTTACAATGCCCTTCCGGTGAAAAGTGTTTTTAAGATAAAAAACGGTAGAACCAGCCAAACAAAGTTTAAGAGTCACTTTCATTACAATTTTTAAAAATTAAAATTAAAATCCTCATTATCATGCAACCAAACACCCCCTTAACCTTTTAAGAATGTTGGGGCATTCGTCTAGTTACTGATGAAATAAAATGAACCCCATAGTTTACCCCATCATAAGCAGTGGAGAAGATAAAGACTGATTTTCTTACATTGGAAAACGGTTGAAGAGGCATAAGGTATATGCAAAGAAATTGAATACATGACAGAGAAAAGTTATACATTTCTCCTGCTCTGATTCTGACAAAGCTGGATCTGCTTAGGGTGAAATAGACGTATTATGTCACCTTCCCATCAACAGATCTTTGGATATATGATCTGGGTTGTCTTGTTTCTTTGTGATGTAAACGCGTATGTGTCTAGGAATATAGACGGTACCAGGATCTGGTATCTATTTCTTTCTGAATTAAACAAGTTCAAAGAAAAGTAGTGATTTAAAATAAGTTCTATGTCTTGGTATCTGTTTCGTAATAATGAAGTAGATACACAAATTTCTCCTTTGGAAATTGGTAAAATCCATATCCTGTTCACACGTAAACGAAGTTCTTCGAATCTTCGCCTTTCTTTATCTATGTCCGAAGTATGGGGATGTATTATGCATGGTGTGCTGGCTGGGTCGGCGACTCGGTCAGTTGGGTCGGCTGATGTGGCCGATTTTTGGGTCGACTGACCCCGACCTGGTCCGTGACCCCGAACCGGACACGGTTGATTTATTTAAATGATTTTTTATTATTTTTTTCTCGACCCCGGCCTGACCTGAGTCCTAACCCCAACCGACTAGGGTCGATTTTAGGCCTGACCAATCCAATTCTAATTCCTGACTCTGCCTTCCTTAATATTACGTAATACGTTTGATGTGAACTTACTTTGTGTTCTTGATCACTAAAAAGGAAAAATACAGACTTATGCAAGGACTACGGTTCTTTTTTCTTTGCTAAAACATAAGAATCACAGTTGTAGCCCATTGTCGTGATATAGATGAGACCGATCAAGCGGCATCTTTCATATTGAAGGCGTCACGTGTTGCTGTCAAATCATCTGAAATCGAGACTTGTATTGAAAAAAAAAGACTCGACGAGGTGTATGGTTGCATAATAAATTTCTATATTTATGGTAATATTTTATGTCAAAACAAAATTTAAAATGATATAAAATTATCATGTTTGGCAAGGTACGATAATAAAAAAAAAGAGCCATGCTTAACTACTAAGTGATGGGGATCACAACCCAAAAAACTAAGGATTCATCTCTTTATTTAGCCCAGGCAAAATCATGTATAAAAGCATATGTTAACCCCGCCAAAAAAAGAGGGTGGTCAAAATACTCTTGCAAAATACAAAAAGTGCAGCGTCTATGCACAACATGAGAACGAAAAAGAAGCGACTACAAGCGAAGCAATTGTCATAAAAAAAAGAGAAAAAAAAAGTGTTCATCAAGCACACAACCATACGGGACAGCTCATGTTTATAGTTTATTCATTAAGTCAATCGACCATGATCCTCCGAAGAGGGGGGGCCGACGGCACATGTCATCTTCTAATAGGCCGAACGCCAACGGTCCTCCAATGGAGGGGTCGACGACTGCCTTTTCCAAGGATTATTATTTTTTTATTTTTTTTTATTTTTTTTTTGGATCGACCGGCCATAGTTCTCCGGAAGAGTGGTCGGTGACGAATGTCATCTTCTTTTAGGTTGAACATCAACGAGCCTCCAATGGAGGGGTTGACGACAACCGTATCTAGTTTTTTTTAAGTCACTCGGGTCAGTCCAACCATGGAGACGGTCAGCTGATTTCAACCCCCCACATCAAACATGCTATTATCATTTAACATTTCAACCGAATATGAGCAAACTCAAAGCACACAAAAAGTGCAGTAATCTGGTGCTAAAAAAAAAAAAGCAGCAACGACGATGGGGGCAAAACGAAACATAGGCAGAGAAGCCTACGGTTGGGAACGCAACAAGCTCGTTCGATAGTCGACCACCACACCGAAGGCTCAGAAACCGCCCTGTCTTGAGCAGTCGGGACCTGAAGTTTAGAAAAGGGGGTCTCCTGCACCATACAGGAAAGAGAAGAGAGGGGACGTTGAGCTGTAGCAAAAAAAGGGGGGGAGAGAAAATAAAAAAAGAAGGGGGCCATCGCCGGGGGACGGATGAGAAGCAATTAAAAAAAATAAGGAAAAATAAGAAACGGTCTACCCGGAACAAAAAAAAACAGAAGAAGAAGAGGTGGAATTCTATACCTGAGATCGAGAAGTCTCCCTGCGTCAACGGGCCTGACGTTCAGGAGAACCAAGCTCCGGAAGGGTGCTCCCCTGTCGAGAAGCACGACCCTGCAGGAGACGAGGTAGAAGGACTCAACAGACCCGGAAACGATGGGCGAAGCAGAGATGGGACACACCGGTAAAAAAAAAAGAGGGGGGAGAAAGAGCTGCCGGACCTTCTTTTCTCAGCCCCGGAACCCCTATTCGCAGCGACCCGGAAGCAGCTGGAGGACGGACGCGCCCTCGCCGACTACAACATCCAGAAGGAGTCCACCCTTCACCTGGTGCTGCGCCTCCGCGGCGGCGCCAAGAAGCGTAAGAAGAAGACCTACACCAAGCCGAAGAAGATCAAGCACAAGAAGAAGAAGGTGAAGCTCGCCGTCCTGCAGTTCTACAAGGTGGACGACTCCACCGGCAAGGTGACGAAGCTCCATAAGGAGTGCCCCAACGCCGAATGCGGCGCCGGTACCTTCATGGCCGACCACCACGACCGTCACTACTGCGGCAAGTGTGGACTCACCTATGTCTACGGTGGCAAGAAGCAGGCTGGGTAGGCGGTGAAGGAGGGCATCCCACCGGACCAGCAGCGGCTGATCTTCGCCGGGCAAGGATGTCGAGGTACACTGCGCAAGCCCGCCTGTGTCGACCGATGGATGGAAGGAGGGGGAGAAGGAACAAGCAAGCAGGCCTGCGCGGCTCACCCACCAGAAGGCATGAGGAAGTCGACAGGCCTGCGCGAAGCCACCGAGGGGGCATATAGAGTTACAGATCAGCCGAAGCCATAAAAAAAAAAAGAAAAAAAAAACTGTAAGAGCAACGACGGGAGGAGGAGGTTGTGAGAGAGAACCCTCACGAAGCTCGACCTCGCAGAGGAGGAAGCGTCACCGTGGCCTGACGAAGAAAGGAGTCCGGTCCTGGATGTTCCACGCGTCACCGTCGTCCTCACCAGGCCGGTATGTGGCCTGCGCAGACGCCTTCAAGGGGGGGATCGACAAAGGGGCAGCCAAGGGAAGCCTCCCACGCAGCCGCCGGGAAATCTACAGGGCGCTGGGCCAAGGCGGCAGGAAGGCGGTCCCGCGCAAGTCGATCGATGACCGGAGTCGCCGAATGGTGCAGAGGAGGGAGCTCGCTGAAGGGGAAGCTCGCAGAACAGCCGGAGGAGTCGCGGAGGCTCGGCGATGACGAGTACGGAAGAGGGGAACTCTCGAGAGGCCGCTTGAGAGCTCGCAGGGGGCGCCGTCGCCTTCAGCTGCCGGTGTACCGTCGCCTCTCGCACCGGCGCTCTGCGCGCCTGCCAGCCGCCCGCAGGGGGGCGAACGCCAGGATGGGGAAAGGACAAACATGCCCCTTCCGGAAGCTTCTCCTGCCGAGGAGCTCGGTCACACCTGCATGCCGCGGGGGATTTTGACTCTCGTCGCCTGTTGGCGTCCCACCGAACGACTAAGTAGATACAGGATGTGGATTTTGACGGGAGTCAAAATTAAAAATGGAAGAGCACTAGTGTCTCACCATGGCCCCCTCCAGCAAAGAAAAAAAAATAAATGAAGCAGATATCTTGGTCAGCAAGACAAAGAGGTTTATTTTGACTTTGGTCAAAATTGGAAGAGGGGAGTGTTTGTGCATCGCCACGACCCCCTCATGCACCAACAAGATGATATATATGCGTTTTTTGTAAATACCCATGGAGCTGGTCCGCTGTGAAGCTACGTACTTATTAAGATGTGAACGAACGATTTTGACCATGGTCAAAATTAGAAGATGCAACCAGGAGCCCCTTCTTGCACAATTGATTACGGAAATGTCTATTTCAAAAAAAAGGAGGGATTACAATGTACTAGAACGAGGTACATGTGTATGCAATGAAATTTTTTATTTTATAAGTCAAGGAAAAAGAAGAGAAGGAAAGATGTTCTTTCTCGTTAAAAAAATGATGGAAAAAAAAGAAGAAAGAAGAAGAACAAGATGGTATCAGTTGACTAAAAAAAGACATGTATATAGAAAACAAAAAAAAAGGGAGAAAAGGGAAGAAGAAGATGATGGTTCATGTAAAAAAAAGAGAGGGGGAGAATAAAACAAAAAGAGAAGAGCAAAAAAAAGCGGGGGGGGGGGTATTCTTTCCGTTTAAAAAAAAGAGAGGAGATAAGAAAAAAATGGTGTCCGCCGGCAGCAAAAAAAAAAGGGAAGAAAAGAAAGAAGAAAGAGAGAAGAAAAGAAAGAAAAAAAAAGAAGAAAAGAAAGAGAGAGATGATGGTTTCTGTAAAAAAAAATGAGAAAAAAAATGATGATATCCTTCGGTCAAAAAAAAGAGGAAAGAAAAGAAAAAGAAGTGAGAGATTCCTCTCATTAGATTATGACATTAAGCAGGGTATTCATTAGTAAATTTAAATTCGTTTAAATTTGTAAGGAGGAAATAGAACCCCCCTAATAGTCCCCAAATGGGCCCAATTGGTGCTGATTTGTTCATTGGATCCATGCACATACATTTGGGCCCTCATTTTAGCCATTTGGGCCTCAAATTTTCAAAAGGGGAGGGCCCAAAAGCTGTCCCAAATAGGCCATGCGAAAATCCTCTTGAAAAGTGATTTGAGGGACATTTTGTGTAATTGGCCACCCCAACCCTCCATAAAGGTGACCAAAGCCCAAAATGCCCCCACCTTTTTCCCTCACACCTACCATAAAGCAAAAGGCATAATAAAATATTTCCAAAGTTACCCCCCCTCTCCTCACACCATCAAAAATAAGGAGAAGTTGGGGCATTTTGTGGACCAAAATGCCTCCCACTTTTGGCATATAAAAACCACGATTCCCTTGGAGAGGAGAGAGGCAACATACCCCAAGCGTTCTCCCTACGTAAAGTGCAGCGCTCTCCCCATTGCCCCCATTGTCCAAGAAGTGCAAGCGAGAAGGAGTCCAAGGTCCATTTCTCATGGTCAAGTCCCAAGGTATACCACGGGTCAATCATATCATCTCACACCATGATAGCATGTGGAGATCACATCATCTCACACCATGCATAGATAGCGAAGATCACATCATCTCATACCACGATGGCATGTGAGGCATCAAGCAATCAATGGCCCATTAGCAAGGAGGAATATCACCCATTTCATCAAGGCCCATCAAGGCTCTCAAAGCCCAATTAGCCATCATCCATGTGGATCAAGATCATGTGACCTCATTTCAAATAAATCAAGTTCAATTAACTAAGGCCCTAAGGAGAGAAATTACTCATCAAAGCCCATTAAAGTTTTCAAGGCCCAATTGATCATCTTCAAATGAAATGCAAGACCATGTGCTCCCATTTCAAATGAACCAAGTCCGATCAATTAAGGCCCAATTAGGTCTTGACCAATATGAACAAGAGACCGATCCAATGCCCATTAAGTCGGGACTTAGGCCCATTAAGGTCTACAAGGCCCAATTCACCATTCTTAAAGGAAGCTCAATGTCATGTGACTCCATTCCAAGTGCATCAAACTCGGTCCACTAAGGCCCAATCCGGTCTTAACCGAGATGAACATGAGATCGACCCAAGGCCCATTAACATGGAAAGTGGGCCCGTTAAGTCCATGATGATCAAACTCCAATTGAACCAACATGAACAAAAACCCAACTCTACCATGAAAGAGAAAACCCCCAACGGTTGGAAAGAAGACCCCCAACGGTTGGTGGAGGAAAGAAAAGACCCCCAACGGTTGGTGGAGGAAAGAGAAGACCCCCAACGGTTGGAAAAAGAACACCCCCAACGGTTGGTGGAGGAAAGAGAAAAGCCCCAACGGTTGGAAAAAGAACACCCCCAACGGCTGGTGAAGGAAAGAGAAAACTCCCAACGGACCATCAAGGCCCGTCAGCTCGGTTAATCCCCGATCGGGAGATACCGACTGGCGGATGAGAGAGAAAGCCCCAACGGCTCACCTAAAAAAAAAGGGAATATCTCAAAATTCATCAACTCGGCTCGCTCCCAAAACGAGCAATGCCGACAAACGAAGTCCAAGACCCATTAATCCGGTTAATCCCCGATCGGGAAAATACCGGGTAATAGATGAAAATCCAAATTCATCAACTCGGCTCGCTCCCAAAACGGGCAATGCCGACAAAAAGTTTAAGACCCATTAATCCGGTTAATCCCTGATCGGGAAAATACCGGGTAATGGATAAAAACCCCAAATTCATCAACTCGGCTCGCTCCCAAAACGAGTAATGCCGACGAACAAAGTCCAAGACCCATTAATCCGGTTAATCCCCGATCGAGAAAATACCGGGTAATGGATGAAAACCCAAGTTCATCAACTCGGCTCGCTCCCAAACGAGCAATGCCGACGAACAAATCCCAAGACCCATTAATCCGGTTAATCCTCGATCGGGAAAATACCGGGTAATGGATGAAAAACCCCAAGTTCATCAACTCGGCTCGCTCCCAAACGAGCAATGCCGACGAACAAATCCCAAGACCCATTAATCCGGTTCATCCCCGATCGGGAAATACCGGGTAATGGATGAAAAACCCAAGTTCATCAAATCGGCTCCCTCCCAAACGAGCAATGCCGACGAACAAAGTCCAAGGCCCATTAATCCGGTTAATCCTCGATCGGGAAATACCGGGTAATGGATGAAAATTCCAAGTTCCCATTAATCCAAGCATCCCTCGACGGAAATACCGGATAATCGGATGAAAATCTCCAACGCCCATCGGTCCTGGCCAAATTCCTAAAAGGAAATGTCGGGTCACGGGTATCATGTCCAAGACCTAGCAAGTCGTTAATCCCCGATCGGGAAAATACCACTTGTTGACGTGGAATCACAAAGCATTGGATCAAAAAGGAGAAGACCGCGAGGCTAGATTCAAGGCGTATGCCGCCTTCTAGCCCCGACCTTATCCCAAAAAAGAAGGAGAGGGAAGCGGAAAGAACACATGAAAAAAAAAGGAAATAATGGGAGAGGGGAGGCAGTGCCGATACTCCTGCTTGTTGTTTCATTATTTACATTCAAAAAAAAAGCAAACACATATTTTCTTCCTTGCATTTGTCCCGTCTTGAATGTGTTACCATGGCAGTTAATCAGGGGTTACTGAGCCGCCGCTCAGTGTAATTAACATCGAATTCATTCGTGGATTGATGGAGAGAGGTCAAACCATAATTTAAAGAACTCACACCATAACCTCGCTATGTTATTTATAATAGCTCTAATAATCATCAAATTAATTTTTTTTTATATACCGAAAGAGGTAGAGCGAGAATCTTGTCATCATCGTTGTTGAGGATTTTCGCGCCAAAACGATAAGTGAGGGAAAAAGTTGTCGCATCCGCGTAATATAATATTTTATTTTATCCCTCAAATAATTTTTACCAAAGATTAATCACAATTTTCGCCGCAAAAAAGAGTTTTAAAAAATAAATAAAAAAAGATGGAGCGGTGTAAGATAACAATAAAATAATAACAACGATAATCGCGAGGTTCATACAGCATACTTTCGTCAAACTCCCCCGTGAGGGTTATTTAGTAATTAAATATATCATATAATAGTAGCACACAAGTGAAAGAAGCTATATGTAGACCGTACTGAAGGATCCGTTTGCAAACTGTATTAATAACCAGTTTCATATTAATTTGTTTTAATATTTGGTACTAATAAATTTGACGCTGGTGCACCTACCAACACTAACAAAATTTACGCAGTATTGGTCACCATGATCATAACTAAATAGGTGAAGCAGCGGAGGAAGGTGGCTTAGTCCTGGATATGTAAAAGAGCAAGTACTCCAACAGCTAGGACTGTAATGAGGAAGCAAATCGAGTTTGCACGAGGTTTCATCTCAAGTAACTGAAGCTTGAGATCGGTGTATATATATAGACAGATTTTACCGTTCACGTTGGGACGCAGTGGTATAATATCTCTGATCCATGTTTGTATGGCGCTGTGCGATCTTTACCGGCCACTGAACCAGGCTGTTCAAAAAATATATAGAGAGAGATTCTCGACATCCTCTGGCTTTAATCCCATTCCATCTCCTAGTATAAATTAACATGAATGGACAAAAAAGTATCAACCCAATTCATATTAAAGATGGTGCGAGGAGTACTTGCACCTTTATGCATCAGGTTATTATAGACTAAAACTTTTTATTTCATCCTCCCTCTTGTGGCAAGTTGTAAGCATGGTTGAAGTTAACTCAAAATGTCTCGAGGTGAAAAAATCGTAAGAAGAGAAGATTTCACCTTTTCTCTTGTCTAAAAACGAATCTTTTATAAAATATTTATTTTTAAATATTTTTTAACAATTTTTGGTACAAAAATTTATTTTATTACAAGAACAAATGCAACCACACAACCTCTTAAGTGCTGTTTGGTACGGGGATGACTCGAGGATAAACTTGAGTTATCCCCAAAATTTTGAGGATAACTCAAATTTATCCCCAACATTTTATAGTACCAAACATGTCCTTAGCTCCCAGGACGTTCTAGACCCTGCAGGTCCGAAAGTAGCAGTGTCTGAAATTTGAGGGTGATTAATTACCCACCCCAAGAAAAATAAAAATATAGGATCATAAACTTGGTTTTTATATTATTTGTCAAGACTAAGGTGAGAATAAATTTAATTTATACAAGTTAAATTAATTTATCTCAAAACTAACCTAGACCGACTGGAAAATGATCCCGCCGTCCACGTTTGAGTCAACACGTTCTAGGGTTCCGGCGCCGCCTCCAACCGATATAAGTTTCACGCGAGCCTGATATCTCGTGTTCTTCTTCCCGGCCGCCGACGCACCGGGATTGGGGCATCGGAAGAGAGGGGAATGGGGCGGAGACCTGCGCGGTGCTATCGCCAGATCAAGAACAAGCCGTACCCCAAGTCGAGGTACTGCCGGGGTGTCCCCGATCCAAAGATCCGGATATACGATGTTGGGATGAAGAAAAAAGGGGTGGACGAGTTCCCCTTCTGCGTCCATCTTGTCAGCTGGGAGAAGGAGAACGTCTCGAGCGAGGCGCTGGAAGCCGCGAGGATCGCTTGCAACAAGTACATGACTAAGTTCGCCGGCAAGGACGCCTTCCACTTGCGCGTCCGCGTTCATCCCTTCCATGTCCTGCGCATCAACAAGATGCTCTCGTGCGCCGGGGCCGATCGCCTCCAGACGGGGATGAGGGGCGCCTTCGGCAAGCCCCAGGGGACCTGTGCTCGTGTGGACATAGGTCAGGTGCTCATGTCGGTGCGGTGCAAGGACAACAACGGCGCCAACGCCCAGGAGGCTCTGCGCAGGGCCAAATTTAAATTTCCTGGCAGACAAAAGATTATCGTCAGCAGAAAGTGGGGTTTCACCAAGTTCTCCCGTGCCGACTATCTCAAGTGGAAGGAGGAGAACAGAATTGTTTCCGACGGTGTCAACGCTAAGCTTCTTGGCAATCGCGGTCCCCTCGGCAATCGTAAGCCAGGCCGCGCCTTTCTCAGCTCTGCCATCTCGGCCTAGACAAAGACCAGGGAAAAAGGAAAGCTTCAGTTCTACATGGCGGTTATAAGTCTTGACTACATATGATTCTCATAATAGTGACTTGTGTTGATGATTCTTATTGTAATGACCTCGTGTTCTGTTGCTTCTGGATGTGATTTCTTTGCAACAGTTTTTGGTAGCAATGCTATGATGCATTTTGCTTTGTATTTCTGCTTATTTTTATTTGTTTTGTGCTTACCTCTCTTTTACCGTGCTTCTTATGATTTTCCCTGGTGTACCTATTATATTGATAAAAAGTTCAGCTCTATGCCATTTTCCGTTGCATGTGCACTTTGGAGGATATTGCTTGAACATGTATTTTAAGTTATTTACGGTTTTTATATCACCCTAAAATGTTTGGGTGGTTTAAATTCACAACACTCTCGCAGATCTAATAGGAGGATTATTGATGTCTTTGATCAACTTACCAACATCTGACCAGTTGACGGAACAAGGAGCTGATGAGTTGTGGGAACATTCTCAAAACTAGAAATCAAGTTGGTCATTTTCGGAGGACGTTGCCATTTCTAGACAATATGCCTATATGAGTTCATACTACCCTTCTACGGGGACAGTTCATGACAATTAGTCAATTGTTGGATCATAAAGTGTTTTATTTTTCCGAAGGGGAAAAGTGTTGTTGTCTATTTCCCCAATCCTTTCTCAAGAAAAGGTGCTTATAATCAAGAACACTGTTAATCAGCCAGATAATAGAGGCTTACGATAAAATCTAGTGTATCATTTTTTTGTTATATTGATGAAATTCCTCATGATGATGTGAAAGAAGGGAGATAACTTACCCACGCTGTGGAGGTGATGTTTCATTGTTCTCATCAATGAAAGTAAACAAAACAATGTGGTAACTGTGAAAACTCTTTTATAGAATTTACATTGAATGTAGGATTGTTTAATTGGCTGTATGCAGGTGTCAACCTGAATCGGGATGAGGGTGCTTGATCCCATTGCAAAGATTGTCATCTTACAACTCGATTTATCTTTAAGAGATTGAAGAGAAGAGATCTCGAAAAACTCTTTGGAGATTGGATCTCATAAATGTCAATCAACATGCATGTATAAGTGTAAAATGTCATGTAATCTTTTCAAAGAAAGACAAGGGAACCAAGATTCAAATCCAAAATAAGTTGACTAGGTAGTGATCGCTAGATCGGAATCGGTAGCCGGATCGGTGAGTACCGATCCCATTTTGATCAAGATTGGATAGATGATCTTGATTGATTTTTTGAGAGGAAAATAGATCTGGATCTGTTCGGATTAGCCAATTTATTCTAATAAAAATATAGAAAAATTATGAAAAGTCAGTAGTGGTGAGGACACCCGCGGTTGAGACCGGTTCGACCCCGCCCTTGTTTATCGATGGCGTCGACGACTGGTTGTGTCACTTTGGATTGACGATTAGATGCTATTTTGTTTATTTTGTGTAGCACACACTTCATTTTGGTTTTTTTTGGACACATTTTGTATGTATTTTGGGGATCTTTATATGTTTTGGATGTATACACACCTTACACTTAGAGTTGAGGGCATTTAGAAAATAGATGTCTTTTAAGGGTACACTTGTAATGGGCTTAGTTTATTTATACCCACACTTGTAAGTTCATGTTATGCATGAATGGAATGAATGAAATTTGAAATGGCATCCTTGTAATTTCCCCCTCTTCACCCCTCCCGATTCCTTCTCATGCGCACGGCGGAAGCAGCCGGCTAGGGCGCAGACGGCCGCGACCTCCCTTCCCCCCCTTTTGGCGGCAGCAACGCCTCATTCTGATGCTCTCCCCTCCTTCCTCTGGTGGAACCGGCCCCTCCTTCACCCTTTTCACCTCCTGGTGCTCTCCCCTCCTTCCTCTGGTGGAACCGGCCCCTCCTTCACCCCTTTCACCTCCGGTAAGTCATTGTACCGCACCCCTTGTCCTCTCTTCTTGGTGGTCCGGAATCGTAAGGGTTCTCGGCGGTTCTCCCCCCTTCACCCGACAGCCCCCACTGCTTCTAGCCCCCAATCAGGTCTGTTCGGACCTGTTCTACCTCTCCTACACCTCCAGTTAATGTATATCCGATTTCTCCTTCTCGTTCAACCCTCCACCTGACCTGTGCGACTCTCTCACCTGTGCCGGACAGACCCCTCCTTCTCTTCACCCCTTCCACTAGTCGATCCGGCCTCAGTCCCTCGTCTCCCCCACTGGAGGACTGTGGACGCCAGCCTATTCTCCTCCCTCCCCTTCCTGTGGCTCTACTCCTTCTCCCCAACACTCTCTCCAGTCGTAGCCCGTTACTTTGACAGGTTTTCCCATCACGCGGCGGACAGTTTGGAGGCTCGGGTGACTCGGCAAAATAGCCTGTAAGAAGCTACGAGGTGGTGGTACGATCGTCGGTGGATGAACGTGCGTCACGACCAGCCAAGTTGAAGATTCCGACGGTGGTTGACACCCACGCTTAGGCGTGGAGGTATGGTTTCCTAACCAAAGTCACTTGCTTGTTTATTATACGTCGGTTGCCGTGTCGAGAGCGATTAGACCATCTAGCTATTTTGATTAATCGTTGCCAATATGAGTGGAGTTCCTCGTCTCGAGCTATTTATTTCGGTTACGTTGGAAGTCGGCAATGTCCTATCTTGGTACCACTCATAGTACCCGGTCCTCTCACTAGTTGGGACCGTTTCTTGGGCTGGATAAACTTGATATAATAGTCTACCGGATTGTTTTCTTAGCTAGTTAATTGCGTAGTCAACGTGCTGCTGTATCTTCATAACTAGTTGTTACTTTGATTCCCGGTTGGTCCCGCATCAGTTTGGTATCACAGCGGGTTTAGTTAGGACATTGGGTTAGCACCCATCGGGAGTCTAGGTCCTATTTGCATGCACACCCGTAGTGGTACCATTTATAACTCGGAGTCTCCCTTGTCTGATCCCCACCCTGAGCTTCCTGAGCCCTCCATGGATCCCCACATTGCCCAGTTGACACATCGAGTCGATACCATTGAGGAACTAGTTAGGGAGCTTAGGGATAGGTTCACTTATCTCTTGCAGACCGTGCACGAACTATCTGATCAAGTTGCAACTCTTCAAAGGCGCCCCCTCCTCTTGACCCTGTCAGGCCTGTCGATCCGGCCTGTTGTTCCCAACCATAGGCCCCCTATCTTTCCAAGCCGACCTCCCATTCCACCTCTTGTTCCTCCTACGGGGCGCCCAGAGCGGCATCCCCCCCATGTTGGCTTCAATGAGCATGGTCCAGGGCACCGACATCACCATGATCAGGCGGAGGTTGAGGAGCAGATGCTCCGCCATGTCAGGGTCGATGCTCCTGAGTTTGGGGGGGGGCACTTGATCCGAGCCTCTATCTGGACTGGGAATCTGGCATGGATCACTAATTTGAGTGGTATGACATGTCGGATGCTCGGCGGGTGAGGTTCGCCAATATGAAACTCACGGGGCAAGCCAAGATGCTTTGGAGCAATGTTGAGGCCCTCCTTAGGCAGCGTCAACAAGAGCCTATCTAGACCTGGGACGAAATGAAGGCCAAGCTTTGCGAGAAGTACTTACCTGCTTCATATCGCCAGTGCCTTCTCGCCCGTTGACATGCTCTAGCCCAGGGGTAGAGGTCTATCTTTGCGTACATAGCCAAGTTTGATGAGTACATGCTTAAGTGCAATGTACGCGAGGAGAGCGCGGTGACACTCACTCGGTTCAGACAGGGGCTTCAGCCTGAGTATCAGTGTGAGTTGTACCACCGAGGGGTCGAGACCCTCGGGCATGCTTACGAGGTAGCCACCGAGTATGAGCAGTTTGAGACTCTTTACGAGCAGTCCACTCGTACTAGAGCTATTCCGCCTACTCAGGACGACACTCAGGTTACCTACTCCCCTCTGACCCGCCCTCCTCTGCCCCGTGGTCCAAAGTACCCTCCTCGTCTTGCTGCTCTGTACCCCGCTAGAGGTACAGGTCGGCCAGCGCGACCCCCCCCTCTTCCCTTATTGCCCCCTCCTGCTCGGCCCCCTATGGCCGCCCCCTTCTTCCTCAACTGTATGACAAGGGCAAGGTCCCTGTTGTCGGTGAACCCTCCTGCTCCATCTCTCGGGGCAACTGTTTTGGATGCGGGCAACCTGGGCACATGTGTGCCCAATGCCCTTATTCTCTATGCCTCGATGGCCAGCCTCTTGACCCCTCCTCGGACACATTTGAGGAGGTCACTTACGTGGCTGACCCTAGCCTCTCTGTCGAGTTTTAGTTGGAGGACGAGGACCCGACTGACTCCCATCCTGTTGTGCCTCAGTCGGGGTCAGGTGAGAGTGCACTTGGCATAGTCCATTGTGCTTTCACCCAACCCGTTCCAAGCGACGATTGGCGTCAAACTACTATCTTCCACATATTTTCGACTTAGAGGCAAGGCATGTAAGGTTATCATTGACAGCGGGAGTTGCATTAACGCTATTTCCGCTCGTCTTGTATCGTGTCTCGGGCTGGTTTTGACAAATCACCCTCATCCCTATCGAGTGTCATGGGTGGATTCTACTTCCATCTTTGTCCCATCCACTTCCCTCCCTATTATGGGGAGATTTGGTGCGATGTTCTACCTATGGAGGTTGAGAGCCTTATACTTGGCCGACCTTGGCTCTTTGATGTAATGCGACCCTCCATGGTCGGTCTAACACGTGTCTTTGAACGCCAGGGCCGGCGCATCACTATTTATCCATCTCTCCCTCCACCTCCCAAATCTGTCGGTAGCTTGCTGCTCCCTCTCCCTTCGGCGGCCAAGTCACCACCTCCGACTTCACCGACAGCTGTAGTCTCTACTTCCCCTGTTCCCACCGACGTCACCCCTTGTGTTGGTGGACACTTGTAGCTAGTCATTCCATCCTCTGCTGACTCTGACTTTCCTGATAAGGTCAAGGAGGGTCCTGTGACATGTCCTTTCGTTCCCGATGCATATCTCGCTCGGCCGCTCCCTACAGTGGATTATCATGAGCTCGAGCATTGTATTCGGAAAACCCTCCTCTTGACAGTGGTCACTCGTGAGACCCCTCCGACCCTGGAGACCTCCCACCCTCCCGAGATCAAGGCGCTCTTGTAGGATTTGCATGATGTGTTCCTTGACGAGCTTCCCCTTGATTTCCCTCTGATGAGGGACATACAACATGTCATCGATCTCGTCCCGGGATCTACTCTTCCGTACTTGCCTTGTTATCGTATGGACCCCTCTTCCCATGCCGAGTTAAAGAGGCAAGTCGAGGAATTACTGGAGCGAGGATATATTTGGGAGAGCTTGAGTGCTTGCGGCATGCCCGCTCTCTTGGCACCCAAAAAAGATGGGTTTTGGAGGATGTGTTGATAGCTGAGCCATTAACCAGATTACCGTCAAATACCGGTTCCCCATTCCCCGCTTGGATGACATGCTTGATATGTTAGTGGGAGCCACATTGTTCTTCAAGATTGACCTTAAAAGTGGCTATCACCAGGTCCGCATTCGATCGGGTGACGAATGGAAAACAGCCTTCAAGACGAAGGATGGGCTATATGAATGGATGGTGATGCCATTTGGACTATCCAAGGCCCCGAGCACTTTCATGGGGCTGATGAACCAGGTTTTTCGGCCATACATCGGGCGATTTGTGGTAGTTTACTTTGATGACATCCTTGTTCACAGCCGGTCCCGTGATGACCACTTGAGCCATCTCCGCCAAGTGTGCCTCACTCTTAGGCGGGAACAACTGTTCGGAAACCTCAAGAAGTGCGCTTTCATGACCCCTTCTGTTGCTTTCTTGGGTTTCATTGTCTCGGTGGATGGCGTCTCAGCCGATCCTGAGAAGATCCGGTCAGTTACTGAGTGGCCTGAGCCATGTAGTGTTCATGATGTCCATAGTTGTCAAGGCGACAAGGCGTCCAATGTGTTGAAGGGTACCGATTCTGCTTAGGCGACAAGGCGGCCACTTAGGCGTCGCCTAGGCGGTCAAGGCGATAATCAAGAAAGGCTGAGTCGGGAGGTTGTTATATATAAACATAAGCATAAATATAATTATATTTTTTATGTTATGATTGAATATGAGTGTTTTATCAATGCACATAAGTAAATATGATGTGTGTGTGAAAGAGAAGAAAGTTAAATAGATTTTTATAAAATTTAAGTATATAACTCATTTATGATTATAAATTTTATATATGTGCAATAGTATAAGTGATAGTAAAATATTGTTGTAATATTATTAAATGGGGGGAGCGCAGAGTAATTGCGGATCGACCAACGTGATCAGGTCGCGAGGGTCAAGGGAGCAGCGCCCCTTGTGGGGGGTTGTCGTGGGGGGGGGGGGCGAAGCCCCCCGAACCCAAAAAAGTATGTAATAGTATAAGTGAGATAGAGAGAGTGAAGAAAGAGCTGAAAAGAAACTTAATCAAGTATATAATATATGTTTATAATCATAAATCTTAAATATGTATGATAGTATAAGTGATAGTACAATATATTAATATATTCAAACTATTATTAAATAAGTGTCTCTTGTGAGGTGTATCAAGGGGGGGAAACCCCTCAAAATTATTTTTTTAATGATGTCGGTCGCCTTGGACGCCTTGGGCGCCTAGGCGGGCGCCTTGGGAGCCTTTTTGGCCCCAGACAAGGCGCCCTGGCAAGGCGCCCTTGGAAAAGCGCCTTGCCACCTAGGCGGGTGCCTTGACAACTATGATGATGTCCGGAGTTTCCTTGGTCTCGCCGCCTTTTATCGTAGGTTCATCAAGGGGTTCAGTACCGTCACTGCTCCCATTATCGGCTGTCTCTGGAAGGGTGCATTTTATTGGACCAAGTCGGCTGCTTCAACCTTCAGCACCTTAAAGGAGATGTTGACTCGAGCACCTGTTCTTCGATTGCCCGATTTCACCAAGGTGTTCGAGGTTGCTTGTGATGCCTCGAGGGTGGGAATTGGTGGGGTCTTGTCTCAGGAGGGTCATCCGGTAGCCTACTTTAGCGAGAAGTTATCGGATGCTAAGTTGAGATACTCCACCTATGACAAGAGTTCTACGTTGTCGTGCAGGCTTTGAGGCACTTGCGACACTATCTTCTTTCCCAGGAGTTCATCTTCTACTCAGATCATGAGGCCCTCTGCTACCTCCATTCTCAGAAGAAACTTAACCCTCGACATAGCCAATGGGTTGAGTATCTTCAGTCATTTACTTTTGTTCTCAAGCACCGTGCTGGGGTCGAGAACTGAGTGGTCAATGCTCTGAGTCGGTGAGTGTTCTTACTTGCTACCTTCGGCATTGAGGTGTTTGGATTCGAGAGGATTAGGGATGAGTATCATGATTGTCCTGACTTTGGCCTTATCATTGTTGCTCTCGAGTTCGACATGTCCACTGATTCTCACGGGTACCTCCTTCAGGACGGGTACCTTTTTTGGATCTAGACTTTGTGATGCGGGACAAACCGGCTAGACCGGGTAAACCGTACGAAAATGACTTAAACCGGCGCTAATCGCCGCTAAAACACCTAAACGGACCCAAAATAGCCTAAACCGACCCAAACCAGTCCAAACAGGTCCAAACCGGGCCCAAGATGGACTGAATCGGTCTGAATCGACCCAAAACACCTTGAACCGGCCTGAACCGGGCGGTTCAGGTGCTGAACCGGCCTGAACCGGGGGTGAACCGGGTCAGAACCGGTCGAACCGGTCTGGAAGCCGGTCTGGGCCTCGGACCGGCCGGTCCGAACCGCGCGGCCGACCGCGCGGGTGCCTGCGCTCGCTGCCGCGAGCATACCCCCCGGGGTTCGTGGCGCTTCCTCCGGCTCGGGGGCGGTCGCGTGGCCGAGCGTGGGCCGTCGACGCAGGGACCGCGGGTGGCAAGATCCGGGCGGCCGCGCGAGCGCGGGCCGCGACAAAACGAAGCGGCGGTCGATGCGCTGGCGTCGTCTGCGGGGGCTTCGCGGCGTGCGCGGCTTGCAGCGGGCGAGGTCGGGCGGTGACCGCGTCGTCTTCGGCAACGCCGTCGTCGTCCGTCCGGCGGGTGCAGGGCGGAGCGGAGCAGGGGCTCGTGGCGCGTGGAGAGGAGACCGCCCGGGCGAAGCCAGGGCCTCACGGGGAAGCAGGGGGGAAGGTTGCGGCGGTGTCCGGCCGGCAGCCGCTCGCGGACGATGGGGGAGGACATGGCGGCGGCCTCCGGCTGCTGCGACCACGGCGGATGGAGCCAGGGGAGGATGCCGGGAGGGAGCCATTGGGGAGGATGCCGGGAGGGAGCCATTGGGGAGGAGGATCCGGGGATCGCCGGATCCCCTCCCCGCTCCTCACTGTCTTCTCCTTCCGCCTCTTCGTCGACTCCTTCTTCTCCTTCTATTATCTGCCTTCGTGAAGGGGGGTAGCTTCCGCCAGCGCCGTCATCGAGGCAGGACGCTACCGGAGGAGGATGGGGAACGCCGGCTGGTGAAGGTGTTGCCGTCGAACCTGTGAAGGGGAAGGGAGGAGGAATGGCACGGAGGCCAGAGGGTGAGGAGGAAGGATGGGGAATGGCCACCTGCCAGAGGATGGAGGAAGAAAGGGGATATCGCCATGGGGGGGTGGAGAGGAAGAAGACCGGGGCCGCAGCCCCCTCGGGACACCAAGCCGAAGCTTCTCAAAAATTCCAATCGTTGTTGTTAAAACTATGTACATCGGACCCTCTTATAAAGAGGATGGACAAATTTTAATAAAAGACCCTCTAAGACCGACTATTTACAAACTTGTCCTCGTAGGGACACAAAAGTAAAAGAAAAACCCAAAATATCAAAAATATGTCCCCATCATTCTCTCCGACCGGGAGAAAACTCGACCTTGAGTTTTTAAACCGGTTCGGACGTACCCAAGACTCGACTCGTGGGAACGAGTCGATTCCGGGCTCTGATACCAAACTGATGCGGGACAAACCGGCTAGACCGGGTAAACCGTACGAAAATGACTTAAACCGGCGCTAATCGCCGCTAAAACACCTAAACGGACCCAAAATAGCCTAAACCGACCCAACCCAGTCCAAACAGGTCCAAACCGGGCCCAAGATGGACTGAATCGGTCTGAACCGACCCAAAACACCTTGAACCGGCCTGAACCGGGCGGTTCAGGTGCTGATCCGGCCTGAACCGGGGGTGAACCGGGTCAGAACCGGTCCGGGAGCCGGGCCCGGGGCCTCGACCGGCCGGGTCCGAACCGCGCGGGTGCCCGCGCTCGCGCCGCGAGCATACCCCCGGGGTTCGTGGCGCTTCCTCCGGCTCGGGGCGGTCGCGTGGCCGAGCGTGGGCCGTCGACGCAGGACCGCGTGGCGCATCTCGGGCGGCCGCGCGAGCGCGGCCGCCGACAAACGGAAGCGGCGGTCGATGCGCGGGCGTCGTCTGCGGGGGGCTTCGCGGCGCGCGCGGCTTGCGCGGGCGAGGGTCGGGCGGTGACCGCGTCGTCTTCGGCAACGCCGTCGTGCCGCTGTCCGGCGTGCAGGCGGGCGGAGCGGAGCAGGGGTCGCGGCGCGTGGAGAGGAGACCGCCCGGGGCGAAGCCGTGGCCTCACGGAAGCAGGGGGAAGGTCGCGGCGGTGTCCGGCCGGGCACCGCCGCGGACGATGGGGGAGGACATGGCGGCGGCCTCCGCCGTCGCGACCACGGCGGATGGAGCCAGGGGAGGATGCCGGGAGGGAGCCATTGGGGAGGATGCCGGGAGGGAGCCATTGGGGAGGAGGATCCGGGGATCGCCGGATCCCCTCCCCGCTCCTCACTGTCTTCTCCTTCCGCCTCTTCGTCGACTCCTTCTTCTCCTTCTATTATCTGCCTTCGTGAAGGGGGGGAGGTTCCGCCAGCGCCGTGATCGAGGCAGGACGCGACCGGAGGAGGACGGGGAACGCCGGGCCTGGTGAAGGTGCTGCCGTCGAACTCGCGGGGGGAAGGGAGGAGGAATGGCACGGAGGCCAGAGGGTGAGGAGGAAGGATGGGGAATGGCCACCTGCCAGAGGATGGAGGAAGAAAGGGGATATCGCCATGGGGGGGGGTGGAGAGGAAGAAGACCGGGGCCGCAGCCCCCTCGGGACACCAAGCCGAAGCTTCCCAAAAATTCCAATCGTTGTTGTTAAAACTATGTACATCGGACCCTCTTATAAAGAGGATGGACAAATTTTAATAAAAGACCCTCTAAGACCGACTATTTACAAACTTGTCCTCGTAGTGACACAAAAGTAAAAGAAAAACCCAAAATATCAAAAATATGTCCCCATCACTTTGCATCCCTCAGACTTCGGTCTGCGATTTCCTTGTTTATGAGCTTTATGCGGGCAGCTTAACTGGGCATTTTGGCCGAAACAAGACGATTGAGCTCGTAGAGCATCAATTTTATTAGCCTAGTTTGAAACGCGACGTGGCCCACATCGTTGCCTAGTGTCGTACCTGTGCCATATCTAAGCAAAAGAAGCAGAATACTGGTCTCTACACCCTACTTCCTGTTCTAAAGTCCTCATGGCAGGATGTTAGCATGGACTTTGTCCTAGGACTACCACGCACCTTGCGCCGTCACGATTCTATTCTTGTTGTAGTGGACCGGTTCTCCAAAATGGCCCACTTTATCCCTTGCTCGAAAACTTCTGATGCGTTTGTGGTAGCCCGTCTTTTCTTTGCTGAGATTGTGCGCTTACATGGGCTGCTTAAGACGATCGTCTCCGACCGTGATGCCCGGTTTACTAGTTATTTTTGGAAGACCCTTTGGCACCTTCTGGGAATCAAACTCAAATTCTCCACAGCTTACCATCCTCGGACGGATGACCAGACTGAAGTTGTCAATAGGAGTTTGGGTGATCTCTTGCGTTGCATAGTGGGGGACCATATTCGCACATGGGACCTTGTTCTTCATTTAGTAGAGTTTGCATATAATGATTCGGTCAATAGGTCTACTGGTTTGAGCCTTTTTGAGATAGTTACTGACCAGATACCTAGGTGGCCTTTAGATCTCACCCCTTTGCCCCATACCACCCGTGTGTCAGCCTCTGCCGAGTCACTTGTAGAGCATATCCAGAGTCTGCATGGTCATGTTAGGCGCCAAGTTGAGGCTAGCAATGAACGATATAAGCAGCACGCTGACTTGCATAGATGAGCCCGAAAGTTCCAGGTAGGCGATTATGTCATGGTCAGGGTTAGACTTGAGCGATTCCCTTTGGGGGTCGTCAAGAAACTCCAAACTCGAGGGGCTGGTCCTTTCAAAGTGATTGAGAGGGTGGGGACCAATGCTTACGTGGTGGATTTGCTTGCCGAGTACGACATTAGCTCCACTTTCAATGTTTCCGATCTAGTGGCTTATCGGGACCTGGCAGCGATTCCTAGTGAGATTTCTGACCTACACCCCCTCCCTTCGAGTGAGCCTACACTGGAGTGCCCACCTTCGGCCCCTCTCCCTACACGACATGAGCATATTGAATGTATAATGGATGAGCAGGTGATTACGACTCGGGAAGGAGCCTATCACCGCTACCTTGTGCGCTGGAGAGGTCGATCACCTTCAGAGGATTCATGGCTGACACCGGCAGAGCTGCAGCACCAAAACCTAGATCTTTTGGAGTGTTATCAGAGTGGCAGCGACCCGTACTCGATGGGGTCGAGTTCCTCCCACCCGGGGAGGATTGGTGAGGACACCCGCGGTCGAGACCGGTTCGACCCCGCCCTTGTTTATCGACGGCGTCGACGACTGGTTGTGTCACTTTGGATTGACGATTAGATGCTATTTTGTTTATTTTGTGTAGTATACATTTCATTTTGGGTTTTTTTTTGGGACACATTTTGTATGTATTTTGGGGATTTTTATATGTTTTGGATGTATACACACCTTACACTTAGAGTTGGGGGCATTTAGAAAATAGGTGTCTTTTGAGGGTATACTTGTAATGGGCTTAGTTCATTTATACCCACACTTGTAAGTTCATGTTATGCATGAACGGAATGAATGAAATTTGAAATGGCATCCTTGTAATTTTCCCCTCTTCACCCCTCCCGATTCCTTCTCATGCGCACGGCGGAAGCAGCCGGCTAGGGCGCAGACGGCCGCGACCTCCCTTCCCCCCCTTTTGGCGGCAGCAACGCCTCATTCTGGTGCTCTCCCCTCCTTCCTCTGGTGGAACCGGCCCCTCCTTCACCCCTTTCACCTCCGGTAAGTCATTGTACCGCACCCCTTGTCCTCCTCTCTTCTTGGCGGTCCGGAACCGTAAGGGTTCCCGGCGGTTCTCCCCCCTTCACCTGACAACCCCCACTGCTTCTAGCCCCCAAATCAGGTCTGTCCGGACCTGTTCTACCTTTCCTACACCTCCAGTTACTGTGGATCCGATTTTTACAAAATGTTCAACCCTCCACCTGACCTGTGCGACTCTCTCACCTGTGTCGGACAGACCCCTCCTTCTCTTCACCCCTTCCCTTCCACTAGTTGATCTGGCCTCAGTCCCTCGTCTCCCCCACTGGAGGACTGTGGACGCCAGCCTATTCTCCTCCCTCCCCTTCCTGCGGCCCTACTCCTCCCCAACACTCTCTCCAGTCGCAGCCCATTACTTCGACAGGTTTTCCCTTCATGTGGCGGACAGTTCGGAGGCTCGGGTGACTCGGCAAAATAGCCCATAAGAAGCTACGAGGTGGTGGTACGATCATCGGTGGATGAACGTGCGTCGCGACCAGCCAAGTTGAAGATTCCGACGGTGGTCCACACCCACGCTTAGGCGTGGAGGTATGGTTTCCTAACCGAAGTCACTTGCTTGTTTATTATACGTTGGTTGCCGTGTCGAGAGTGATTAGACCATCTAGTTATTTCAATTAATCTCTGCCAATGTGAGTGGAGTTCCCCGTCCCGAGCTATTTAGATCGGTTACATTGGAAGTTGGCAATGTCCTATCTCGTAGGGGTGTTCAAGTAAAACCGGTAAACCGAACCGAACCGAACCGAACCGATCGGTTCGGTTTGGTTTGACAAGTTATCCATTCGGTTTCTTGAACCGAACCGAACCGATAATTTCTTATCGGTTTGGTTCGGTTCGGCATCTCCCCAAACCAAACCGAACCGGTAAACCGGTTGACCCTATTTGGCAAAGTTTGACCCACTCTATTTACATATTATATTACATCTAAATATATATTATATCAATTTTAAATATATATTAATATAAATTTAAGTTAATTAGTATAAATATATAATTATATATTATAAATAAAGTATTAGTCTTCATATTAATCTTAAATAATTATTATAATGTATATTTTATTTTATGTTTATTTATATTTATTTAAATATACATTAAACCGATGAACCGAACCGAACCGAACCGAACCACAATCGGTTTAGGTTTCACTGAACCGGTTCGGTTTGGTTCGGTTCCCCTTATCGGTTCGGTTTTGATTTGGAAAAAAAATGCCCAAACCGAACCGAACCGAACCGTTTACACCCCTACTATCTCGGTACCACTCATGGTACCCAGTCCTCTCACTAGTTGGGACCGTTTCTCGGGTTGGATAAACTTGATATAATAGTCTACCGGGTTGTTTTCTTAGGTAGTCAATTGCGTAGTCAACATGCTGCTGGGTCTTCATAACTAGTTGTTACTTTGGTGCCTGGTCGGTCCCACATCAAGTAGACACTCGGAACAATTGTCATCTAACATTTAACCACGTAAACAAATGTACAAATATTTAAAGCTATTATTAATGTTGTTATGGTTGATGTTCCCTGTTATTTTCTTTATCAAAGACTAGAATATTTTAAGCTTAGGCATGTTATTCTTCTGAGTGTTCTATTTGCTTTGACGAACTGTTGAGCATGAATTCATTGTCGATATCTGGACAAAGAACTGCTTCTTTAAATGTAGTTGCATAAAATACACAGGTTGTTGTGTCGAGACAGCTCGTAGTGAATATTTTATCTGTTAATGTTATGTCTATTATAAATGTGGCTTACTTCATATGATTTTACTGTCCGGGTAACATTCTAGTAGTAATAGGTGCTTGGCCTTCAAGTTGTTATGATTTTACTATGTTGGTTGGAGAAGCTGGAAAATATTTGCCTTTTCTAGTGCCATACTTTTTTGTTATATGCAAAAGGATTCGTATGTGCGGAATGCGATCCACTATGTTTTTTTTGGTCGAAATCCACTATGTTAGTCAATGGAACTTTCTTTGCACTTATGTATGAAATATAGTTAATATATCTTGGATTCTGTATTTGTAGCACTACATTTTTGTCTAAAGCATTATTTGCAGTCTATCAGTTTACAGCTATGTTGCTGTAGCAAATCTTTGAAGATAATGTCTGTTAGTGATTTTTTTTCTTCAATAAACTCAAGGTTTATTGCGATGTATGGACATTGGGATGTTAATATCGTATGATCAAAATGTGTGAGCAGGATGTAATTGTGTTAGTAATGTGAATAGACTTGTAAAATAAACTTTATCTTTTAGTCATGCGATCCTCAATATCTTGGAAGTTGTCACTATTATTTTTATCACATTTAGGTTGTTACTTTCATATCCTCCCTTGATCGCCATGAATTTGAAACCTTCTACTAATATGAGGGCAGTTTGGATTACAAAGGTGTTCATCTTTTAGTGGTTTGCTTTGAATATTACAAATTAGTGTCGTTCAAAAATTTGGCTGGTTATGGTGGTTACAGTCTTACAGAAGACATAATAGAAAGATCATTAACCAGGTAGTTTGCTGCAAGGTGAGACCCTCGCAAGGCACAGGATAAGCAGCTTGGTGTGCAAAGGTTTATGTTACGCAATGAGTGTTAAATAAGTTGAGTGGGTTTATCCGCCAACTGGGATAGTTAGCTCAAGACCCTGGATAGTGTTTAGGAAAGTGTTGGTCGGAGTGGATTTATTAAGTTATTCTTCTTAGGAATCATTCAAGTTGGTGGTTTGTTCGGAATGCCAGGCGTCGAGTTTTCCATCGTATAGAGATATTGTATTTTATGGTATAAGCAGAATCGGTTTCTCTCAAAATTCGCCTTATGTATCTTACTTCTTGGACGATTGATTGTTTCTGGTTTTTGCAAGTTTAGGGGTATGTAGCTCGATTTGACTCAGCTTATGAATGAATTTTGACAAAAAGGTTTAATTTGTTGAGAGTTAGCTCAATATGATTATATATTTAGCTAATTATTTGATTAAATATTTATCTAAAAAATAAAAAATGAGTATTAGTAGGTATATGGTGTCACTTAATGCACGTAATAATCTAAAATAAAATTTAACTTATGTTTATAAGTGCTCAATTTGTTGTTTCACAGATGAGTTCTGATCAAGTCCGAGTTTTGTAAATGAGTCGTATAAAGTTAACTTCAATTGAGCTTGATCTCAAGGTTGGCTCATTTAATCGGCTATGCTTGTTTGTGCCTTTACAATAAGCACGTGCACGAAAATGCGCTTAGACGTAAAATGACAACGCAAAATCTAAATAATTGAAATCGATTTTTTTTCGAGTTGATACGCTTGCGTGCACGCTACTTGAAACAATTCTGTTTATTATTATTATTATTATTTACATTCGGTTGCATTTCGTTTCTACAATACTATTTCTAATCCAAGTGGGTATGGAGCTCGTTTTCAGCCGTTTTGGGCGACTCTCATTGCTTCTTGACAGGGATGTAAACTAATCAGATGCAATCTTGATAATATTTTTTTTTTTGGACACGTCGGCCCAGTGGCCAGGATGATGGCGCAGCTCAGCTGCCGGCGGGGGATCGAACGCTGCCGGGCGCAGGCTCGATCCCCACTAGATCACCTCCCCCCCGGGCAGGTGGTCCCGCGGCAGTCCGCCGCCGGGATCGATCCCCCGCCACGCTCGGTCGGCGCAATCTTGATAATATCATTACCCATTATTCTAAGGAAGGACGAGTCCAGGTCATGATTAGATCAGCCCATCCAAACATGACCCAGGTCGCTCGCAATGAGTGACCACTGCAGAATCGATTCATTCTACTTGATCTTTCACTAAAATTGATCACTAATCAGTTGAATTAGTTTGGACTAGGATCAGAATCGACTGCATCTGTCAATTTCAAACTAAATCTGATGAATTGATGGAATGTGCAGGAAATGCCAGCTTACCTCATTAGAACTGGTCACATCCTTGAGTTAACTCACGGGACTCTATGGAGCAGTCATATCTACATCAACCAATTCCAAACTGAATCTGACGAGTTTATGAAAACAGCAGGAAACGCCACTATGATAGGCTTACGTCATTAGAGCTGGTCACATCCGTGAGTTAACTTTTTTTTTAAAACACAACACAACTAACAATAATTAATTAACCAAGAATAGCGGTACTGTTACCGAAAATGGCTGAGTCCAAAAGTAAATAGTTCAAAACATCCACTAGAAGGTCACTAGATCCCGAACTCAAGTTGTTCCTGGATATATGTCGGAGACCCCATCTGGCCAAGCAATGAGCGGCGCCGTTAGAAGCTCTAGGGCAAAAGCACACGGACAGGGGCGATCGCTCCAGGAAGCGACAGCAATCCCAGACGAAGGTGCGAGCTTCCCACAGATCTGGTCCAGCGCCATTGATGACATCTACCACAGCCGAACAGCCACTCTCGACAACGATCGAACAATTTCGACCCAAATCAAAGGAGTAGCCTTCCCAAATACCTTCAACTTCAAGGACCTGCGGGTTAATGAAGACCGAGGTACAAACTTTCCAAGATAGGCAGATACCTTTCGAATCCCTTGCAATGAGGCTCACAGCGCCTCTGTGACCATTAGTTGCCGCATCAACATTAATTTTGACAGATTGATCCGGTGGAGGAACCTATACTGAAGTATTTCGGTTTGGCATGAGTCTAGCTTGTCGAATGTAATATAGAGCTTCCCTGGTAGACAATTTGATTGTCCAAATAGGCACCCTTGATATTCCCCTGAAATTTGATTCACACCGATTTTTCCAAATATGCCACATTAAGGACGGCCCTATAATCCCTATGTAGATATCCTTTTCTTCTGACTTGATAGCCCTGACTAGAAAGGAACGAACAACATTGTTGAAACCCAGTTGGCACCATTCTTCATTGTAGCCGATAAATGATCCGAACCACATTGCTTTGCTTCTAGGACATCTGAACAAAATATGATCAATGGTTTCTTGACCTACATTACAGATAATACATGTGCCATTCACGTATCTACATCTCTTTGCAATAGCACTGTTGGTGGGAAGACAGTTAACAAGTCCTTTCCATATAAACATGAGGATCTTTTGGGGGCAAATACTACTTAGCTTCGGATGCCATAGGATTTTCCAAATTGTGTTGTCAGAGAGACCCGGAGGGATGCTAGTGTCCCTGAAGAACCTATAGGCCGATTTTGTATTTAAATCACCATTGGGAGTAAAAGGCCAGATTAGCCCATTAGGTTCATCACTGGTATAAATAGTGGTTCTAAGAATTCCAGTCCTAGACACCATTTGCAATAAGGTCAGTAATGTACACGGGAATATGGTTATTAGTAATTTTTGGAATGGGAGAGCCCTTCTTATAAAAAATCCACTGTTGACTCCAGATGTTAATCCTTGAGTCTATCTTAACCTTCCAAATACAAGTATTCTGAAAATGAATTTTAGCATTTAAAATATTCTTCCAAACCTCTGACGAGGACTATTTTGGTCTAACTTCTCAAAAATCCTCAGAAGTAAAATATCTGGACTGTAGGATTTGTACCCATAGTTTATGATTATCATACAAGAAGGACCAAGCAAGTTTAAGGACAAGGGCAGCATTCATAGTTGCTAAATCCCTGATACCAAGACTCCCTCCCTCCTTAGGTCTTTTTATAGAAGACCAACACTAAAAATGGATTTTCCTCTTGCCCTCTCGGTCTTGAGCCCACCAAAAAGAATTTTGATAGCTATCTAGTCTTCTGATAACTCCCTTAGGCAGTCTTTTGATAGACATGACATGAATAGGAAGCTGGTTTAAAGTAGATTTGATGAGTGTGGTGCACCCCGCGGTGGACATAAAGTTTTTTTCTAGCCTGCCAACTTACTTTGGTACCTCTCAAGAAGCCAATTGTAATGGTTAATTCTATTATCCAAAATTCCCAAAGGAATGCCCAAATATTTATCATAAGCTCCCTCCTTGGGAAAACCCGAAATTCTTCATATTTGTTCTTGGGTATCCACAAGAACATTCCTACTAAAAGTAATAGTAGATATGGAAATGTTTATGGCTTGACCCGAAGCCTTGTGGTACTCATCCAAAATAGACATCATGTTCTTGATCTCATTACTATTTGCAATCTCACACACAATGATATCATCAGCAAACATAAAATGAGATAACTTTGGTCCCCCTATATTAAGAGAAATCCTGGTGAAAAATCCCTGGTCAATAGCAGTTTTAAAAAGGGAAGACAAGGCCTCAACACACATGATGTAAAGATATGGTGATAAGGGACATCCCTGCCGGATGCCTCTAGTAGGTTTGAAAGTGGCTGATCTTTGACCATTGATGTTTATAACATAAGTGACAGTTGAGATACACTCCATAATGATATTGATAATACTAGTAGGAAACCCAAATTTAGTAAGCATTTGATGAATAAAATTCCAATGAGTCCTGTTAGATGCCTTGCTAATATCAAGCTTAACCATAAAACAACTTGACTTGCCCGACTTGTGTTTGAAATAATTGAGAATCTCCTAGACTATGATGATGTTGTCCAAGCTTGTCCTACCTGGGATGAAAGCTGCCTGGTTTTCAGAGACTAAGTGAGGCAAAAGACCCTTAATTCTGCCAGCCGGGAGCTTAGTGAGTATTTTTAACAAGACATTACACAGGCTAATAGGATGATACTGATCAGGCTCCGTAAGATTAGCAGACTTTGGAATGAGAGAAATTATGGTATGATTAAGACCAGGAGAAATAGACCTTGACTCAAATAAATGGTTTATAAACTGAACAATATCTTTCTCAACATGTTCCCATAAATACTGAATGAAACTCGGTGAGAGAGCATTTGGTCCAGGGGCTTTATCTGGTCCCATGTTAAACAAGGCTGTTTTTATTTTCCCTGGGGACGGGGGTTCAGATAGATGACTCTTTTGGTTAGGAGAAAGACAGTTAAGCCTCATGCTGGATACAATATCAAAATGAGGGGTATGAATAGCATTTTCATCAAATATAGACTTGAAATAATCGATGAATACCTATTGAATATCTCTCCATTTATTGGACCAGTTCCCTCTCATCATGAAGACACCTGAGATCTTGTTCCATCTTCTCCTTTGAATAACCCTCATATGATAGAACTTAGTACACTTGTCACCCAACTGGTGCCAATGGAGTTTAGCCTGCTGTTTCCAATAAGCATTGTTCATAGATTACAAGATTCTAAGATTTTCCTGAAACCTACCTTCTTGATCAATATGCTGTTGGGTTATTGGGCCATTCTGAATATTTGATATTTACTCTTTGATATTGTTTATTTGCTGATTAATATTCCCATAATTATTTTTCTTTCAAACCAGAAGGTTCCAACTGAGTGCTGCCATCTTAGCTTTATAGCTAGAAATGAGATTTGGTCCCCGGTTCCAGGCATATTTTGCGACCCTAGAAAAGTCCCAATGATCAAACCATGCAGATTCCACTCTAAACCATCTCCCAATTGCCTTAGAAGTTGGGTTTGTGTTAAGAAGAATAGGGTATGATTACTACAGTAAGTTGGTAGAGAGTTGACTTTAGCTTTCTGATATAAAAAAATCCAGTCCATAGAGGCTAAGCACCTGTCAAGTTTTTCTCTAATGTGATACTTTAATTTCTTTTTATTAGTCCAAGTGAATGCTGGCCCCTCAATTCTGACATCCACTAAGCCATTTTATGGATAAAAGTTTCAAAACTCCCCATATGACTCTGGCTCGGTCTGGTTCCTCCCCATTTCTCATAACTGTGCCTGATGCAGTTCCAGTCACCTAGTAAGCAAATTGGGGCCTTCACACTTTTAATAAAGTTAGACAGCTGATTCCATATGATTATCCTTTTTCCCTGTGTGGTTGGAGTGTATACCATAATAAGAATAAAATTTGTCCTATTATCATAGTCGATAATCATAGCTCCAATCCAGGACTCATTCTTAACCAAAATCTGGATATCAACATTATTGGTCCACCAGAGCCATAAACCACCAGCTCTACCAGATGGTGGGACCACCAAAACTTGATCAATACCTCTATGATGGAAGAAATTCTGACTATTGATAGAATTACACTTAATATCTGCTATAAAATAGATATCTAACTTTATTAAATGGACTAGGTTATCTATATACTGGGCTATGGGGTGTCCATTCCCACCCTGACAGTTCCAGGACAATATCCTCATTTAAACCCCGACAGCTACGTCTGCTCGATAGCTTTGTTCAAAGTCCAATCCTTTGGAAATCGAAGTGGATGCAAGGTTGCTAACATTCATTTGTTCTTGAGTCATTTTCCTTTCGGATCTTTTCATTTCTTTATCTCTTAGGATTAACCTTTTCCCTGGCACCATTGTTGGACTTTTCTCTAGTGGCCTGTGTATTAGGTTTCGGGTAGAAAAAACAAAAGTATGTGGCATGTTGTTTGGGGCAGATTCCTGCTGAGATGATTCATTCATGGTATTTTTAATTTCCCAAGATTGAAAGCAAGGATTTGACCATCCAATGGTCCCCAATTGGCTACTATGGATTTTCAAATAATTTATAACTCTAGATGAGGTGTGAGACATTTGGATGTCAGTTTCCTGTGGCTTCATAACAGATTCTGATGACATTATTTGATGCTTTGACAAAAGTTGTACCTACCTGCTACTGTCCCTGTCTGTACCCATACTGTTAGTACCAAGAGTAGTGCTAGCATTTAATGAAGTTTTGTGGGCATGGGTTGTCGGAATCAGGGTATGGCTGGTACTCCTGGAGTATTATAGCTCCTTACTGATGGCTTGACTATGGTGAACCCATCCCTCCTCTCTCAGTTGATCAGATGACGAAATTTTCTCCGACACTTGGAATATTATTGGCCTACTTTCTTCCACTTCAGCTCTTCCGTTGGCAATTAACCAGTCCCCAAACTTAAAATTTAATTGTGCCTTCAGTCTCCCTTGAACTTGAACAGGAATATCAAGAGTAATTAAAGCTCTCAACATTGCCAGTTTCTCACAGTTCCCATGCTCATGCCCAAGCACCCCACAAAAATAGCATAGCTAGACCACTCTTTAAAAAGCAAGCTCAAACCTTTTTATTCTCTCCGGAAGTTTCACTGATACCTCTGCCGGAAGTTGATTTTTGACATTGAGGGACACTTTGATCCTGGCAAACAGGCTCCATGAATCAACAATCTCCTAGGCTAGTATGATAGGGTTGCCCACTTGGGTAGCCAGATGCATGAAAAAATCTTTTTGTAGATATTCTTGAGGTAAATTATATATTCTCATTCATAAATCCACCGAATTTAACGAATACTCAGAGGGTGACATATTTGGTCTTCCTTTCTCCACCAAAACCAGATCATTACTAAAGAACCAGGGCACTCTCATGCATATATTATTGACCTCCTCTTCATTTTGCAAAACCAGTAAGAACGTTCCATTAGGGTAGTCAAGAAGAGACCAAGGATTTGTTGGATTCCACATTTTTTATACAGTCCTTAAATCCTGTTGGTCGCACTCTGGCGTAGGATAATACTGACGCCACCAAAGATCTTTTTCATTTCATATTGTCCAAAATAGGGAAATCTTGTAAAGCTATAGGCTTCGGCTGTGGAGGAGGGGCGAGCAACTTTTGAAATTTATTTTCTATAGAATCCTCTTCTAAATGTTTGCTTGGCTTATATTCTTCCATGAATAAAACCAGGACCGCACACCAGAGGAAGAGGGGAAAGGGAGCAGCAACAGTGGAGATAGAAAATAATACTAACCTAGCTTCGAGCAACAAAAAGTGAACAAAGATTGAGCAGCCCTTCCCAGATCCCTCAGAGAAGAAGCATAAACTCGCAAAAAGCCTTCAAAGCTTTCACAGCTCGATGGTCTTGAACTTATAACTTTGATATCTTGAAGCTGGGTAAGCAGAGGAACCCCACTTCAATTTATGCCTCATCTAGTAGAGGACGAGACAAAATTTCGAGGCCCAGCTGAGCGCTTGATAGTTCCTCCCTGCGGGAAGGGCTCTGAATGGCTATGGTTTTCACTGGCCAAGAAGAGTCATCCGTGAGTTAACTCACAGGACTCTATCAGGCAGCCATATCTGTGACTCTCTCTCTCTCTCTCTCTCTCTCTCTTGCTACCATCCTAACTAGGATCAGCCCCGGAACTTCCACATTGCCCAACAACCTTGCGGCATCACGTTGCCACTCCACTCGGTGACACCCTTTACTTCAAAGCCCCATCTGAAGTGCCCTCTAAAGTACATTGCCCCCTTGTTGTCTCTCTTCCTCTATTACCACATCTTACCTTTGCAAGGTTTCCAGGTCACCATGGCTCCAATTTTTCCCAACTTGCATCGTCAACCTCCTAACTTTTTTGATCATCTTTGTGTTCTTGAAATCATCTTTGTGTTCTTTGAAAGGTTTCCCCCTTAAAAAACAACCATTTTGACTAGGCCCTTGGGTTAGGGGCACGTCCATTTTAGAAATCTAAATTTCGAAAGACTTACAGAAGCTTCTAGGTGAAAAATGGCAACGGTGGCCGAATGCGCCCCCGAGGCGGGGGTGCGGTGACCGCGCCCTGATGGTAGGGTGCAGTCTACGCACCCTCAATCCAGTTTGTTTCCTAATTTTGCACCGTCTTTGATTCACTATAAATTTGGGCCATTGGGATACAATCTAAGGTTATTCTCTTCATCTTCTAACTGCCCTAGGCTCATCTTAACCTCCCCAAGTCGTCCACTTTTCATTTTGGTGTCTGGAGATCATCCTAAAGTGAAAGAGAAGCCAATCTATGTTTCATCGTGCTGTAATGCTGATCATCAGCTTCCACAGATTTTTTGTGAATACTTTTTGGCCATACCTTTTTCAGAAGAAGTGTTCCTCGTCGAGCTAACTTTTATATTTAAAAAATGGGGGTTAATTCTAACATCTTCTTGGCTCGTGGCAGTTTTTACACCGACGCTACGTAGACAGATCCAGAGTCTACTATTATCTGACATTGTCTTTTCAATCAATTTTCATAAACTTCTCGGTGGATTCAGCCTATATCATATTCATACAAACTATAACTCGTGAGTTATCTTCCATTCCCAACAAGAATCATTTAATTTTGACATCTATGGTATCTGTAACACGTCCTACACCAACATCACACCAGTGGTTTCCATATCTTCACCTTCTAACATCAGACTTATAAAGTAAATTCAGACCTCTTATCAGAGAATTCTAGCAAACTTTTTTTCATCTTAAATCACCCTTGATGAGTCTTCTTTATTTTGAAACAAATGAGAATTCATTCTGACTTCTAGACTGTTTGTGGCGATTGTTTCAAAAAGGTTGCACAATTTAGTTCTGCTTCCAATTTCCATCCACTTCTAAAATTTCTACAGGTTTGTATGGGCCTATTATGGAGAGGTAGTCAATAGATAAACTCTCTTCTACTAGTTATCTTTTAATTGCAACAAACAACACTTAATTCCAACATTGGGACTGCCTGTGGCAGTGCTCCATACAAAGTTCAATGTGCCCTCAATCCAAGGGGGCACCCACCATGCCCTTAACCCCAAGGCGCGACCTTCGCTCCCTCGCTTGTGTGCAGGGTGACCAAATAGATCATTTTACCTATTTTAGCTCTGATTTTAACTATTCAAGTTTCTATTTCTTCCTCATTCATCCAACATCATTTATACATTATTTTTATTTAATTTTACATCATCTCATATATCATAAAAAATAAAAAAGGGTTAGGGCTAATCCTGAAATTGGCGAGTTTGTTTTCGATTGCCATTTTTATTACTGCATTTCACTTAGTTCTAATCCTTCTTTCACTTATTTTCTTATCTTCTTGTTTACTAGTTGCACAGATACATCAAGCAAATGGCAGTTAAGGACTCTTCTTCATTGGTTGGCCGAAGAAGGAGAAGGTGTAAACACGCCAAATTGGCTTGATTCGGAACCCTAGACTCTTATTCCATAGGCGATATCTTTTATTTGACCGTTATCTGATCCAGATTACCCCGTGGAGATGAGCTAAGGACATTGATGGAGCCCCCCCTTGTTAGTTGAGAATGGACCAATGATTTCCGGAATATTGCCGTAACTTTCAAGCGAGAGCCGCATGTGAACTGTAAAAACACGAAGCCTGCTCGATGACCAACCTTGAATGGTCCATAATTGAAGGTCTTGGGAGTCCCGCATGTGTTCCGTAACATTCAGGATTTCCGAGAAGTCATTTCGGTAGGCGTCGGTCAATGACGGCTTTCGTTACGGCTTTTTCGATCTGTGCTGACACGGCTATCCTGGACCATGTATTAGGCTTTTCCGGTCATCACCGGGTATTTTCGGGTCATTCAGGTCAATTCTAGCCGAATATTTTCATCAACCGGGGCCATACATCCGGTTCGGTCAATTTTAAAGTTTCGCGGCTTTTACGGCTTTCGATTCACGTTTACCGGGTTAATCTCAAATTTTTCGATGACTTCGGATTGTCCGATTGTACCGGACTTGTTCGGTCATCATTTTAAGTCATCCCGAGTTGACCCGAGATTTCTCGACCGGAACCGTGCTCTTTCGGATCTTCGCCCCGGGTTTCGGCTTTCCGCGAGAGGGTAACCGGTAGAAAGCCCCGTGCGAACATATCGGGAGTCACGCCGGATGGTTTACCGACTTGAGGAGGTGCGGTTTAAGGCCCTCTTTCCAATGCAACAAACGGGAGCCGAATCGGACATCCCGTTTGCAAGATACGGCTCGCGGAACACGCGCGTAGGAGAGAGAGTGTACCGCGCCCCCACTCCCTTTGAAAGAGGAGGGCGCGCAGGGCGCTCCCTGCGCGCCCTCAAACTGGGGGCGCGCCCTGCGCGCCCATGTTCCTTTGAAAGGCGGGGGCGCGGTCAATTTCTTTAAATCGCAAATTACCCCGATTAGCACCTTCTAAACCGGATTTTTGGAAGGTTTCCGCGGAGGATTTTCGATCATTTGTACTGCGCCCCCGGTTCGGGGGCGTGTTACGTATGTCAAGTCGATTTTTAGCAATTTTCGGAAGTTTCCGTCGATTTTTAGCAGTGAGATGCGTGACGCGCCCCCGCTTCCTTTGAAACAGGGGGCGCGCAGACCGCGCCCCCGAACTGGGGGCGCGCCCTGCGCGCCCTTTGTTTGAGGGCGCGCCCTCGTCCTCTTTGAAACGCGGGGGCGCAGTCGGTCCAGTTTCTAAATTTTGCACCGGCTTCCTTCCCCTATAAATTGAGGGACATTCTCAGTGACCCGAGGTTAACCCCCAGTGCCTAGCTCGTCCAGAGGTCGTCCAAGCTCTTCTCCAAAGCCGTCCCGACATCCAAAGGAGATCCGAAGTCAAGAAATCGATCCCGAGGTGAAGGAGAAGGCTCGATCCGGGTGTTCTTCATCAACCATCTTCATAGACTTCTGCAAAAAATCCGGGGCTTCTTCTGCAAAAGTCTTCAACATACAAATTGTTCCTCTCTTCGTCCTCTTTCATCTCCAACTGACGGTACTCAATTCCGACTTGCCGTTTGTTCGTGGCGATTGCCACACTGAGGGCGCGCATCCAGGTTCTGTTTTATATATCCGCCCACTTTCATAATTTTTTCTGACTTATACAGGAGGATTTCGGAGAAGTCATCAACATAGTAACTCTTCCTCTCTGGGTCCTCCGTCTACTCCAACAAACGGAACTCTATTCTGACATCGGGGTCGTCTGTAGCATCCTCTGCACGGAAGTTGCGCCAGAAGGGTGCAAAGCTACCCGAACCGACACTTTTTCAACCAACTCGGCTTCAACTCAAGCCGATCCATTCCATAAGCTTTATCAACTCATTTAACTCAGTTTATTTACTGTTTTAAAGCATATTTCAGTTCATTTTCATCATTTTTACATAATCAAAAACATAAAAAAGGGGTTAAGGCTCACCCCAATCCGGTGAGTTCGATTCCGATTGCTTCTTTCTCATCTTCTCTCTACAGTTACTACACTTCCCATAGTTCTAATCAATCTCTTCACTTGGTTTATTGTTCTAGTTGAACAGGTCTATCAAGCTAGCATCGGTTGAAGACTCTTCTTCATCGGCCGGCCGAAGAAGAAGAAGGTTGAACCCATATCCCGATCTCCCACACTAAGGTACACGGTCAAATCAACTCAATCTTGCTTTCATTTCATAAAGCGGAGCCCGCGGCTCCTGGCGACCACATTTTTCATGCTTTAATTTCATCTCCTCCTCACTCTCCTCCCACATGACCCGAACCATCTCCGGTGCTCGAGCGACACCGTGAGATGAAAGTTCGGGGATCAATGTGAGTGTGGGATCGAGGTGAGGAGTCTTGACTGCTTTCCGAGTGTTTTCAATTCACTCCCCTTTTCCCCTATTCCATCTATCTTTCACCTTCTTCTCTTGAGGTGCCGATCCGGAACCCGTTTCTGGAGTCGACAGCTTTTTGGCGACCACGGTGGGACAACCAATGTCTTCAACCGTGCTAGCTTGATTCAACCGTGCAACTAGTGGTTTTCCAACTTGGTTCCCGCGTGAACCGGCTTGTCTTTTATCTTCCATGTCAATTTACCCTTAAACTTGCCATTTACTCTTTCTTTAAGATTGCCCCCCCATGTGGACTTAATTTGCTTGTCTTTCATTTCAACGCGGTTCCCGCGTGAACCACTTTTCTTCTTATAAACCGGTTCCCGCGTGAACCACCTTTCTTTTCCAACTCGGTTCCCACGTGAACCAACTTATTTTCAGATCGGTCCCCGCGTGGACCACCTCTTTACAGCACCTTTAGATTGGCCCCACGTGGCCCTCCTTCTATTTTGTCAACTCTTACATCGGTTCCCGTGTGAACCACCCCTTTCTTCATTAAAACCGGTTCCCGCGTGAACCAAACCCTTTTCTAAACCGGTTCCCGCATAAACCAACTCACTTTCAGATCAGTCCCCGCGTGGACCACCCCTTTGCACCAATTAGATTGGCCCCACGTGGCCCTCCTTTCCTTTTTCCAATCAAACAAACCGGTTCCCGCGTGAACCACCCATTTTCTTTTCAAAAACCGGTTCCCGCGTGAATCACCTACTTTTCCAAAACTCGGCTCCCGCGTGAGCCACTTTATTTTCAAATCGGTCCCCGCGTGGACCATCCTTTTACCTTCACTTCAGATTTGTCCCCACTTGGACACTCCATCACAAGCCGGTTCCCGCGTGAACCTCCTTTTAGTTGCTAGTTGCTAGTTATTTGTTTTACTTTATCATTGCATGTCTTGCTTGCATTCACTTGTTTGATTTATTTAATAGCTTTCATTCATGTTTGCATATTGATTGCTTCTTCTCCTTCTACCCTCCATTTTTCATTTTTGCATTAGCTTTTGCATCGGGTCCCGGACTCGTTCCGCTCTGTAGGGCATTCGAGGCGGGGGCTCTCTCTCCCAACACACCCTCACCCTCCAAACACCTTCTTGGTGGATTCTAACCTCTCTTCTCGGGGATATTCCTTCCTAGTTGATTTGGTGGTTTCCATCAAGACCTCCGTAAGTCCCCATCCGTGGAGTATTCCTCTCCGCACGATTGGGCCGGTTGTACCACTTTCCCAAAACCCGAAGAACCCAAGTACCTACTGCGTGGTGATTGAGTGATAACCTTAGGTCTTGAAGATTGAAGCAATAGGAATCATACCTACTTGAGTGAACAATTGCTAACAATCTATCTAATCTAAGGTTTCAACCCAAAAATTGTCAAGTAGTCATTTTAAGACCTTGTTTGCATAACTTGCTTGCTCACAACAATTGAAAACAACCAAAAAATTCTTCTTCTTTCAAAACATCTAAAAAAAAATACCTTTTAACTTTTTGTGCTCAACTTGCTTGCCAAACAACCAAACTGAAACCAAATCAAATCAAACAAACAACCATAACCAAACAAAAACTCTCTTTGCATTTACACCCTTCATTTGCTTTCTTTCAACCATTTTGTAAGGAAATTTGACAGGATGCCCACTCTAAGGTCCGGAAGACACGTCGGGAAGTCGGACTACTACGGCCAAGAAGAGGAGTACGAGACGGGTCACTACGAGCTTCAGCAACCCATAGTCCAACCAGATGGCCATGTTAATGCCGTGATGGAACCTGAGGTCCAAGATCCCGCTCACCGATCCGCTTCACATACTATAGAACAAGCTCTCAAGGATCTATCTCTTCACCTTGATCCCGAGACCTTTGCAATTATCCAATCTGCCACTAAGGGCAAGATGCCCACCAATCAAGCTCCGATCGAGAGAAATCAAGCCCCCTCACCACCCCAACCGGCAGTCAGGCCCTTGATCATCTCTTCTCCCCGGGCAACCTTGCCGTGTCTCTACTCACCCCGTTGTGGGGCATTCACACAATTACGCACCAGTTCTCGTTTCCAACCCACCTCTTCCAACCCAATCAAGTAAACACTTTTCTCCCGTGGCTCGGGGAATCCGGCCTCACCCAGCATTAATGAACAAACTCACCGCGGATGGATGAGCGCTTCGAAGAGATGAGGCACCGCCTCGATTCTAAAGTCATCCCTCGAAATCTCTGTCCCATCCTTCCCGAGCTCTTCACCTTCCTCCTTCGTAGATACCGATCTTCCAACGTTACAATGGGACTGTAATCCTTTCAACCATCAAAAGAGCTTTCTCTACGACTCCGCATTCGGAAAAATGACCGCAAAGCCCTTGCCTTCCTATTCCGTCTCGGTCATTGGAGGGATCCGCCCGGACTCGGTTCTATTCTCTTGATTCCATTGAGGCGGCGATTTCGACATTGTCAAGGCAAAGTTTCTACAGAGGTACAAGGATCGGGTGGGGCCGGCCTACTCGATGGCGATTTAATTGCCGAAAAGATGAGGCCGGATGAAGACTTTGCCAAATTTGCTGATCGGTGGAGGGGAATGGCTGAGAGGCTAGTAGATACCATCTCAGAGGGGGAGCAGGTGAGGATGCTCATAGGAAACACCACGCCCAACCTTCGCAACCTCCCGATCATGCACCGCCCAACAACCATGAGGGAGTTGGGTGATTGCGCTCGCTACCTCCAAGCCCACTTTATGGATGCATCCATGAGCACCCCGATCGCCACCAAGCCCCCGTAACACTAGAAAGCCTACACTCGTAGGACCCACCACCGAAGGGTAGTAAACAATGAGAGCATCAATGCCATGGGTAACCAGGGTGGGTATCGCCAGAGCCAATACCGTAACCCACCGCCCAATCAACAATACCGCCCATCTCCTCAACCAGCTCCTCAGCCCCAGCAACAACTTGCGTACAACCGAGCACCACCACAGCAACCCACCTACAACCGAGCGCCCAAGCAACCAAATGCCTACAACCGAGCGCCTCAACAACAACATGTCTACAACCGACCCCAACCACAACAACAAGCCTACAACCAAGTGCCACCACCAGCCAACCGACCTAGGAGGGGGGGACCCAAGAGAGAGTATTACCCTCAACTGCCATTCTCCCTCACCGATATCTTTAATGCAAAGATGGCGGAACAACAGTTGGAGCTTCCAAAGGAGAGAGAAGGATGGCCGACCAATGTTGACACAACCAAGTACTGCGCTTATCATCGATATCCTGGGCACACGGTGGATGTATGTTTCCAGTTTAAAGACTACATCCATGACCTTAATGATCAAGGGAACATTGACTGGGCATAAATGGGGGAGTCTATTCAAGCAATGAAGGCACGTCAGAATCAACCACGGCGACAACAAATACAACAAGACGGCTCGGCACAGGCATAGTCCAAGATCCGCTCCCGGTACATGCACCCGTACAAGCACCGGCACCCAAGACCACCAAACCAACGACTCGGCCTTGTCCACTCCGCCATCGAGGAGTCAACCCACCATTCCCGGGGTTGGCAGTCGAGGATCGAATCACCTCCATGCCCGCCATACCAACCCCACCTACGGACCGCACCATACTCTCCATACCGAGAGCTGCCCTACCCACAAACTACCCAAACACCACTACCCTCACCAACCATTAACCCTCCACGGCGCTTAATCATTAGACCGCCACCAGCCTCCCAACCAAGCACCCCAACCATCACCCCAACCTAACCCACCAACCACCATTAATCCTCCACGGCGTCTAATCATTAGACCACCACCAACACCCAGAACATCACCTAACCTACCAGTCACTGCCACCCCACGACCCCTCATCATTAGACCATCACCACCAACACCCCAACCATCACCCAACATACCGGCCTCCACCAATCCACGACCCCTCATCATCCGATCCTCACCACCCCTACCTACCATGGGCTCCTCAACTTACCAACCAACCCTACCATCACCATCGTCACCACTTCCCCTACCACGGCCGGCGCCGTGCCTTCGTAGCGGGAGGATGTTCCAAAGGGTCTTCCCCCGAGGTCGGGATACAACCACAGAACAAAGTGCGAGAAGAGGAGGTGGTAGAAGAACCGTTGCTCGGCACGGCATATGACCTATTGAAGCACTTGGACAAAATGTCGGCACGGATTTCAATTGAGCCGATAAAGAGGTCAAAGAACCATCGGGACATCCTACAACAATATTTGCAGCGGGTCATGGTCAATGAGGACCTCCCGCCCGAGAAGATCATTACCGGTCGACCCCGAGGAGTGAACATCCGGCACTCACATTTACACAGGAGGAGTTGGCACGGCCGTAGATCGGAAAGTATGCCTTGCGTGTCGCAAGATGGTCATCCGAGGCGTGGAGATCAAGTCCCGCTGATTGACACCGGAGCATCCATAAATGTCATGCCGCCGTAAACATTGCAACTTTGCGGCATCTCCGATGAAGAAATAGAGCACTTCTCGCCGTCACGGTGACCGCATATGACAACTCCCGGAAGCCGTCACGAGGGGTGGTTACATTGAAAGTAGGGCTCGGGCCGTGTCGTCACCGCCGAGTTTCACGTTCTAGAATTGGACCCTACATTCAAAGCTATCTTGGGATGCCCATACCTTGAGGCAATAGGAGCCTGTTGCCTCCACTAATCATCGATGTACGAAGTTCCCATACAAGGGCCGGGTGATCAAAGTAACCAACATCCCCATTCCGAATGACGTGGATGACCCCTCTTCCGCACTACCAATATCAAAATCGCTCCGGTACCGTTGGTTTCAACTCCAGAGCTCCCTGAGGTCATGGTATTGATGACGCCTCCAGATACCGTTGCATGGCGGATGATGAAAGGGATGGGCTATCAGCCAGGAAAAGGGTTGGGAAAGGAGCTGCAGGGGGTTGTGCACCCCATTGAGGCCGTACAAAGACCAAAGAGACACGTGCTTGGTTATGAGCCCAGTTTCACTCCGCGGATGGTCTACCGGCCAAAAAATGCCATGGGACTCCAAAATTTTTTTATCAAAGGGGAGACCATGATGATGGCTGGGGACGAAGAAGAAGAACCAGTCAAGAGGAAGAAGGCACCAGAGCAAGAGGAGGAAGTGGACAACCTGAGTTCATCTTTGGCTCGGTTGTTCATAGAGGAGGAAGAACCAGTCGAGGGCAAGTCCATCTCTAAGCAACTTGTCCACTCGAACCCACCTCTAAACAACATCCCGCGTGAGCCGTATCCTACGGTCACGTATTTCAAAATCCTCACACTCTCCCTCTTAGATTCACTCGATGGGCTATCTAGCCCAATTCCCACTTCTGGGCCAAAATGGCCACCTGAACTGATCACTGGGCCTAAGAGCCCATTCGAATCTTCTTACTCTACTGGGCTTCTATGACCATTCCAATCCAACAAACTTGGGCCCACGTGCCCACCGTGGCCCACGTGCCCTTTAGATTTATTTTCTTGCTTTGGGCCCGCGTGCCCACCATTTGGGCCCACGTGCCCCTTAGAACTTTTCACCGCCTTTGGGCCTATCTGCCCATTTCTTGTCATCATCGGGCCCGCGAGCCCATTTTTCTTCCATTTGCTTAAGCTTTCTATTTCTGCTCGAGCCCCATCGGCTCATTCTCTTTTTGTTATTGAAAATACCCAAAATACCCAAAAAAAAAGGTCCTCTCGCAAACTCAGTTTTCCATTGAGGAGACGTCTCTACTTGTCTCGGAGAGTGCTCCCAATCAGGGACCTCTCTTCTCCAACTCACTAATCGATCTGCTCGATCCTTCACCCATTGTAAATACCACCTTTTCAATTCCGTCTTCTTTAGGAGTAGTTAGGGTAGAAAAGAAGAAAATTCGAGGTAAACGTGTGCCAGAGAGATATCTCCAACAAATAGCTCAAAAATGCAAGGAATGTGCAAGGTCGCCAAGGTTTTTGGAAAATGCTATCGGCTTGATGAAATCCAATATGAGGATGAATTCAATGTAGATCATACATCGGGAGTTTACGAGGTCTTATCAGAAAAAGATCCAGATTTCGAGGATGGAATTGAGGACTTGGCTGATGCGTATGCATCCGGACTTAAAAGATTTGAAGAACCATTAGCCACGGTGGATGAACCGACAAAAGAACTGAATCTTGGAACAGGAAGATCCCAAGACAAATTCCTCCTAAGTGCAAACCTCACTCCCATTGAGGAACAGAGTTTAATTGAAATTTTGGAAGAATACAAGGACACGTTCGCATGGACATACGAAGACATGTCGGGGTTAGACAACTCGTTAGTTGAACATCGTCTAACTTTGAAACCTGGAGTTACCCCGGTCAAACAAAAATTAAGGAGATTCCACCCTGATGTTGCACTTAAGATGAAAGAAGAGGTCGACAAGTTACATCAAGCAAGATTCATTAAGGTTGTCCTTTATCCGCAATGGGTGGCAAACATAGTCCCTGTAATGAAGAAAGATGGTCGAGTTCAGATTTGTATAGACTTCAGGGACTTGAACCGAGCGTGTCCTAAAGATGACTTTCCTCTACCTCATATTGACGTACTGGTTGATAACACTGCTGGATTCGATATGTTGTCATTCATGGATGGCTATTCTGGATATAATCAAATCCGGTTGGCCGAAGAGGACCAGGAGAAGACCTCGTTCACCACACCTTGGGGAACCTACTGCTATGTCGTCATGCCCTTTGGACTGAAGAATGCTGGTGCTACCTATCAGAGGGCAATGATGGCTATCTTCTATGACATGATGCATACCCTTGTAGAGGTGTACGTGTTGAGAAGATCACCCGGAAGTGTTGAGAAAGGTCTTGCAAAGGGCTAGGGAATATAAATTGAAAATGAACCCAAAGAAATGTACGTTTGGAGTATCCTCAAGAAAGTTATTGGGGTTCATAGTGAGAAAAAGGGGCATAGAGATCGACCCAAACAAGGCGAAGGCAATCATTGGTATGCCTCATCCGATAAATATGAAAGAACTTCGAGGATTAATCGGGAGGCTACAATTTGTCCGCCGGTTCATCTCACAACACTCCCAAAGGTGTAAACCTTTCTATGAGTTGACCAAGGCGGGGGCCGAGTTCAAATGGGATTCGAAGTGCCAGGATGCATTCGACGGTTTGAAAAGATACCTGGCTAGTCCCCCTGTGCTTAGACCACCAGTCCCTAGCAAGCCCTTAGTTTTATATATCTAGGTTTTGGAGAATTCTCTTGGGGCAGTCCTTGCACAAGTTGATGAAGAAGGGAAAGAGAGGGCAACTTACTATTTGTCAAAGATCTTTGATCCATGCGAGCAGTATACGTAGTGGAGAAGACCCGTGCCGCACTAGTCCGGGTAGTTCGAAGCTTAAACACTATTTCTTAGCTCAGCGAGGTCCATCTTATTGCCCGCATCAATCCCATCACCCTTCGGAGAAAACTGTTCTAACGGTCGGTTAGGTCGTTGGCGAGCTTCCTCTCCCGGTTTGATATCACCTATGTCCCCGAGAAGGCGATTAAGGGTTATGCCATTGCCGAACATCTAGCCCATCACCCTATACCCCTTTTGACCCGGTCCGGTCGGAGCTCCGGATGACGAACTAATGTTGATCCGATCTTCCCACCTTTGGACATTATATTTTGACGGGGCTCGAATTCACACGGTAAGGGAATAAGAATCGTCCTTCTATCACCCGAGGGTGTCACCATTCCATAGGCATTTCTACCTTGACTTCCCAGCAACCAACAATATACCGAATATGAAGCCTTCTTTGTAGTCGGGTGGAGGTCGCTCATTTCTATGGTGCCACGGAATTGAGGGTGATAGGTGATAGCCAACTAATTCTTTGCCAAGTCCTAACCAAATACCGAACTTCTCATCCAAACCTCAAACCTTACCAAGAACTCACCTCTTGCTACATCAAGCTCTTTTCCAAACTCACTTTTGTCCATGTTCCTCGAGCTCAGAACATCCTTGCTGATGCCCTAGCCTCCTTAGCTTCATCCCTATCGGTCCCGCTAGGTAGACAAAAGTGCGGACTATTCATGTCCGTAGAAGGTCGATGCCAATTAAAGATGGGCGATTTCGAAAGTCAAGGAGAGATTTGGCAGAAGGAGTATCTAGAGCGTAAAGAGGAGATTTCGCTAATCGAGTTGGAAGAGTTAGATGAGGGTGAGAGGCCTTGGTTTGATGAGATTGCAAGGTATTGTCAAGATCGACATATCCACTGGATCAAATGCAAAAGAAAAGAAGGCCATCGGGGAGAGTATCCCAGAGGTATACCATCCTAGGAGGGGTGCTCTACAAGAGGAGCTGAGCGGAATTTTATTGAGGGTGCGTTGATGAAGAAGAGGCGGCACTGGTGCTTAAGGAAGCACATTCCTGGGTCTGTGGGGGCCATGTCAATGCACAAGCTCTTGCCAAGAAAATCATCAGGCAGGGGTATTATTGGCCAACCCTAGAAGAGGATTGCTCCATCTTTGTCCGGCACTGTCATTCTTGCCAACTTCATGCCGACAAGATCCATTCTCCCGCATCTTCCCTTCATCCGATTCATGCCCCATGGCCCTTCGCCATGTGGGCTTTCGATATCATTGGCCCTCTAAGTGATCTTAACTGCGAAATCCGTTCCAAATCGTTCATCCCTGACGGCAATAGAGTACTTCACCAAGTGGGCGGCGGAAGCGTTCGTGGAGATCAAGGCACCAACATCGTGCTCCTTCATCAAACGCAACATCATCGCCGTGGTTCGGGATACCCGGCGACATTATCACCGACAACGGACCGCAATTTCTCTCTCAAGAATCTGCGTGATCTTTCCAGAATAACAGTGCCGCATTGCATTGCATCATTCATCTCCTTATTACCCGCAAGGCAATGGTCAAGCGAAGCCACCAACAAAACTTTGATTAAAATCATTAAGAAAACTCGTAAGTCTAGCAAGTTCGCGGATCGGCCGGATAAGCTTGTAGATGCCCTATGGGCTTATCGTACTTCGTACGGACCCCCCATCGGTCAAACCCCGTACGCTCTTGCATATGGGATGGAAGCGGTGGTCCCCGTACGAAGTACTCCTTCCATCACTTCGAGTTCAACTCGATAGGGACATCCGTCGATGAGAGGCGAGAATCTCTCCTTGCACAACTTGAACTCCTAGATGAAAGAAGGTTGGCCGCTTCCGAGCATGCCCGACTTATCGAGAACCGACCGAAAAGGTTTTATCAAAAAGGGTGGTAGAGAGAAAGTTCGAAATCGGTGAGATGGTAGTTAAACGCATATTCGTTAAGCGGGTGGTCCCCGCTCCAAGTTGCAACCTAACCGGGAAGGGCCTTTTGTTATAACCGAAAAATATCCAGGCAATGCATATGAGCTAACCAACGCCGATGGAGAAAAATTGAACCATCCATGGAACGGCGTTTACCTAAAAAATATTTTTCTTAGAAGAAAAATATGGAGAATTTCTAGTATGATATTAAGTCATCGATCCCAAGGGTGTTAGCTAGAAGTCAAGAGTGAGACATCACCTTGCACACACAACACCTCCCGATCCTGAGAATCCGGATAGCCCAACACTCGAGAGAGGCAAGGCGGAGACACGAAGGCGAAAGGAAACCTACCCCATTCTCTTCTATTCGGACCAGGCTAGGCGAAGGGGCCTAGAGGATGATAGTATCGAAAATGCCCGCCGCCTTAGTAGGGGTCCGTCTCATAGTGGGTGCAAAGGGTGCCAAAGATGGGCAATGAACCCCACGAGGTTTAAACAAATATACTGTTCGAATGAGTACCCGAAAGAATAGAAAATGAAGAAAAGGAACCAAAAGATGGGCAATGACCCCACAAGTCGAAGACTTGTCTAAATAAGTGCCATATGTAGAAAAGACCCGAAGAGGCCGACCCCCAACGGGCAATTTGGGCATGAGTAGAGAAACCCTCCTCAACACCCCCAAATCCTATCAAAGACTTCCTCTATTATTCTTCCATCTTAAAACCCCTAGGGTAGGGTAAACTGTCCAAACTCAGGGGGAATCCAAACCGATCAAGGGAAGAGGGCAAGAAAGATTCTGGGGAAGGAACCTTATTCACACGTGGTGCTTATTTCTTGAATCTTGATCAATACTCACAGATCAATGAATGGTCTCAATACTGGCAGATTCTCCACAAAAATCCAAAATAATGAATATTTTCAAAAATCCAAAAAAAATCAAATATTTCCAAAAATCCAAAAAAATCAAATATTTTCAAAAATTCAAAAAAATGAATATTTCCAAAAAAACAAAAAATCCAAAAAAAAAGTTGAATATCTTCAAAAATAAAAAATTGAATACCTTCCAAAAATCTAAAAAAAATGCATCATCTAACTTGGCATAACCTTGATTTTTTGCCTTTGCTAGCATTCATGTTTATCTTTATGTCTTGCATGTTTCATTTCCGCATTGCATATTTATCTTGATTATCACCCCATTAAGAGGGCTCCTCCCTTTGACCTAAGTCAAAGTTGGCCATAATAGGCAAAGGGATGAGTCATTGTAAAGATCTAATCCTCTTTTATCAAGTGTTTTCAGGGACTTTAAAATAAGAGGAGAAGGTTCTCTCAACGGCAGGTAAGTTCTCTTAACCATTTCATTTCGGTCATTTAGGTTATTACACCTTGTTAAGAAGGCTCCTCTCTTTGACCTAAGTCAAGGCAGACATCAATAGGCAAAGAGATGAGCCATGGTGAAGATTTAATCCCCTTTTATCAAGTGTTTCGGGATGCTAAGATCGAAGAAGGGTGTGACTCTCACCATAGCGAGTAAAGCTTTCTTAACCCTTATCTTATTCATTTTCAGTCCTTTTGTTCATATTACCTTGTTAATAAGGCTACCCCCTTGATATATAAGCAAGGCAAGAACAACAATAGGCAAGGGGTAAGCCATAGAGCGATTTAACCCTTCTATTAAGTATTTCGGGAAAGAAACACAAGTCAAGGAGGGTGAGAATCTCGCCAACAGTCAAACAACCTAAGCAAGAAGTGCTATAACAAGGAAGAAAAGCAAACCTACAACACTAGAAGAAGATTAAGCTCACATGGATATCGGTGTCGGTGCCACCGACCAGGAGAATGACCACGTGGAGAAGGCATGGAAACCATACCGCCACAACCGCCTCATTCCGGTGATGCTCCAAAAGAGTGGCCAAGAAAATGCTCGCAGAAATGGAAGAATGGACATGGGAAACCCCCATAACTTGCCGACTAGCATATATGTCGCTAGTCGTGTGTTATTATCTTATACATTATTTGTTGAAGACCATGAGCACGAGAAGACATGACCTGAGATCCCCTTCATCAAAATCTACGACGGTCGGGTCATCTCTAATGCTCACGGATAAGCCAAAGTTGTGCTGTGAGGGACGATAGTTCCCGAATGGGTATCTTGACCTCATAGACAATCTATATCTTCAACTATTAGTTATACAAGTTTTTTTTTTGTTTTCTTGAGCCCAACATGCATCATGTAGCATTAATTGCATTACATTTTATTTTGTCATTGCATACATCATTTCCTAAAACTTCACCTTCTCACTCTCTCGATCATTCTAAATCCCACCGTGTTTTCTAATCCCACCATGTTTTCTAATCTCACCATATTTTCTGGTCCCACCAACCTTTCTAATATCACACCGCGTCTATTAATCCCACCGTGTTCGGTATTCACTTTGTGCCCTCAAATCTTTCATTTCTTTTTACCACTGTGGCCATTGCAACTTCTTTGCTATTCATCTCACCATGGCAGCCAGTTCATCCCGCCAAGGACCTTCTATTTGATCAGAACTTGCACCGTCAATATCTTCACGGTCTATGCTTAAACATTTGCCTTACGGAATCTGAGATCATTCCATTCCGAATCAAATCTTGTCTCTTGGAAGACTTAAATGAATCTGAGAGCTTGAATGTGTTCGATTGGTATTCTTTTACTTTTTCAAACAAATCTCTTTTTAAATTTTAGCCCATCACAGTACAGGAACACCACAAAGATCGGGTTACCGGCTAATGATGAACCTGCGAACCCATGTTTCGGGGACTCCCCACCGCGTTGGGGGTTGGCTATTCTTCTCTCGTGCCAATGGCACATCTCTTACCAATCGAACATAGGAAGACTTGATGAAACATGGCGGTTAACCAGGAGACTTGAAGAGATTCGTCTTGCCGAATTTGGTCGTTGAGCGTGTCTATATCTACACCTTGATGTCACCTTTTCAGTCCATCGCCATTTCACTCCACTAGGAAATGGAGTGAAGTGATATAGGAACTTTTACTCTCTGGGTCCTCCGTCTACTCCAACAAACGGAACTCAATTCTGACATCGGGGTCGTCCGTAGAATCCTCTGCACCGAAGTCGCGCCAGAAGGGTGCAAAGCTACCCGAACCGGCCCTTTTTCAACCAACTCGGCTTCAACTCAAGCCGATCCATTCCATAAGCTTTATCAACTCATTTAACTCAGTTTATTTACTGTTTTAAAGCATATTTCAGTTCATTTTCATCATTTTTACATAATCAAAAACATAAAAAAAGGGTTAAGGCTCACCCCAATCCGGTGAGTTTGATTCCGATTGCTTCTTTCTCATCTTCTCTCTACAAGCATTACTACACTTCATAGTTCTAATCAATCTCTTCACTTGGTTTATTGTTCTAGTTGCACAGTACTATCAAGCTAGCATGGGTTGAAGACTCTTCTTCATCGGCCGGCCGAAGAAGAAGAAGGTTGAACCCATATCCCGATCTCCCACACTAAGGTACACGGTCAAATCAACTCAATCTTGCTTTCATTTCATAAAGCGGAGCCCGCGGCTCCTGGCGACCACATTTTTCATGCTTTAATTTCATCTCCTCCTCACTCTCCTCCCACATGACCCGAACCATCTCCGGTGCTCGAGCGACGCCGTGAGATGAAAGTTCGGGGATCAATGTGAGTGTGGGATCGAGGTGAGAACATTTTACTGCTTTCCGAGTGTTTTCAATTCACTCCCCTTTTCCCCTTTTCCATCTATCTTTCACCTTCTTCTCTTGAGGTGCCGATCCGGAACCCGTTTCTGGAGTCGACAGAAGGTTGAACCCGCACACCCGTTTCCTGCACTAAGGTACACATGGCCACATCTCAAGTACTACATACTTTATTAATTTAACTTTGAAATCCGCGACTCTTGATGATCACTTTTTTTTATTTCTACTTCTATTTCATCTTCTCTTCTATTTCTAGTTCCTTTTAGTTTTTGTTTTCATCATTCTCCTCCCACATGACCCGAATCGTCTCTCTGGCGCTCGAGCGATACCGAGAGATGAAAGTTCGGGGATCAATGTGAGTGTGGGACCACGATGAGAGTTTTCTTTTTCTCTTACCCTTCTGACCCAGGACCTATTTTTGAAGTCAACACCAAGCAGCCTTTCTTTCTTCTCTCTCCTTAAGAAGATGATATCCCATTGTCAAGCTTGGATCTGGAAGGTTTCTAAAGGTCTAAAGGAAGGAAGAACTCGTCTATTGAAGTAAATCGTGTGGATACTGCTAAAAGCCGTCCACTTGAATGGTTTTCAATAAGGAGAAATGTCATCTCTTCATCCATGGTGAGGGATTTTGGAAATTTCATGAGGTTCTCTCGTTTTACTTCATGTTCGATTCCTAGATTTTCCAGTTTTGCATCAAACAAAAGTGAGACGAGTCCAGGTAGACAATACATCCTTCCATAGGAAAGGTTTGATCACATACCTTAAATAGGATGCATCCATGTTGACAAGACGTGTCTCTTCTAAGGTTAAGAACACAATCTGTGTAGGGTAAAGTTTAAAATACCCATAGTTCTTGCCACATATGCGTCCGAGGGATAGATGTGCATGTCCATTGGAGTCGGACACATTATCAATTTTTTTGGATATTCCAAAAGATTTGATCTCATTGATTTCCAATGGACGGTGATCAAAATCCATAGAGAAGTGGGTGGTGATTGAAATCCATAGTGAATTCTTGAGTATCATACTATCAAACATGAGTTTTATGCTCCATAACTAGACAAAATCAACGTGTCTACACTAATGACCTACAAAACAATTTATAAGAGTTTAATAAGTAATAAAACATCATGCTTAAATAAAAAATAATTTAAATAAAGAATATTTTTTACCTTATTTTTATTTCTGGACTATATGTCACACATTTTATTAGTTTTAATTGACAACATAATAAAAAATTAAATATATGTTATTACTTTCTTCTTTATATGGTTTATTTTCTCTACATTCCCCCATGTCTTAAAATATATGCATCTATAGATGTAAACCACTCACAAGTAAAATGTTGCTGCACAATTTTATAAAGTTGATAATTGTTAATAATATACTATTAAGCATAATGTATTGAGTATCAAAACAATGTATATAATAAATATATTTACCTCAAGATCTAGAAAAATGACATCTTTGTTCTCTTAAAAAAGAGTGATATAATTTTGTTGACATAAATTACAATGTAGTCTATTGCAAACTTCAAGATAGGTAGTAAATTCTTGACCTTGGGTGCCTATACCCGACCCTTTACCAATTCAATGTTCAAGATCTCTCCAAGTGCTGATGTTCTCACATTATACTCCTTGGTCAGATCTCTCCCACTTATATTAGATGTAGCTCATTAAGCACAAAATAAGAGCATATTAAAAAAGTGAAATGTCTATAATGATTTTAAAATATTTAATAAATATGTACCTAAGGAGACAGAAGATGTGAGTGTCGATGAAGTAGGTGAGAAACCAACACTCTAGATGGTTCAAGCTCAGCAAGTGTCTCTGGTGTTGGTTGAGAATCACCTGGTTGAGGTTTACCTCTTCAATTTATTTTGTTTACTAGTTTGGTTTGGTTTGAAAGTACATCAAATTAAACTAATTTATTTGGTTTACTAGTTTGATTTGGTTTATTAGGCCATAAAAGTCAAACAAAATCAATTTATTCTATTTACCAGTTTGGTTTGGTTTGAAAGGCCATAGAAATCAAAACAAAATAGTTTATTCGATTTACTGGTTTTGTTTTGTTTTAGAAGCTTTATAAATCAAATCAAATTGGTTGGGTTCACAATTTAGGGTTTTGAAACTAACTAAATTATTTTGTCTTATAGTTTCTTTATTCTTTTGAACCAAAATGAATTAGCTTCATTTATCTTTTGTCTGTGGTGTAGGTCACTGGATACAGTGGTGATCCTCTCTTTTCTTGGGTTTTGATGGTTTGTGGTCACTAGGAGCCATGGGCTCCAAAGTAAAAAGTAGAAGAAGTAAATAGAAATAAAGATGACCGTCGTAGCTTTAAAAGGGGAGATGTGTGAGTTCCAACTCCCCTCCTCTCAATTGGCTGAAAGGAGAGAGCTTGAAGAGTTTCTATTATCTTGATTCGGTTGATGGCATGTGTAGCTTCACCTCGATCAAATTAACCTAAAATGTTCACAAGAAAGCAAAGAAACAAGTAAAAACAAAATTAGAACTAAAGAAAGTATAATAGCATGCTTAAAACCGAACATAAACCCACAAAAGGTAAGAAATTGACCAGATTGATACTATATCTCAACCCCTATTTTAAGAGATTTATAGATGCATGAAGATGCAAATAGATGCCCTAATATATGCTAAACAAGATGCAAATAAGAGTTGGAATTAAAGAGGGGGATAGGGGATTGAAAGGGGAGGGGGTACAAAACCCCTGAAAACCATAAAAGGCAAACTAGATTTGTAAGCACCCTATGGGTCTACTCTGGCAAGCTTTGAGCCCTTCTTCCTCGCTTCACCTTAGGCTGTTGGTTGATCTCCAGAGTTTCGACACAGTTTCTTGAGGTAGTCTTGGCACAAGAAAAGTTATTGAAGAAGAGATTTAGCCCTAGAAGCAAGGGGAATGAATTATAGAGTCTCCCAAAGTCGGAAGAAAACTCTGTTTCTAAAGAAGAAAATTGTGGGTTTTGGAACTTTTGGAGGGGAATGGATTGAGAGCTTGGGGATGATTTGGAGAGGCTTGGATGTGCTTTGGTGAGTAAGATGGAGTGGGAGGAGGCTTCGGATCCTTTAAAGCATTGGAAATTAGGGTCCTTTTATAACCTTAAAGAGGGGCAAATTAGGATTTAAGAAAATATCTCGCGTGTGGCAAAGCACCCCCTGATGGGGTGCTTGCATCATGAGATGCATTTAATGCACCATGATTGCTTGATCATGTGTCATAAATCGAAACTGACCAAAAAGTAAGCGCCCTACCAACAAAAGTTCCTGGCGCCTATTGGTGGGGTGCCAAGACCCCACCCCACCCCTTCAGGTGCTCCATGTGGTCATGATGAAAATGTGTGAAAAAGATTAATTTTTTAGAAAAACTGGGTTCTTTCAATGGTATACTCAAATGTACTTCATAAAACAAGAATTTTGAACTCTCTAACTAAGCTAAAATTGTGTGTCTACGTATGGTTTTGCACCAGGCCAAATTAGTTTGTTTATCTTATGTTTATGGTTTTGAACCATGTTTATAATTTTAAGAAAACGTCCTCAACAATTTATTTGAACTAAAAATTATATTAGCTTAAAAGGCTCATACTTGATCCAAGATAGTGTTTAAACTTGGTCTAAGCTCATTTATAAAGGTTGGATTTATGTTAGCTTTTGATGCTCGATGGTGAGTTAGATTTAAAATTGATATATAAATTTTGAATTAAATTTTTTTATAGAACTTGAATTAAAACTTGGTTTAAGTTCAAATTAAAACTTGGTTTAACTTCATTTCAACATATTTAATAATTTTAATTAACACTACAACTATTGAGCATTCTTAATTTATTCTTTCACATAAATATATAATATGGATTTAATTAATTAATTAATTAAACTCTTTATTAAATATTTATGAGTAGTTAAAATATGTCAAGAAATATGTATTTTAACCTATGAACATGAACAATAGTTCTAGGAATTATAAGTAATTATATCAAAATCTAGTGTTATATAAAAGTTAATATGTCAAATTTATATTATAAATTTTAAATTTTAAAATTCTTACTTTTTTATTCTTGAATCTCAAACTAAAAAAACACTATTTCCTAAACTACAAACAATCATATTCTTAAAATTTAACAAATCCATCATACAATCAATAAACACGTAGGAAATGTATTTAAACAAAGTTAATTAACATTTAAACAAAATTTAACAAACTATACATGTGTAAAATAAAATTAACAAATATTAAAATGGCATTAAAATTATATTCAAATAAACTCTAAAATTGCAACTAAACACCTAATAAAATCGTGCAATAGACATCTTTAAACAATCCTAAAAGGAATTAGGGTTTATGCATACCTTGAAGAAGAAAGATTCAATATAGTGATGATAGTTGTGGCCAATGAAGGAGATGGTGGCGGCCAATGGCGAGAGCTCTAGTGGCGTTGGAGAATTAGCTTGAGAGAGTCTCAACAGAGAATAATTTAACGTGCCTGAGTGCAAGAGAGACCATAGGTGATGATGGCGACCAGCGTCGGTGACAATGGCGGTAGCATATTCAGCAGAGGAGACAGGGATTGTAAGAGAGGGAGAGAGCAGAGAAAGAATAAGTGATAGGGAAAGGGGGTGCAATGTACAACCTAGAAAGACATTGGTGACAGCTTCATTGGCAACGACTTTAGCCATCACTAATGTCATCCAACCATTTAATGTAGATATGCTAAATTGGCTTAATCACAGAGACAAAACTCTTATTATATTGAAGAATATTTAAGTTTCCTTTTCAAAAGTCATTTGTTTTCCAATTTTATGATGTCTCTTAAAAATGCCCCTATCTAAGGCAAGTGTGCCCCAACCTAGGTGCATGCGCCGGGAACAAGGGCATATTATTTGGAACACGATTCCCTTGAGTAGTGCATCCCCCAATAGGGCACATATGCCTATACCAAGGCTCATCTACTTGGTGGGAATTTTCCTACCCATTCCTCCCACTACAAGAAACAATGTTATTAGGGACGGTTTAATGGCGACGGCTTTGCCAAGCCGTCACTATAAAACTTAATGGCGACGGCTTACGCCGTCCCCATTAAATTCGTCGACAATTACAAAGTTATAGGTGACGGCTACATAAAGCCGTCGCAATTTAGCTTATTAGCGACGGCCCAACCCGTCGCCAAACCAGAAAATGCATCCGGAACACCCATCGGTCTGGTAAATAGCGACGGCTGGTAATAACCGTCGCCAATTTAGTTAATAGCGACGGCTACAAGTAGTCGCAATAAAAAATTTTGACCGTTCAACGGTCGCTTACTGTTTGCGACGGCTCCAACCGTCGTTGTTGTACTTAAAGGTACCAATTGCGACGGCTGAAGCCGTCGCCAATACATTAAAGGTTTTTCAAAACCCCATCGGCCCCTTCCCTCCCCCCCCGCTTGCTTCTCGACGCGCTGCCTTGCTGCCGCTGCCGCCGCGCGCGCGCGCGCCGCTGCCGCGCTGTTGCCGCTACCGCTCGCCCGCTCGCCTCTCGCTTTCGCGCCGCCGCTCGCCACCTTGCGCCGCCGCTGCCTCCTTGCGCCGCCGTGCTGCCTTCTTGCGCCGCCGCAGCCTCTTCCTCCTTGTGCCGGCGCCGCCGGCGCCTTGCACCGCCGCGGCCTCCTTGCACCGCTGTGTTGCCTCCTTGTGCCGGCGCCACCGTCGCCTTATTGCGCCGCCACCAGCCTCCACCAAGGTATATTTTAACCTAACAAATTTTAATTCATTAGTTTTTATTTGATTCCATGTGATTCCTGCCGCCAGCCTCCCCGGATGTGTCCTTGTCCAGCAGTTGAAAATAATGTTTGTTTGTTTTTTTTCTTTCTTTGAATGAAGCTTTGTCCTCATACAGTGAATACATTACATGTATTCATGTGCTAAACTAAATTTTGCAGAAAACATGTGTATTTTGTAATAATCTAGGCATCTTAGAAGTTGAGAGAGTAGGTAAGAGATGAGTCTAGCTCTCTTTTCTTTTTTTTCACTTGAATTTATGGTCACTATTACGCAGTATTTTGTAATAATCTAGGCATGTTAGAAGTTGGGAGCGTAGGTAAGAGATGAGTTCTAGCTCTCTCTTTTTTTCTTATAAATTTATGGTCGCAAAAATAGTACCGTGTTGGAAGGGGTGCCTTAGGTGGACCAAGAAGGGAATCAAATAAAAATGGAAGGGGTGCCTTAGGTGGACCAGCAAGGGGGTTGAAATAAAGGCTCGTGTTGGGGACCCGATGGGGCACTTAGATGGGCTGAAAATGGTACCGTGTTAGGGCATTTTGATGGGCCAACAAGGACATGTTTAGTGGTCTAATTGGGGGCTAATTGGAGCCAACAGGGGGCCTGCTTGTGTAGGCGAACAATGTGGGGCCAGCAAGGGGTTGAAACAAGCCTATGTAGGGGACCCGACAGGCCGGACAAGGGCCGGAGATGACTTGTTTCTAGACTTGTCTTTTGGATAGGCCGAACATGTGTCAAAATGGGAGAATGTGCGGCTTGTTTAGGGCTGCACAAGGGGGCCGAATGTGTCCTATTCGGGGTATGTTTATAGGGCCGAAAAAGGGTTGTCTAGGAGAGCTTTAGATGGGCTGGAACAGTGGACCAAGTGAGGGAGATTATGGCCTATTTAAGGGCAATCTCCGCAATCTCGGAGGGCCAAAATGAAGTTGGCAAAGGATTTTTTTAAGGCCATGGTTTATTCAAAGTCTCATTAGTTCATTTTTTCTTGGGACCCTCAGACCAAAATGCATTGAGTTCTATATATTTTCCTAAGATGTGCAAATGTATGTCTTCTTTTGCAAGTGAGTTATTATTCTTTTTTATCTCAGAGAAAGTGTGTCATTAATATGTTTATCTTATGACGGCTTTAATTATTATTTTCAGGTAGTTTCAAACAACATTCTCGTTCGAGACTTTCTTCTTTTGGAGGTGGTTCGGTTTGTGTTTATTTTGTTTCGAGACTTTCTTATCTCATTGTTTATTTTTGTGCATATATATCTTTATTTATATTAACACATGACGAGGAGCTTAGATAGGTCTTGGATAGATATTCTTAACAGATTAAGTCCTAGGTATCTTCAAGGAGTAGAAGAATTTTTAGATTATGCTTATGATGAATGTAGGACTCGATTTAGACATGGATTAGACAAAACTTTGATTCAATGTCCATGTAGATGGTGTTGTAACACATTTACTTTAAAAAGAGATGTAGTTAAAGAACATCTAATATGTGATGGCATATGGTCCAATTATCGAACGTGGATAAGTCACGGAGAAATTGAACCTAGTTTAAGTATCGTTAATGAAGTTCGATTAGATGAAGCACAACATGAGATTTTAAATGACGATGTAATAGAAATGCTTGAAGACAATCAAAATATTCAACGAGCATCTATACATCATGAAGGTGAACCAAGTATAGAAACACACAAGTATTTCTTGCTATTAAGAGATGCAGAAACACCATTATATGAAGGATGCACAGAAATGGCGACGGCTCTAAGCCATCCCAAAACGACTGTTCATGTAATGGCGACGGCTCTAAGCCGTCCCAAAACCAGAAAATGCACACCCGCGGCTGTCGCCGGGGCCAAAAAATGGTTTTTAGCGACGGCTACATAAGCCGTCGCTAAAAGTAACTTTAAGCGACGACTGTTTATGTAATAGCGACGGCCGGGCCGTCAAAACCGTAAAATAAACCCCCGCTGGCGTTGTCGGCTGAAAAATGGGTTTTAGCGACGGCTAGTAGCCGTCGCTTATAATTACTGTCCTTTATTAGCGACGGCTTCAAGTAGCCGTCGCAAAAAAGATTTAGAGCGACGGCTTGTGCGCCGTCGCAAAACCAGAAAACTACTCTCCGGAGGTGCAAAAATTGGAGTTTTGGCGACGGCAAGAAGCCGTCGCTAATGGCATTTACGGGTTTAAGTTTATTTTCGACGGCTTAGAGCCGTCGCTAAAAACTTTATGAGGGACGGTTTCAGCCGTCTCTACTAACTTAATTGCGACGGCGTTAGTCCGTCGCCAATAAAACTAAAAGCGACGGCTTCTCGTTAGCCGTCGCCATTAAAATTGGCGACGGGCTTATTTGCGACAGCATTGCGACGGCTGAACAGCCGTCGCGATTAACCTCTGGCGACGGCTCTTGTATTTTTGGCGACGGCGGTCAGCCGTCGCTAATGAGCTTATTTTCTGTAGTGTCCATGGATATCAAATTGTCCTTTTTGCTTAACACTGTCTTATTATCTCCATCTACCGGGTGTGATGTAATGTTAGATCATCGTTAGTCTAAAAGCATCCCACCCCTTGGGGCGTATTTAGAAAAGATGATCTCTAACGCATATTATTACTAGAATTGACACTCTCACGATGAGATTTTGAGGTAGGTGCCACATTTTCGTCGGTGCATTAATAGATGCACCCAGCTGCCCCCAGGTGCGCATAAGGTCAAACTGTCATCATCTCATGATTTTTCTTGATTTTTGAGAGAATTGAGGCTTATACTCTATAAATAGAGATGCCCACCAGGCCACCATAGAGAAATCTCAAGAAGGAATTGAAGAGAGAGTGTAGCCACGTTGCTCCAACACTTGAAGAAAGAAAGAAAATTCTCTCCTTCTTCGCTCTTCACCTACTTGATGTTTCACACCACACCACTATACTGATTGCACGCACTCCCATTATATTGGTGCATCTACTTCTAGCAACACAAAATCCATCTTCTTCTTTATTTCTCGATCACCATGCACTTCCATGGCTTCTTAAAAAGGTCAAGAGGACTCCCCATGTGCACCAAACCCTGTAGAAATTGCTTGAGAACCACTAATAGGAGAGAACTAAGTGAGAGAGACTAGCTACCCTGCACTTGCACCCTAGAACGTTGATGCGCCATCATCCAGACTGCATCATCCTTCAAGGCTCCTGATCCTCATGTGCATCTACCAGGGAGTCTCTAAATTGTCGTTTCTTTTTGCTTTTTTTTTATGTTCAGTCCCCCCATTTTGTTTATATCATCTTTTCTCTAGTATTGTTGTTACTGCATGCATGCATAAATCATAAAAAAGCTAAATAGGGGTTGAGAATCTCTCCCCAACCCGATTCACATCAGTCCTCTTCACATTTCCGTGTTCTTCTATTTGGATAGTTACTATGCTTATTTAGAAATAATCCTATATCACTTCACTTTTGTTTCCTTATGAAGTGTACTAATGAATGTTGAAACAGAGTTGATAAAGTTTCAAACTCATCTTCTTTGATTGGCCAAAGAACGAGAGGATATAATCCATCCACGTAATCTCTAGGTTAGTTTCTTCAGTCATGTCATTTTTATTTGACCCTCGATCACTTTGACATTTGAAACCTACAGTTTCGAGCGTCTACAAAAAAAAAAAAAAGAGGAGCGAGAAGGAGTTAGGGATAGGGAGGATTCCCACATCCACATTAGTTCGACTGTCGAGTTTTGGTCCATAACAACGGCTTAAGTCATTGCTAGTAGAATACATCTGCGATGGCTTAATGAAGTCATTACTAATGACCTAAACCTCCATCCAAAATCCACCTTTTGGATTTTTTTCTTTCTTTCGCCACGTGTGAGGATTTGAACTATCTTAGAGCATGCTCTTATAAACTTGTGTGTACGTTAGCACGCAAGGAATCATGTTTACGTATGTTTAACGTTACTACCCTCCATGAGGTTAAGGAGTTAAATGTGTTTTGTTTGAACATTAGATTGTTGGCTAACAATGTCCACTCGGTATCATTTATGATGTACATGTTTAAGATATAATTTTTTATGTGTTTACCTCTCACATGTTATTTTTTGAAATATTATATATTTTATTATAAAACATTTAGTAATATTTTATCATGTTTTATATGAGTTTGTTGTTCACTGTAACACCTTCAAGTGTCTTGTTTCGTTTTATTTTAAACAATATGTACGAATACCATCGACAGGAGAGAGTTCTCGTGTGATTGGTGGAGGTAAATTTAGATAACTGATAAAGCATCCAACAAACATACGAGACTTTGGTTGATGAATGTCTTTTGATCTTTAGAGATAGGTACTTATATAACATAAAATATTTTTTTATAAATTTAATAGTTAGTTAAAATTAATGATGAAAGTTAAATATACATAAATAATAAAAATAAATACAAAATTTCAAAGTTTTTGATCTTTAACATATAAGGGTAGACTTGAAATTTGGATGAATGTTAATGGGGTGTTTGGTTGCATGATAATTTTTTGTACACTTTCATGATAAAAAATTGTATTAAAATAAAAAGTGAACCAACTCATGACATAAAATTATCATGTTTGGAGGGATGTGATTGTAAAAAAGAGTAACTACCACACATGACCAAACAAAGTGGGGGACCACAAGAAAAAAGAAAGAGGTGAAACCCTCTTTTTTTGTTTAAGAAGAAAATCACTTTTAAAACATAAAATTGTCATAGTTACCAAACACCTCTTTTAACAAGTTTTCTTACAATTTGTAAAAATTAAAACAAAAATCTTCGTTATCATGCAACCAAACACCCCATAAGAAGCGAAAAGTAAAAAAAAAAAAAACCATGAAGGTCAAAAGTGGTTGTCGGTATTTGTAAATTGGTGACGATTTTCATCATGAATACATCTTGTTAGGGATGTTGTTTTAAAATTGTCGCCATTAACACACACATCACTAATAATGTATCTTCTTATAATGACATTAATTGAAGTGTCGTCAATGTTTATTCATTTGTAACAACTTCTTTTCAATCTTCACAACTACTCCAATTAGGAACATCTTTTTTTTTTGAGTTGTCCCCAATAAATCGCCTTGAAGAATAGTTTTTCTTGTAGCGTATATGTAGTACTCCTATTCTTAATAAAGAATTACTTCTAAAAACATAAAGTTAAATATTACAATTAAATTTTAAGAGATTTGTTAAGATATGAGTGATGAATTTAGTGGCTAGTTAAGCAACATTATCATACCGTATGGTCGAACCAATCAACTGCCATGTAAATCAAAAGAAGCACCACCCAAATTCTTAACCTTTGACCGAATAAAAAAGGTAGTTAAGACCAAACAAACAAGGCCTTAGGCTGCAATTTGCTGATGTAAACACACATATATATTTATATCTTTTACCTATCATTTGGTCAAAAGTTATCCTCTAATACATTTCTTATATTTTAATAAAAGCCTTAAAGGAGGCGTGTTCAACTTTTTTTTTCAGACATAATCTCTTTATAATTTAGTATATATAAATATGTAATTTTATTAAAATACTGAATTTATTATATATAGATATTTTAATAAAATTACATATTTTTATATCACTGGTTAACTGCCTATTTTGTGATAGTATTAATCATCTTTGTCACTATTAATTTTTAAATTAATATCGATAAAAATTATCAAGAATTATCTACTATTCGATTAATTTTAAAAGTTACACTACAATTAAAAATATAGTATGTAATTTTAGCATCCACCCATATTAACTTTGATACTGATATTTCATCCTCTATAAATATCATTATCAAAATCTGTCTCGTATCATTTTCGATACTCTAAACAAGCATACCATAGAATATATTAGAGATGAAATTATGAGCTCAAATTTTACAAATACTACCTTATGCCCTGTTTGGTAATATTATTAGGCACCTCTATTACTATCAATTTTAAAAAGTGTGTGATTAATTATATTAATTTAAAAATTTATAATACGAATAAAACATGTTATGTGATACAAATGTGAACTTTTATTATTTTTGATATTGATACTTCAACTTTTGAAAATATCAATGACATTATTGATACGATCAAAAATAAAACTTTAATCAAACGGGGCATTAGTTAGACGTGATATACATGTCATTGTGTCAATATATAGCCTAATTGAATTCCCCCATGGATATCTTTATTGCAGATATATCAACCAAATTCAACATCTTTTTTCATCGGGCTCCACAACAATGAAACAAAAAAGGGGGTTGCTTGCTTACTTACATATGCAATGAATTAATTCGATGGAGAATCCAAGACGAACTCAGAGCACAACCCATGAGAGAAGCATCAATATGACGTGCAACGTGGTCAGTTAATTTCTTGGAGGACATTTAATACTCCCTTGGCTAAATATGGATACATACATATGTGTATCTATACATATATTTATATTTTCATAGATATATCTATCTGTATATGCAGCTGGGTTCTTCAAGTGGCCGGGTAAGGGCTGGTGGCAGACTGTCAGTACTACTATTTTTTTTTTGAACACGGTGGCTCAGTGGCCTGCAAGCGTGCAGCGCCGCACGCGGTTGACGTTCTGGGGCTCGAACGTCACAGTACTACTATTTTACATCTCCACTCCACTCAGGTTTGGTGCTTGGGCCCAGGTCAGTTTTGCTCAAATCAAAATAAAATCTATGCATGAACTGAATCAAATTAAGCTCTATAACTTGATAAAAGCCCAAGTCAAATATTCTGGCAGCTTGTTAGTTCAGCATGCACATACAATTTAGTTAAAAAAAAAGTTAAGTCAAACAAAGAAAGATAATCAATCAAGATTCAGACATAGTATGATGTAGAAGATGACTCAAGTCATCTGGTTTACCAATTGGGTTCAAGTCATAATATATATATACAGGAGTACGTGATTAAAACCGAACCAAACCATCTGTTGAATATGGTCGGTTATATATACATGGTTCAGACTTCAGAAAACCAAACAAGTGGGGCGCATATATATATACATGCATGTGAGGGAGAGGGGTTTCAAAGTCTCAACTACCGCACGCCCATATCGATCTCACGGATCTGCCATCAATATTGCCATTGAGTAGTCCACCAAGTGCAAAATCACCTACCAACTCCGGTGCATGTACAGAAGAAGGGGAGGGGGGGTGAATCAATAAATACATAGATAGATGCACATTAAATGACAATATATGTACGTGTCAAAATTGCCATTGGGTCACCTAAATTGGAACCCTAATTAATGGACCATGATCCGCTGTTGTTTTCATCACCTTGAGCCCTATAATGTGGCTTGGCAAAGACTGAACCTCCTCCTTTCTTTGGGTCGGTGCCACTCACATATAGTGATGTTACTTCGAGTCATATATAAGCTCCCAAAAGTTTGTGGTTCATCTTGAAACATGACAGACAACATTTACTCAAGCTAGTTTCCGTGAACATGATAGTGGGGGGGTTTGGTCGCACGACAAATTTAATTTTTGTTACAAAAATATAGTTTTATAAAAAAATTGTTAAAAAAATATGTTTGGCAACTATCATAAATTTATGTTTTTAAACAAAGATTTTGTTCGTAGACAAAAAAGTGGGGGGATCCACTTTTTTTTTTCTTGTGATCACCACCATCTCTTCTAGTTATACATACTTATTTTGTAACTAAAGATCATATTAGCGACAGACTTTCAATGATCCATTGCTACCCTTCATTAGTAACTATGTATGTATAGGACATTGTTTGATTAAGCTGAATGAATGTCTAACCTCTTATTGGGTCCGAGATTATGACATTTAGCATTGTTTGTCAAATGATCTAAAAATATATTTGAATTAACATCTATTGTTTAAAAAACATCTAAACATTTAAGGTGGCATTTAATTAAGTTTAATCTGAACAATTTTATGTCTAAGTTCTCAGTTTGTCATAAATTTAGGTATTTATTTTAATCCTAGATTTTAACGTTACATGTTTGATGATTTATCTAAAGGGAAAAAAATCTTTAAAGTAATATCAATTATTGAAGGTGTTCATGTTCTCAAGCTCTGAATAAAAGAAGCTGTTTTGATTCACTTATTTTTTTAGAGATATTTTTAGGCGTTACATGTTCATGTAGATCTTAATTAAGTGTTTTTGTTAAACACACCAAAAACTCTTATATCTGACTCAATAAGACAAGAAAAAGTGCATAAGCCCCATTCAAACGGCCCTAAGAAGGCTGTTATCTGTTTTTTCATGTTCAGACGCTAGCTACACAGTTGTCAACACGCAGCTGTTTATCTTAATTAAAAGCGTTTTTGTTAAACACGCCAAATTAAAACTCGCATATATATATACTAGTTAAAAGAACGGCACGTGTACGGATGAATTAAAAAATATTTTAAAATAATTTTACATATATAATAAAGGTGTCGTCAACAAATTTATCTATCACTAAACAAATAAGAACTTTCGTAAATAGAAAATCATTAAAACAGAGAAATGTGACAAACAATCTTGACAAATAAAATATAGTTGTTATCAGTAGATTATCCAATAATTACACAACATATAAAATATTATATCGAAAAATTTAAAAGTGACATTTATCATTCATTAAACTTAAAAATAAATAATGAATCAAAAAAAGACACCCAAGACATCGACACATGGTGCAAGACCACGTAGAAGAGTTGAACACACTCGGTGGGCCAAATACCACAATGAGACAATACATGTTGGAAAGTAACTGTTTCTAGAGATCTCCTACGCTACAGAGCAAACGGGTTGAGATCTATATGTCATGATTAAACATATAACAAACTCTAAGATTAATCCTTTTGTATCCAATGAGGAGTAACAGAAAATTGAACTTCGTTGAATTAATCAGTAATTTACGTATCTTAGGCATTATAAAACCACCCGTTCACGATAGCCACAAAAAAGCCATATCGTCTATCTTGAGAGAGTGAAGGCCACGACTCACCTCCAACAGTCTTCCACCATCCAAGAGGAGGATACGATCTGCCATCACAACTATCTTCACTCAATGGGCAATCACAATGACCTACAAAATACAAGATCAAATGAAATTAATCATGAATCTCACAAAGCTCAATAAATGTTTCGCGCTCAAAACTTATTGGTTTATATACGTGCAATGCAACTGTGGCACCATCTGCTCATCAACAGAGTGTTGCAGAGATGCACACATTGATTGTTATGACCATCGAAAGTATAATATATATTTTAGGCATATCCATATTATATATCCTACCATTGAAATCCAAACATGAATCCAATTGGGACAAGATAATCACTGTTGGAAATAAACTATTCAAATATTTAATAATATTATTGTTCGAAAGTTAAATTAATCTATATGCAAATTTTAAAACTCTAGATGCAAAAATTCCAAGATTGAATCCCACCCATGTAATTGTATCAAAATCTTCCAAGAAATGAAAAAAATTTGAATTCTGTGCATTGTTGGTTTAATAAGAAGCTTCCAAAAACACCCATAGGTTTAAAAGAATGAAAAAAAAGAGAGAGAAAAAACAATTAAATAAATCCTAAAAGAATAAAAGCTCTGGTCAAACAGTCAACCATAAAAATTTCAGACTCAAAATAACTCAAAACATAATTTTCAGATAATTAAAACACTTAAAATGAGTTTTTCAAGATAAAAACCTTATTAATAGCCAAATAAAATAAGCAAATCAAATAAACTGAATAAATAAAAAATTTAAACAATAAAACTAAAAATACCCTAACAGGCCAAAATTTCTCAAAAATATCGAAAAATAAATAAAAGAAACAAAAACAAGTTCAAAACACCATAAACGATAAAAAAATACCCGTGTAATAACATAAAGTAAGTCAAACAAAATAAAAAGTAAAAATAAGAACAAAACAGAAAATGTCAAATTTCTGCAAAAGATGGAAAATCTGAAGTTCTCAAAAGATTTGGAAATCAAGATGTTAGAACCGGTAAATCTTAGACCATCAGAAAAATCTAAAAAGCCTTCAAATTCTGAAATATGAGAACCTCATGACCCAAAATCTCAAAGTTCCTAAAAGTCAGAGATGTAAAATCCCATAAATGTTCAAGAAGCTGGGAGTTTGATAAGTCCAGAAATCAAAAAATGTTACAATCTGAAAGGCCCGGAAAGGTCAAAATTAAAAATTTAAGTTTCTCTACAGATTGATAAAAATCTGCAACTCGGAAAATTCTCAAAGCTGGAAAATGCCAAAAGGGGGAAAATCTGAAATCTTAAGAGGTTCGGTAAATCTGCAAGCTAGGAAAAGTTCAGAAATTCAAAAATCCCTAAAAACATCAAAAATCCGAGAACTTTGAAAAGTGGAAAATTCTGAAGTCCAGAATTCCAAAAATATCTGAAGTGTGAAAATTCTTGAAGTACGAAAACTGTGAATATCCAAATCATAAAAAATCAGAAAATCTTCAAGTCTGGAGAGATCTGAAACTTGAAAGAAATACAGAAATTCGCAAATTGTCCGAACCTGAAAATTCTGAAAAAAATCTAAAAACCCAGACATCAGAAAATCTAGAAGTCTGACAGTTCTCTAAAATCAAAAAATCACAAAATTGTTGCAAGTTAGAATACCTGAGAATAAAACAATCAGAAATATGACAAGTTCTGAACATTCTGAAACATCAAAAATCTGAGAACTCTGAATGTTAAGGAAACTTTGAAAGTTTTGAAACCAATGAAAATCAAAAACCTGGAAATTCCAAAAAAAACTGGAAATCCCTAGGAAAAACAGAATCTGAGAGTCTGAAACCTGGGGATTTTAAAAAATATGAACATCTAAAAGTTTAAGAACCTGAAAACATGGGTGTACCAAAAAGTAGAAATGGTAAAAATCTGAAATCTGAGAGTTCTGCAAGTTCAAAAAACTCTGAAAACCAGAAATTTCATAATAGATTTCTGTTGTTTAAAGAATCTAAAAATTTGACCACAGAAATTTCATAATAGATTTCTGTTGTTTAAAGAATCTAAAAATTTGACCACTTAGAAAACTCAAAACGTAAAAATTCACATTGAAAATTTTAAATCCTAAAAACTGAAACTAAAAGAAAGCAAGATCTAAAATTTAAATAAAAAAATCCCATATACAAAATTTCTTAGATCTTGAAATTACCTAAAAAATCACAAATCCCAAAATCCCAAAACATTCAATCTGGAATTTGCATGTAAAATCCTCAATCAAAAAATCCAAGGTGTTAAAGAAAAAAATTTAAAAATATGAAGGTTGTTGCAAGTTGAAAATCCAAAAATCTTAAGATTAGAAACTCTAAAATTTGGAAACTCTGAGCTTAGAAACCTGAAAATTGACAAATCAATCAATCTAAAAACAAAAAAAAATAAAAAAATGTAGAAAGTTTGATGTCTAAAAAATCCAAAGGGTTCAAAATGTCTAAGAATCTAACCATTTAGAAAACTCAAAACCTGAAAGTTCAAATCAAAAAATTTAAAATAAAAACTAAAATTAAAGGGTAACCAAATGTGAAACTTTAGCAAAAAGATCTCGACCTAAGAAACCCAAGATCCGCAAGTAACCAAATTTGGAATTTGGAAACATAAAAAACTAAATCCAGAAGTTGTCAATTCACGATGCAAATTTCAATACCTAAAAACTGAAACCAAAAAAAAATCCTAAATTTGAAACTTAGCCAAATATTTTAATCCAAAGGTCCTCAAGCCAAAATTCTCAAACATGAACTTCGATTATGAAATTTTAAAATATGAAATTCAAATCTAAAATCCAGAGATTGAAAAATCTGAAAATCTGAACTAAATCCGAAATCTGTTTTGGTGCAGAAATCTCTGAAAATCTGTTTTTCTGGAAATTGGAGCTTAAAAATCTGAATTTCGGGAGTTTCAAGGTCTGAACTCCACATTCTGAAACCTGAAACATACAGCAAAAAGAACTGAAATCCGTAATCTGGGGTCTCAAAATCTGAACAGAAGTCTGAAATCTGAAAGTCTGGAGCATAGAAGTTTGGAAAATCAGAGGTCGGAAGCCAAGTTGTACAGACCAGAAAATCTGAGGTTGCAAAAATTCTGCATGAGGCCCAAATATGTAAAGAAAGAAAGCCAAGTTTAAAGAAACCGATTGAATCATCAATCTGAAATTCACTGAACCCTCAAGCCAAATTCAAAACAGAACTCAAGCCAAGTAGTTGAATAAGTCAGATCCTAAAATCTACACAATCCACACAGAACTAAAAAAATCTGCAAATTGAAAATTCTGGAAAATTAGAAATCCGAAATCTGAAGTTTGAATTGGTACAGAAAGCCTGCAAATCTGAAAAATGCAGGAATCTGGAGTTTGGAATTTGAAGAAATCAGGAAATCTGAAATTTGCAAGACCCGAAATCTGAAAATCTGAACATTACAAAGTCTGAAAATGCAGAATCCATTTTAAGTCCGAATTTCAGGAGTCTGTAGGCAAATCTGAAATCTGAATTCAATCCATTTAAATATCAAAAATCTGAACATTGCATCTAAAACAAAGAGCCGAGAGCTTGAAAGCCTGCAATGTGCAGAATTTGTGGGAAGCCTGAAATTCAGGTTATGTCCGAGATTTGAAGTGCAGAATCTGAATTCTGAAGACAACATGGTGGCTGGCAGCATCATGGTGCGGCGAAGGAGAGAGGATGGTGAGAGAGAAGGAGAAGAACCAGGTTACGTGTGATCGGCGTGTAATAATATAAAGTAAGTCAAACAAAATAAAAAGTAAAAATAAGAACAAAACAGAAAATGTCAACTTTCTGCAAAAGATGGAAAATCTGAAGTTCTCAAAAGATTTGGAAATCAAGATGTTAGAACCTGTAAATCTTAGACCATCAGAAAAATCTAAAAAGCCTTCAAATTCTGAAATATGAGAACCTCATGACCCAAAATCTCAAAGTTCCTAAAAGTCAGAGATGTAAAATCCCATAAATGTTCAAGAAGCTGGGAGTTTGATAAGTCCAGAAATCAAAAAATGTTACAATCTGAAAGGCCCGGAAAGGTCAAAATTAAAAATTCTAAGTTTCTCTACAGATTGATAAAAATCTGCAACTCGGAAAATTCTCAAAGCTGGAAAATGCCAAAAGGGGGAAAATCTGAAATCTTAAGAGGTTCGGTAAATCTGCAAGCTAGGAAAAGTTCAGAAATTCAAAAATCCCTAAAAACATCAAAAATCCGAGAACTTTGAAAAGTGGAAAATTCTGAAGTCCAGAATTCCAAAAATCTCTGAAGTGTGAAAATTCTTGAAGTACGAAAACTGTGAATATCCAAATCATAAAAAATCAGAAAATCTTCAAGTCTGGAGAGATCTGAAACTTGAAAGAAATACAGAAATTCGCAAATTGTCCGAACCTGAAAATTCTGAAAAAAATCTAAAAACCCAGACATCAGAAAATCTAGAAGTCTGACAGTTCTCTAAAATCAGAAAATCACAAAATTGTTGCAAGTTAGAATACCTGAGAATAAAACAATCAGAAATATGACAAGTTCTGAACATTCTGAAACATCAAAAATCTGAGAACTCTGAATGTTCAGGAAACTTTGAAAGTTTTGAAACCAATGAAAATCAAAAACCTGGAAATTCCAAAAAAACTGGAAATCCATAGGAAAAACAGAATCTGAGAGTCTGAAACCTGGGGATTTAAAATAATATGAACATCTAAAAGTCTAAGAACCTGAAAACATGGGTGTACCAAAAAGTAGAAATGGTAAAAATCTGAAATCTGAGAGTTTTGCAAGTTCAGAAAACTCTGAAAACCAGAAATTTCATAATAGATTTCTGTTGTTTAAAGAATCTAAATACATATGAATTATCACTCTTAGATGATTAGCAGACAAAAAGCAAGCGAAACCCCGGAAAGGCATGAAGACGGAAAACAAGGAACAGCGAGGGTAAAACAGATATTGAACGCTTCTCAGGAAGAACTATTTCTCACACCAGTTCACAAATTAACCAGGATAGAGAACATGAAGCACACTAATTAAAGAACACTCACGAATAAAGAATACATGATGACAATGACAACGCACATGATATCGCCCCCAGAGATCACCACCACCCAAACGTCCGGATGTCAGACAAATCCCGCGAATAGCAGATACACCACGTACAACAGAGCCGCTTTTTTTTCTCGATGGAACAGACCGACGTTAGACGTTTCACGAGTTAATTAAGTTTCATGAGACGTCGCGGCGGATGCGGAGGAGAGGTCGCGGCGGATGCGGAGGAGAGACGTCGGTCGCGGCGGATGCGGAGGAGAGACGTCGGGCAGATGAGGGCGGATGAACTCTCGACGAATGATTAATCGGACGGTTGAGACGGTGGATGGCTGCCAATCGAACGGTCGTAATGGGGAGGACGAAAATTTGGGTACTCCCACTTCTTATATTAAGTTAGATGTCATCTTCGACGGCGGTCCCCAGCCAATCTTTTAACACTGATAATCATTTCTATTTTATTTTTATTTTTATTTTTATTAAGAAGATGAAGATGTTATTATTGATTGAAGAAATAATTAGATTAAAATACTATTAAGATATGTTCTTCCCTATAGAAGACATATATATATGGCCGGAGTTACAACTTTTTTTAAAACATTGGGCTTGAATGTTTCTTGGAGTAGGCACTCCCTTGAATGGAAAAGAAGAGAGAAAGAAGAGGCAAGACTGTGTATATGTAGCATATAATTTGGAGCAATTTATTTTAAGATTTACCTTCGCAAAATAGTTTTAAAATACTTAATTTTAATATATTTAAAACATGTTTAAGTATATGCTTATATTTTATAAAATATTATACCTATCAGCTATTTACGTGTATATATATCTTGTAAGTCAGCATGCTCAAAACATGGTCAATGGTTTATGTCTTGACGTGATCTCATCCCAGTAAGATTTTGATTTAGATATTTTATCCAACAGAGCAATCACTCATATCTTAATTAAATTAAGTGTCTTTTTACCACAAAATGTTAGACATGAAATTAAAATTTTAAATTTTCAGATTGAATCAAAACAAATCATGACACTTCAGTAGTAAAGTGCTGACGTAAATGTAGTTATGTAGTACGAATGACTACACTTCTTAGCGGATATTATCTGTAGCCACGACTATATATAATTATATACTAATAAACGTATACAGCTGATCACCGAGTGAAAAATGAGTAGCCGGCAGCACTTCTCCCCACGCATGGAAGGTCTCAGATTTGACCTGATCCATCAATCCTCATCTCCGGTCTTTATCTGACAAACTGTTGTAAGATATATATATAATTATAATGGGGTGTTTGATTGCATGATAAATTTTTGTATATTTTCATGATAAAAAATTGTATTAAAATAAAAGTGAACTAACTCTTGACATAAAATTATCATGTTTGGAGGGATGTAATAACAAAAAAGAGTAACCATCGTGTATGACCAAACAAAGTGGGGGTCCACAAGAAAAAAGAAAGAGGTGAGATCCTCTTTTTTGTTTAAGAAGAAAATCACTTTCAAAACATAAAATTGTCATGGTTGTCAAACACCTCTTTTAATAAGTTTTCTTATAATTTTTAAAAATTAAAATAAAAATCTCTATTATCATGTAACCAAACACCCCATAAGCTACAATATCGATGTTTCTTTTTACTCGACTTGTAATAAGTAATTAAGTGAACTTGTCAATATCCACCGATTTTTAATATTCTAGCATGCTCTTATATAATATAGTTTGACGCCCTCAAAAATACATCACACATGACATGCACAAGAAGACGTAAACAAAACTTCATACCTAACTCATAACCCTCGCAGCTAGAGTTGACTCGTATCATATACTATTGGATAGCTTAAGATATTCATGTGTTGATGTTCGACTTTATGAAGTTCCTTTCAACGCATTTAAACTTCTATTCAACATACTCGTCGCCCTCTGTGGGCGCCGGCCTGACCCCCAGCTGGAGCTTGTCCTGGGCGAAGGAGCCATGGACGGCGGTGTTACGTTGCGTTCTTCCCACTGCGGGCCCTGTGACCTCATAAATTCTTCCGCAGAAGGGAAGAACCCTCTAGTTCTTCGTTTATTGCAATACTTCTTCTCTCTCTCTCTCTCTCTCTCCCCCAACCCCTTCCGGCTGGCCCTATCAGGAGATACGATAAATGCCCCCTCGAGAAGGTTGTCCTTCCCTCTCCGACTACATCTTTCCGGAAGTCGTATAGTAGCCTCCCTCTCTGAGGAACTGCTCGCCCCCCGGATCCGACGTCCTTTCCGAACAGGTATCCTGGGTTTGCTGAAATGCGGCCTGACCCGGCCATCGAGTGCGGTATCGTCTTGCCATTTACTGCGTCATATATATACCGATTACACTGAAGTTTGTTGGGTCTCTCCCAAATCTTGGATATTCAGTAAGGGTGCTTGATTACTTGGGACCAAAAAAATTGTATAGGCACGGCTTTGGCTATCGCAAAATCAAGACTTAAAATCTATTCGGGTGGATTTGTGAGTTAGTTACAACGGTTTATTCGCGACGGCTCAGACTGTAGTCGCTTTCTGGACGATGACCATTCAACTGTCCTACATCACCACAGTGGAAACCGTCACCAATGTGATCGAGTGCACCATTGGCTATGGCCTAACACTACGCCAAATTCGTCCTTTACCTATGCGAGAAAAACGTAGGTAAAGCTTATTTTCCCGTAGGTATTTCAATTTACCTACGGGACCACCCGTAGGACGTCGCGTCGGGCTAGGACATGTCGGTATATATTTTACCTACGGTATGTCCCGTAGGTATAGTACATGTACTATACCTACGATTCAACAACACCCATAGGTATAGTTCCTTTGTATACCTACGGTATATATACCCGTTGGTAAAACATAATTACCTGTTTAGCAAGCGTAGGTCAAGAAAATTGATTCAAACATGCATACCTACGGTTCCTCGCGTAGGTAATAGTAGCGATACAATATTAATTGGATCTGTGGCAGCGTTTTACATTTACCTACGGGCGAGACCGTAGGTATTCATACAAGTTGTTCAACCAATCGTATACACATTGTTCCACAAACGATTATCCATACACATCATTACATACCATATTCCATTCAATCACATTGTTTCATTCATACAAGATGTTCCATGTTCCATACAACAGCTACATACAATATTGGTCCACCTCTTCACACTTTTCCATATAGCATGTTTCATACAACCCGTTTCATTCATACTCCCATTGAATCACATTGTTTCATACATGAACTCGTTCCATACAACCTGCTTCATACATTGGATGACCTATTCCATACATCCATTCAACCTATTCCATACAACTTTGTTTCATACATTGGATGACATATTCCATACATCCATTCAACCTATTCCATACAACATGTTTCATACATGTATCCTGTTGCATACAACCTATTCCATACATCCATTCATATTTCAAAGCTCTTGACACATTGTTCCATACAACCTATTTAATTACACATTGTTCCATTCAAATCTCAAATTTCAAATTAAATATATCAAAAACAGATTTACACATACGAACTAGTCAACATGAAGTTAAATTCAACATGATCTCTTTTTATGTTTCCTACTCCTTCCACAGAAAGGAGACATCTCTGCCATTAAAACCTAAGTGAGAGGGTAATTAATTATATCTTTTCCTTATCAAAGGGCTCTAAGTCCATACTTTTTAATTGAATATAGATCAATTGTTCATTTTAATTTGCTTGAACCCCCATGTGGAAGCTAGGCTTCATTTGTTTTGTTCAACTCATATTAGATATAAGAATTCATGGTAAGAGACCTACCAACCTGTTTATGATAAAGATCTCATTTTCCTTGCGCAAGAATATATTTGAGAGTACAATACCATACAACTCAATTCCCCATCTAAATTTTTACTTGCCACCAAACTTATATATTATACTAGATTGGAACTTGCTTTAATTAGTAGCATTTATCAAGGGCGGTTTGGCACCGTATTATTTATGGAATAAGTTTGATTTATCTCTAAATCTTAGAGATAAATAAATTTATTTCCTAAATTATGAGGATATATAAATAAGCCAAGTTTATATCCAAATCAATCTTATACCAAATTGCCCCCAAGAGATAAGTTGGGCTGTGTTCGGTGGCTTAATTTATAAGGAGGGATTTCTTTTAGAAATCTCTGAAAATTAAAAGAAATAGAAAGACACATAAAATAAAAGAAGGAGACCTCTCCCCGAATACGAGTTTGTGAGTTTATCTCCAAGTCAATCTTGTACCAAATTGACCACAAGGTCGGGAAAGTCTGGAAGGAATCTGGATGGATGCTCAGAGCACTAGAACAAAAGGGGGCTCCATGAATTCTGACCCAGCACTCGCCCATAATAGGCATGGATCTGCACCTATGTTGTAGATTCAGGAATTATGACCCAGCAGTAGCCCAGAAGAGGATGGGAAAGATGGTCACCGGGTCCGAATATCGACCCGAGCGGTAGCCCGAGAGGCATGGATCCGCACGTAAGTTGTGGATCCCGGACTTGTAGCACATAAGCTACAAAAAAAACACGAACTTCGAGCACCCGGTAGCTCGGAAGAGGCATGGATCCGCAAAATTAAACCTGCCTCTTATTTGACTCCTTCTCATGTGTAAAATGTCATAAAAATAGAGACCATTACTAAGGAGTCGAATTTAAAATGGTATATAACCAATCCAAAAAAACACACGAAATTGGGACTTACATGAATAAAATTTGTACATTACCGAAAAAACAAGCACCAACCAAGATACATCGAATTACATATTACATTGAGCATCTAAGTTTAAAATAAAGTCTAAGACACCGTTGGAGTAACACAAGCTACACATGTATGATACACCGAAGTGAGATGAGACAAGTGTTTTCGCGTATTTCCCTCACAACCAACATACATCCTAAATGTTTAACCATTCAAATGTCTTTCGTGGATGCACAAGTAAGCAATATTGGTTGAAGATAACCTTTGTGGATGCTCATGTAATCAATCTTGGTGGAAGATAACCTCGCAATGGCCATTAAAATAAAAATAAAAGAAGTGATCAACATGAAAATGACTGTGATGTATTTGAAATTGTATGAATGACTTACATAATCTCTCCACCGATTATATGACTTCCAATGGCATCCGCATCTTCTTCCTATGATTGTCCTTCACAAACAGAGGGGCATTCGGGTTTGTGACAATGAGAACCGAGACCTCATAAAAAACTTCCCCAAGAAATCATCGTCCATCACCATTTTTGAAGGGTTGTCACTCGATAAAAAAACCTTCGGAACACACTGACCCTCTAAATCCATGAGCTTCACCCTTCTCCCAACCTATTGATATGGTACACCCAAAAAATGCACAGATTAACATACTGAGTGACCACAGGAATCTAATTGGGAGGATGAAAATATCCTGGAATATGAACATCCATGAATATCTTTGGAAGATGTATTCAAAACATAATCAAAGAATTACAAGAAAAGAATACGCTGAACATAAAACATGAATAGGCATCCATGAAAAGAAGAAAAGAAAGAGCTATTTCATATGATGAATATGAACATCCATGAATATGCTTGGAATATAAAACCTTCTCAAAGAGAACTACAAGAAAAGAATACGCTAACAACAAAACATTAATCAGAACTTAACCAATGAAACTAAAGAGAATTTTACAATGAAACTAACCTACTACTGATTAGTAGTAATCAGTACTAACCTCCTGGCAATTAGTAATATTGAAGAATAATTGTTTCATTAATCAGAAATACAATGAAAGTAATCAGTACTAACCTACTACTTTCTGCTAAGAAACAGAGGCAAAATATTTTAAAACATTGATGATAGGTGGATGGAGTTATTAACTTACATTTTTTGCATCCGATGGTGACAACTTGCTTGCAACATGATGATCGGATTCCGTACTACAAGAAAATTGCGTAATCAATTAGGATGGGTGCAAACCCTGTCTCACTTATGAAACTTCCAAAAGATTATGTATATAATCAAAATTGTATACCTCTTCTTGGGGTTTGTTCTCCAGTTTAGCAACTTTCGATTCTAGAAGTTGGAGACGTTCATATAACTCTTTCCTTAGAACATTGGAGGATTCACCCTTCTCTCCCCAAATGTAAGGGGGGGACGGACTGTGCCAATGCCCTCGACTCTTCCATTCTTGTCCTTCCCCATGACTTTTGAGAAAACATCCGATTTAGTTGCAATGGAATGCATGCTGGTCGATGGGCAAATCGATTTTATAGCCTTGAGTCTTTCCCGCATTGCCTAAGGTATTAGTAACATGATGTCAAATCTTTTAATGATATAACAATTGATAAGTACTTACAATTGCAAGGGCACAATCATCGTTTACAGCCTTTCCATCTTTCTTTGTGTGAGTGATGATGAATATGTCTGCCCTATCCACATCCTTCCCAGTTTTAGCGACCTGAAAATTTTATGTTAAATCAAAGTTAAAGATAATAGAATCGTCCAACATTCATCAATGCAACATTAGAATCATGTATAATTCTCATCTTGTGTACAGGCATGCAACCTTAGAGTTGTGTAAAATTCATTCAATTTAGAATTTTAAATACACTTCTACCTCTCAACCAACCAAATATCATGATACCATTTGTTCCTAAGTCATCGATGCTTAAATTATAACACCCATTTGGCTACAAAGAGGGGTCAGGTCTTCTTCTTTACCTTCCTCTTATCTGGCATATTAGTTGGTTTTTTCTTTCCATTCAAATCCAAGATCATATCACAAATTTCTTGGGTCAATTGATAGATCCCACTCACACATTCAGTAAATAGAATGTACAATGGTTTCTTAAACGAGGAGCTCATTGTTAGTGTGTAGACGTCAAATACTAATAAATGGCATGATGATGTTTTGATCCGTGTCCACAAGGGACCTAAGAAATGAATATGTCGGGAGGTGCTATGAAATTATGCAATTTAATAAAGTTGGATGAGTGCACGGCATGCCCAAACATCTATTTTCGTGTAAGTATAATGCATAATGGATTCTTCAAGCAGAGAAGCAAAATGCCATATATTGTAAGAGTATAAATGACAAATAAGAACGCCAAAAGAAAATTGAAGGATGGTGTTTGTACCATGACAATATATAAGGTAAGAAGAAATAATTTGAAGGCATGTAGCAAATAAATAATGAACCGCTAGCTACAGCTAATTAATGAACACAAGCAAACCAACAATCCCAACAACGGCTAGCAGCTGCATGGAGGGTGTAAAAGGAACATCAATGCAACATTCATCAATGTTAATTCAGGATAGAGTTTACCTCTATTTTCCTTACATCTGCAAAGGACTGAGTTCCAGCACAATGATGAATTTTATGCAGACTTTTGTTCTTTTGATTCACTTCGCTTCTCTTCTATGAATAGGAAAAGAAATGTATTAAGCTGTCTATACCTTTAATACTCATATCGACTCAACTAACTAAGGAAAAGACTAGTTTCATACTAAACAGAATTGAATCTTACTTGGAAATCAGGAGATGACCAAGATGCCTTCGCGGACTCCCACATCTCACTAGAAATATACAGACCAGCAGGTGGATCTTTTTGTTCAAATTTTTTTTCCTTAGGCAGTACTTGTGATATCTCCATTTATGCCCAAGGTCTTTCATTATAAACATTTTCTGGAATACATCTCCCTCATCAACTTCATATTTTCTCTAGATCGGAATGACAACAAAATGATGCTAAAAGACACTTAACCTTGATACTAAGTAATAAGATATACTTCAAAAATTTTACCTTAATAAATGCCGATGTCATCAACATTTTCTGGTGGCATCTTATCCCAAGATCCAATGTTGATTGGGCATTTGTCAGCATTCCTGGCAATTGTACCCAAAAAGGTCCTAAGTGACCTTCCACCCTTCCCAACCGGTTGTCCTAACTCATTCCACTCAACAGAAATGAGTTTCCCATCCTCTAGCACATGCACATCTCGACAATATGTGCGGCCTCTCGTTTTCTTTTTTACAACTTCGGGACTTTCAATTTCGTGTCTTCTCCCTTGGGAGCAACTTCATTTTTCTCCTCACACTTTGTGGATGATGAAGCTGAAGAGACCCACAAGTCTCCCTGTTTAGCGTACGTTATTACTTTCATAATGAAACCATCAATTTCCCTCGTGCTAAACCAATCTTCCGACATCTACATTATTGAGCAAATAAAAGTAATTATGAAGTAACGCTATCGATTGGGACAAAAATAAGAAAAGCTTCGAGATACGAGATTTACCAAAGGCTGGAGATGATAGTCGAGAAAAGGTCGGTGGAGCACTCTTAAGGAAAAGATATGCAAAGTATAGAGTGAAAAAGCCACATTCAACGTCGTCTCTTTGTTGTGGCACCTAGAAGAAGGCAATGTAAACACCACATATTTCTTACGTAATCTTGTGAAAGTCTAGTTTCTTAATACCTTGGGAATGAAGAATGGAATGGATTTTAAGGTCTTCTTACTAACCATCTTCCCTTCTGCATTGTATATATCCTTGACCAACCTGAGAAGACAACAATCATAAATTAAGATCCTAGATTAGGGCAGCCCAAAGAAGAAAAAGCATAGGGTGCAATTTACCTCCTAATGAGAGGTTCCCGCTCGTGGCTCGGACAACAAGTGAGTCTAGAACAATCATACATGGTCCAAATTCGGACTCAAAAGAGGCAGCCAAGTTGCACAAAATCAACACTGTCCAATGACCACTACAACATCTTTGGTTAGAGAGGTGACAAATAATGTATCATAGTCTCGATCAGAACAAAATCATAAATTCCACTTACCCATCTAGTATTGGAACAAGGATATAAGACTTGGAGAAAATCTCTTCCTTCTGAATGTATCCTACAATCCTACGACTACCGTTAATATACATAAAAAACAATAAACAATCTATAATTACGGCACTTAAATTTTGGCTAATTTGAAGTTGGCCCCACATATGGCTGCACAATTCAAACAAGTTAGAGTTAGCTAAAATGTAGAAACGTTAAAAATAACAAAGACATTCATATCTGCACAATAAAATAATATGTCTGAAGGGTCAAATGTTGTGAGACCAGCCAAATTGCACAAGATCCGTCCGACAATAAAAAAGTAACATGCATCGACTCAAAATCAAGGAGAAGTAGCCGACGGTCTCCTAGCAATGTCAAAGTATATTAAAGGCTAAACAAAAAACTAGATGTTGCAAGCGACATGAAAAGTCGGATCTAAATTGTATGCATACATCACCTTGAAACATGTGCTAATAAGGGCCTCTCATCAAAATACACAAAAAGGGCATAAGATTCTTAGTATCAAAACATCCTAATATTTCATTAAGTGACAAAAATCTGTTATGTATAGCCATGTTATACAATGGAATTACAAATAACATGAAATAGTCGAATCTGATATGCATGCAATGACTCAAGAATAATCTAGAAATAATCCCAAAATGTTAAAAACTCGAATCTCTTTTTTGTTCAGCCCAAAGACTCAAGAATAATCTAGAGATGATCCCAAAATTCCTAAAACAGAGCAAGGTTTAAATCTACTCCAATCGGACATATAAATAGACATAGAAATATATATGAGGTTCTATATACGAGGGGACAAAACTCGTTATGTAGCACCATGTTATGCAATGGTCCAATCATAAAGTTGCTCTGTTACATAAATCTACTCCCATCGGACCTTTATGCACCATGTTATGTAGCACCATGTTATGCTGATTTCATGCATTATGTAAAAAATATGTTCTTTATAGAAAAGGGAAAAACAAAACACCAAGGTAGAAGAAAACATACTCTATGTAAAGTTGGAATAGTTCGAGAGTCCAACTTGTTCTTTTCTCGTGGATGAGATGTCATAGATGTCTGAAATATGTTTGATTTTCTTCGGTGGGAGTGGATTGGATGATGTATCGTGCCCCCACAACCCCTTCTCCTTGGACTTGACACCATCGCATTTGTATGACGGTGATTCCATAATCTTCTTCCCCCGAAATTGACACTTTCAAGAATTTTATCGTCGTAGTAAACGGAAAAAGTGTAGCTACAAACCTCTCTGAATCAACATCTTTTAAAACCCCACCTAGACAAAGAAAATTTGGAAACAAAACAAAAGGTCTCACCATCGGTAGTGACCATGCATACATAACAGTGTATCCATACCAGTCTATATCAATGACATTCAGTGCATACATAACAGTCTATACATAACAGTCTATACCAAAATTCATACATCGGTAGTGAACATTCATACATAACAGTCTATACATAACAGTGCATACATAACAGGGTATACATAACGCTTCTCTTCATACATTAACATGCATACATAACAGTCTATGTCAAAATTCATACATGCAGAATATCAAAATTCAGTCTATATCAAAATTCAGTCTGACATTAGCATACATGCAGAATATCAAAATTCAGTCTATATCAAAATTCAGTCTGACATTAGCATACATGCGGAATATCAAAATTAGTTACATTAAACTTCAAGACCATCTATATCGGATCTACTGACTGAGTTATGTTCTGAATATCATTGTCATCTTGGTAACTTTGTCCTTGCTCTGCATGTGTTGGTTGTATGTCCAGAAAATCGGGTTTGTCTTCAGAAATATGTCTTGATAAGTTGTAAAAATCTTGCGGAGTTGTCTTGCGAACAACACACCAACCAAGGTTCCTAGGATCCTCCACATACCAAACTTGCTCGCCCGTGATGCTAGAATATAACATTCACTTGTTCTTAACTTACATAAAAGATTTACAAGGGTAAGAGGTCCATCCTGTTTGACACCTCTATGCAAATCTACCCAATCACACTTAAACAATATTACCCTCATGTGTCCATAGTAATCAACTTCTAGAATTTCATGAAGAACACCGTAATAAATCACATTATCTTCAGCACTCAGCATAACACCCGAGTTTTGGGTCACTCGACGTTCTTCAAGACTTTTAGTGTGAAACCTAAAACCGTTGGCTATACATGACTCATATTTCTTAACGACGTCCATTGGTAAATCTTTAATCCAACGAAGATAAGATGACATGTCTCCGTGGTCATCTCTTGTTCCTTGTGCACCTAAGCAAATTTAAAATATCATTTAACCTTAATGCATAATTTACAATCACAACATAAAAAATTTAACGTTAAATCCAACAGAGCTTATGCTAGTTACCTTAAATTTAAGCCATTCTACAAAGGTACGTGTATGAATCTGTTCCACATCAGTGTTAAGAAGCTCGGGACAAGTTTCTCTAACCTCATCAATGTGCACTCTGCATTGTAATCAAGAAACAAACAATATTATTTTGTATGCTTGATGGGGATGTACAAATAACATAACTACATGGTATAGTAGTACACGCGACTTAATCAACTTGTTCATAGCGGTACAGGTTGAATAGGATATATTTATGAATCTCTTCCAACTCAATAATCGTAATCGATATGTTGTAGGCTGCTCCAAGTGGGCGACATGTCTCCATGAAAATTTCCCATCCTTCCTCCACTTCTTTTGGTTTATATTCTGCTTGTCGGCGTGGCTTATTGAACCATGTCTCTACATCATCATTTAGATATCGAGAGGCAAAAGTGATTGTGTCTGCAACAATATAACCTTCTGCAATTGAACCCTCAGGAAAGGTCTTGTTTGTCGCATAAGACTTTAGTTTAGCCAAATACCTGAAATGATATGAAATAATGATTACTACTAAATATTAAATGGCAATTAAAAACCTTCTACTATTGATGATACCTCTCAAATGGGTACATCCATCTATATTGAACCGGCCCAGCAATCCTCGCCTCCTCTGCTAGATGAATGATCAAGTGTACCATGATATCAAAGAAACTGGGTGGAAATATCATCTCTAGTTCACATAATACTCTTGCACACATTCCTCTCAATGTGCATAACATCTAAATTGTGGCGTAGCAACAATGATTTCCAATAAGGTAGAGAGAAGAAAATACTCATTTTTCTCCACCCAAGGTACTTTCTATCATCCTTTTTACTTCTCTTTCTCTTTTTACCTTTCTTCTTGATGTCTTCGTTTGCAACGTGAGAGTTAAAATGCTCTAGCTGTTGTAAGATTTGATCTCCCGATAGCATCAATGGCTTGTCACCCCATTCTTCATGACCATCAAATTCTGTTCTCATCTTTCGGAATTTATGATATTTTCCAAGCCATCTACGATGACCTGTGTAACAAAATTTCGCACTACACTCTAACCAAGTAGAACATGTGTCTTTGTTACAGTTAGGACAAGCTAATTTACCTTTAGTACTCCAACCAGACATGTAAGCATATGCTGGAAAGTCATTAATGGTCCATAATAAGGCTGCACGCAACCGAAAAATCTCGCCTTTAGCTACATCGAAGGTATCAATACCATTCCATAGGATTTGTAGCTCATCAATCAATGGTTGTAATAGAACATCAATGTTGTTACCTGGGACCTTTTGGACCCGTAGAGATGAGAAGGGACAACAATATATTGGTACTTCTCATGCATTCCCAAGGTGGTAGATTATAAGGTACAATCAACACTGGCCATGTACTATGAGTGACGTTCATGTTCCCATACGGGTTGAACCCATCAGAGGCTAATCCTAGACGGACATTCCGACATTCTAACCCAAAATCATCAATGGCATCTAATGTTTTCCAGCAAGCCGAATCAGCGGGATGTCTTAACATACCGTCCTCCTCGCGTTTCTCATGATGCCATCTCATGTTGAGTGATGTTTTTGAACATGTGAAGAGTCTCTTTAATCGTGGAATTAATGGAAAATGTCGGAGAACCTTTTGAGGTACTCTTTTCTTTTTTTTCGAGCTACTCGATTTAAATGACTTCCACCGGGATTCACCACATTTGGGACAAGAATTACACTTCTCATATTCTTTTTGATACAACATACGAGCTTGTTCGGACATGCATCAATCTTTCTATACCCGTATCCTAACTTATCAAGTAGCTTCTTCATCTCATAAAATGATCGTGGTAATGATGACCCATCTGGGAGCAACTCATTCAATAACTTCAATAAAACATCAAATATTTTATTGCTCAATCCACCCATGCATTTAAGGTTTAGCAATCGAATGATGAAAGAAAGTTTGCTTTAAATTCTTGCATCCAGAAAACAGTTGGTTGACTTCTTTTAACAAGTCCAAAAAGGATTTAGAATCATTATCATATACTTCATCATCACACGTCGGAAAGACATCGGCTAACATTTCATACATGTTTGATTCATCTACACTTTCTTCAAATCTTCCCTGACTTGACTCTTCACCATAGAACTTCCAAACCGTTTGTCCTTTATAACGCCGTCTATGTAGAGGTGTTCTCTAATAATATGCATTTCACATTTTTTCAAGCATGCGCATTTCACACATGGACATCTTATCTTTCGACTCGATGGTATGCTTTTATATGCAAACTTTAAAAAGTTCTCAACACCATCGTAATAGCCACCCACATTTCTTGGCAAATCCATCCAGCTCCAATCCATATGACTATAGATCAAAACATGGATAATAATTAAAAATGCATCCTACAATTTTGAAAAATGGATAGCAAGAAAAATATAACATATTATTGCTAAAGATATAGTGAACATGTGTCCGAATGCAAAACAAGAAGATGTATTGTCAGATATATAGAAAAAATGCAACTACAAACAAAATCATTATTGAAAACATGAAATTTCTAACAAGAGGATGAATGATTGACAAAATATAGTCAGAAATTTATGGCATAAGTGTTACCTCATTTTCGAAGTGACAAGAGGGTAATCGAATCAATGAACTCCAGATAATAGCACCTAAAAGTAACTGTAAAGAAATTGTAAAGCCTTAAGACACGTTGAGAAGCAAAAGAAACAAGGATATAGAGCTGAAAAAAAATCAGAATACAGTTACCGGACGGTAACATAAAAATTAAGGTTTTTATATGATTAGTAGTTTCAATCTCAAGAGATTAGTAGTTTACACTTTTCACCGTTTTTATTTCATTTAAGGTTAAGGCATACCGATTCGTGTATATCAAACAAGATATTTAGTGCTTATGCACGCCATTTTAACAATATAGAACTTTATTGCAAAGTAACCATAAGTATTATAATGACAACAACCCTCCAATTTCGTGCTCCCACAATTTCTTATAATAATAGTATAAGTATTATACTGAAAATGCACTACTTCGATCATGTTGATACTCATTCGATTGGTTCCAACTAGCTCACATTTATTCTTTTTAATTTTCAAATTCAGTGTGACTCCAAGTCGAGAGCATAATTCTTAAGTTGATCCATTTGTGGAGCCCCCCTGAAGAAAAGAAGTGCATCATCTACAAATTGAAGATGTGTGATATGCTTCTAGACACTTCCCATTTCAAGAACCTCAATTAAATTATGTTGCTTGGTTTTCTCTTACATAATGCTCAAAATTTGGCTATTAAGTACAAAAAGCAATGGAGAGATCAGATCACCTTGACGAAGACCTTTTGAAGAATCAAAGAAGTCAAAACCTTCCCATTAATGTCCACATAAAATGCATTACTTGATCCACTCAATCCATTTGTGATTAAAACCCATCAGTTGCATGAAACTGACAAGATCGAACCACTCCACTCTATCCATCGTAAGCCTTTTCAAAGTCCAAATTTAAACAAATACACTACTTACACTTTTGTTTCGATCATGCAAACATTCACGAGTAGCCATGTAGCTGTCCAAGATATATCAATCATGGATAACAACCGATTGAGTGAATTATAAACAGTAAAATACTTGTTTTAAACAACTATCATGCGATCATCATCTCCGTCGAACGAACATCAGACCGTACAGATAATTAAATAGGAATCCATAAAAAATCCTTTTGAATATGACAAATAAGTGTCGTTTCTCGCGACTACGCATAAAGCCGCCGATCTACAAACAAAGGAAAGCAGAGAAAATGCCAAAGCCGACATGAACATCTTACAAATTAATCTTGGTCCTAAGTGTTCTACTTGATCCCCCATTGCAACACTCTCAACATAGGGAAACGATGGGCAGAACATAGTCCGAATTACAACTTGTAAAACCCTAAATCGTACTGTACGTATTGAACGAGCTGAGATATATGGAACCCAAAATCGATCGAAGTAAAGGAAAGGTGCAAAACACTTACAAGTAGGTCGTAGGTCGCTCGGACGACTGATTCAAGCGACGACGCTCCCCTTACGGTCCACTAGTCGACCGCCCCGCTTGGAAGCGCCGAAGATGAACCGCACGGAAGCGCCGAGTGGAGAGAGCGGGAATAGCGAGAGGATGGAGAGCGGGAATCGCCGTCGATGCAATGCTCGGAAACGCCGTCGATGGACCGCCCGGAAGCGTCGAGTGGAGAGCTGGAAATCGCCGTCGAGTGGAGAGCCGGAAATCGCCGGAAGTGTCGAGTGGAGAGGAAGCCGCGTCGGGGGTGCGAGGACGGTCGGTCGATCGCGCGGGCATTCAAGTGGTAGTAAAATGTTCGGATAGATCTCAGCCGTCCGCATATTTCAAATGGACGGATTAGATTCATTGATAACGTATAATGTTTACCTACAAGATGTCTTGCGTAGGTAATCCGTAGGTGTTGATACATTTACCTACGAGCAACTAATTGGTAGGTATACTATGTCGGTATATGATACATATACCTACCAAATTCTCACCTACGCGATGGGTTCACGTAGGTAAAGGACGAATTTGGCGTAGTGTAAGTTGTCGCTAATGTTCTTTTAATATTAATTTCACCTTAGCCCCTCTCTCTCTCTCCATCTCTCTCTCTCTCTTGTCATCACCGTTGCCAGCCTCCAGTCGTCAGCCGCCATTGCCACCATTGTTGCGGCCGTCACTGGCCTCGCCACTGTCTCTGTGTGAGTTACTACCGCTGCCGTCGCCAACCATTGCCGCTAGAGCTCTCTCTTCTCACGAGATCTTTCTCTTCTACCATCGGATCTCCTCCTTAATTTATAGTTTCCTACTAATCATAATTAGTTTGTTTAGAATGTTGTTAATATAATGTTTATGTATTTACTTGGTTTAGGGGTGTTTTGTTGTATTTTATCAAGTTTTCTCTCTTAAATTTAAAAATAAGACAAAAAGGTAGACTAAGATAGTTTAAAATGACTTTTAACGGGCACAAAACCTATTTTTATAAATTTGCTTGGTTCAGGGGATGTTTGGTTAAGAGATTTGTTTATACTAACTTATTTCTTAATTGATCTAATTAAGACACAAACTGGTTTAAAAAATTTTAGCTTTCTAAATTTTTTATGACAATAAGTATTATGATAAATAAGCTTGGATTGGGCTATTACACAGCCGAATTGGTCGATCCACTTTGGATTGGTTTAAATGGGCACAAAATCTCAAAAAATAAGATAGAATTCAAAACATGGCCATTAGGCTAATCTAAACTGGTTTCTAATTTGGATTGCTCAAATGGTCATACAACCCAAAAAAAGAGTTAGAATACAAAACATGACCAGTTAAGTCAATCCAAATTAGTTTCTGACTTGGATTGGTCCAAATGACCATAAAACTAAAAAAAAAGAGTTCGAATCCAAACTAGCACCAGTTAGACCAATCCAAACTAGTTTTTGATTTGAATTGGCCAAAACGGATATAACATGTCCAAAAAAGTGTTAGAACCCAAACAGTGGCCCGTTAAGCCAATCCAAATTGAAATGACTATGAAACTAAAAAATGAGATAGAACCCAAAACATGGCTAGTTAGGCCAATACAAATCGATTAAATTGGCCTAATCGGCCATAAAAACCCAATAATTGAGTTAGAATCCAAGTCATGGCCAGTTAGACCAATACAAAATGGTAATTGGTTTGGATTGGCCTAGGCAATTAAACTAAAAGTTTAGTTAGAAACCAAGACTTGGGCAAACCATGGCCGCTTTCACCAATCCAAATTGGTAACTCGTTTGGATTGGCCTAACCGGCCATCAAATCCCAAAAAGTGACTAAAAACCCAAGACTTAGCAAGTTAGGTTGGATTGACCTAACTAGCCATAAAAGCTAAAAATTGATTTAGAAACCCAAAAAGACTTTAGAAACCGAATAGAATAAAAGATTTTGATTTGTTAAGTCCTTCATACCAAACTGATTAAGTATTTATCTAAGAATATTTTTTCATTCTTCTTTTCTAGAAGTTTCAAACAAGATCCTTGATCAAGCCTTATTTCATTTGGAAGAAGTTTGGTTATAATTATTACTTAATTGTATCTCATAGAATTATTTAATTTGTTTACAATTATTCATTTTGAATTGCATAGAATTGTAACAAGTTGATTTTTTTCATAGAATATATGTTTGCATATATTCTTGTTTATAGTTTACCAAAAATATTAATTTAGATGGCTAATTTAGACAAGTCTTAGATAGGTATCCCTAATAAATTAGACCCTAGGTTTATTCACGGAATAGAAGAATTGTTAAATTATGCTTTTCATGAATGCATTACCTGATTTAGACATGACTAGAATAATAATTTAATTTAATGTCCTTGTAAAAGATGTTGCAACACTTTCATTTAAAAAGAGAGGTGGTTAAAGAATATCTAATATGTGATGTCATATGGTCAAATTATCGAATGTGAATAAGTCATGGTGAAATCAAAATTATTTCAATAAACAAAGATGACTTACAATTAAATGAACTACAAGATGAAAATGAATGTAATGAAGTGATGAAAATGCTACAAGATATCTATAATAATCAAGAAATAGAAAAAGCGAGGACGAACCAAATGTGGAAGCAAGTAAATATTTTAAGTTACTAAAAGATGTAGAAACACCTTTGTATGAAGGTTACAAAGATGTGTCTAAATTAAAAAAATAAATTCGATTCAATTAAAATCAATAAATGGGCTCACTAAAAATGTATGAATATCTTAATTATGTTTATTTAAAGATTCATTACCTAAAGATGCAAGTATTTCTAACACTGGGTATGAACTTAAAAAATTGTTCAAAGCTTTGGACTTAGTTTTCAAAAGGTAGATGCATATAAGAATAAATGTATTCTCTTTTGGAAAGATAATACAGATAAAATTATATGTCATTTATGTGAGAGTTCAAGATATAAAGACGATCCTAAACATAAAGTAAAAAGTTGAAACTTAAAAATAATATTATTTTATATTAAGAGATAGGCTGCAACACTCTTTTATATCAACGAATACTGCTAAGTAAATAACATAGCATAGCGAGTCACAATCTTATCAATAAAGTGATGAAATGCGTCATTCGATTGATTCTTCTTGTTGGAAAAGAATTGATGAATTTTATCCCGATTTTGCATTGGAGAAATGCAACATTCAACTTAGGTTAGCTGCAGATGACTTTAACCTCATTGGTAACATGTTTTCAAAGTAAAGTATGTGGCCCGATGTTATAGTGATTTATAATTTGTCACCATATAGAGATGTCTATGAATGCAACTTACATGATAATTTTCTTATTGATACCTGGTCCAAGAGCTCCCAGAATTGATATTGATGTATTTTTATAACCATTGGTCGAAGAGTCAAATAATCTAAGGGATATCGGATTAAAAACATATAATGCCTTTAGGAAAGAGAGTTTTACAATGAGAGTAATATTGTTGTATACAATAAATGATTTTCCCAAATATGTAAATTTTATCTAAATTGAGTACTAAAGAGAAATTAATGTTTGATTTGTAATGAAGACACATATACTATTCAACTTGCTCATATAGTGAAAAACAATGTTATCTAGAGTATCCATGGTTCCAACCAATAGCACTTTAGTGGAGAAAGAACTAAGACAAGCATCTTTTTGATGGTCAACGGTGTAATAAGAGAACACCAAAGATGCTAACAGGATGTGAGATATGGAAACAACAATAGGAGATAGGCATAACAACATTGGAAAAGTGTTTAAGAAGGAGCTAGAAAACTTAAGAAAGAACTTAGTAAGTAATAAAAATTAGAAAACAAGAAGTACTTTCTTTGAACAACTACCATATTGAATTTTTTTTAATTGTTCATCATCATTTGGATGCCATACATATTGAGAAAAATGTGTCTGACAATATACTCAATGTATTCAATATCTCAAGGAATGATAAATATAATCTTAATTTAAAAAAGAATTTAGTAGACTTGAATATCCATCCTAAATTACATCTTTACGAAGGTTCATCAAGATCTCCATATGCTATTTACAAGTTTAGTAACCAAAAAAAAAATCTCAAGTACTAAATTTCATTAAGAGTATTTGAGTGTCAGATGGTTATATTCTTTAAATTTAGGTAGGTGTGTGGATATATCAACTAAACTAATTAATGGATTGAAGAGTCATGATTATCATGTGATGATACAAGTTATTATTCCATAGGCATTTCAAGGTATCATATCAAAGGACATTATTGGTCCCATAATTGAATTGTAACATTACTTTAAGATTATTTGTAGAAAAGTTTTGGATAGTACTATTTTGTGAAATTGAGAGTATAAAGTTGCAATAACATTGTGTAAATTAGAACAAAATTTTTCACCATCATTTTTTGATGTTATGATCCACTTGGTGTGTATTTGGCATACGATATAAGGATGTCTAGACTAGTTCAATACCAGTGGATGTATCCAGTTGAAATATATTTTAAAAAACTCAAGATTATGTGGGTAACAAAGAGAAAGTTGAAAGTTCAATTGCTTAGGTCTATTTGATTGATGAATATACTCGGTTTATTTTGTACATATATATGTGATGCAAACCAAAAAAGGAAATAAAATTATGATGGGCCTCCATCTGAAAGTGACCATGAAGAAGGTTCAACTAGTTGGGCATCCATTGAGATGTAGGTGTGTACCTAGAATTCTCACAAAAGGAGAACAACTCTTAGTTCATACATATATATTGAATCAAGTTGATGATATAGACTATTTTCAAGAAAAAGATAGAGATGCTCTGAATAATGGAGGAACTCAAGAAGAAGGGTTCTTAGTTTGGTTTAGATCATGAATTCAAGAGTTAAGAGATTTGGGAGATTCTAGGTTTATTGAAGATCTTGACTTGTTATCGAGGTTTCACATGGTTTTCATAGTAATTATCTAGATATATTTGTAATGGTTTCATATTTCACACAATGTCAGTAGATTCCACAAAATTCACTCAATTATGTGGTATGATTGTGAATGCAGAGATTCAATGTAGATATGATGGCTATTATGGGCGAATAATAGACATTGTTGAGATTACTTTTGACAAGGATAGTCATTTAGTACTATTTTAATTTGAATGGTGGGATGTATATATAAAGGATAAAGGTTTTAAAATAAAAAATTACGATTTTCTATTTTTAAACACTTAAAGAAAATTAGGAACTGATAAACCTTTTGCACTTACAAATCAAGTGGAACAAGTTTTCTATGTTAACGATAACTCAAATAAGGGATGAGTAATATCAATAAAATATTTACCTAGTAACTATTATAACATATCAAAAAAATGAGAGTAATAAATAAGTAGAACTATATCAAAAACAATTTGCTAATATACCTATAACATTTAGTATAACCCATGAAAGCGTACAACTTTAAGAAACACAACCAACACAAATAGAAATTTAAAACTAGTTAATTTTAAATAAAAAATCAAGTTAGAAACCAAGAGTTGGACGGTTAGGCCAATCCAATTCGGAAACCAAAGAATGAGTCAGAACTCAAAACTTGACTGGTTAGGCCAATCCAAACTAGTTGTCGGATTGAATTGGCCTAACCAACCATAAAAATCCAAAGAATGACTTAGAACTGAAAACTTGGCCAGTTAGGCCAATTCAAACTGATTGTTAGATTGGATTGGCTTAAGATTAGATTGGCCTAATCAGATATAAAAATCCAAAAAATTAGTTAGAACTCAAAACTTGGCTAGTTAGGCCAATCTAATACGGTTGCCAGATTGAATTGGATTAAATAGCTAGAAAAATTCAAAAAATGAGTTAGAACCCAACATTTGGTCTATTAGATTAGATTGGCCTAGTCAACCATAAAAATAAAAAAAATAAGTTAGAACTCAACATTTGGCCGATTAGACCAAAGGGGTGAAAAACCCAACATTTGAATATGTCGTAGATGAAGAAATTTAACAATAGTTAGTGGACATCTTAGGGTGGATCGACCACTAAGATAGGTGTATCTCATTCTTAGAGAGATTCACCTAGTACATCTCAGGCAAGTGTTTCTTAGCCTACACCGGTGACACCTTTTAAGTATGGACCATCTTAGGTGGTGTTCCTTGGTCTTTCTTTAATGACACATGCACCTGCAAAGAGTCCATCTTTCATCACCTTAGGTATATATTTATTAAAATTTTCAAAATCAATATACTTTCTAATATGCTCTAATTTTGTGTTTAATTAACTACATACACTAGACATGGGAGAGGTTTAGCCAAGGCATATAATGTGAGAATGTTTACGCTTGGAGAGACCTTGAACATAAAGTAGGAGGATCATGTGTAAACTCACATGGACAAGAATTTATCTTATACATTGGAGTTTGTAACAAAGTGCATTATAATATTTGACAACAAAATTATATCACTCTTTCATAAGATAAAAAAGATGTCATTTTCAAAGATATGAAGGTAAATATATTGATAATATTAATAATTATAATATATACTTAGTTAATTATTAACAATATTCTATAATTATGCAGCAACATTTCACATTTGAGTGATATACATCCATAGATGTCGATATTTTAAGGCATATTGGAGAGATGCAGAGAAAATAAAGAAACCATTTTAAAATAAGTTAATAACACATATTTAAGTAAATTTTTCATTGTTGTCTATCAAAAGTAATAAAATTTGGTGTATCTAGTATTTTACAGGCCAATCATTAGAGGAGACACATGAGCTTGTGCCTCCAATATGTGACCTAGATCAGTGGTGTCATATGTGTGAAGTATGGGTCAAAGATAAGAACAAGGTAAAAAATTACTTTCATGTCTACAGTTTTCATTTGAGCATATCATTTTATCACTATTTAACCTCTTATCAATTTATTTGCAAGCACTTAGTCAAAGAAATAAAGGCAATAGAAGTAATCTAACAATGTCTTAAAGAGGAATGGCAAACTTCATCAGTTGGAGATAGATTTTGTAAGTATTTTAATTCAATTGTTGATTATTTTTGAGTAAAATTTTAACGTACAAGAATATTTTTAATTGTTTTGAACATACACAAAAGAAAGGATATCGCCCAACTCGTCTAAAGATCTTCCATCTAGATGACCCAGATACGAGAAGAGGTTGATGGATTCATCATCTAGAGTAATGAAAAAAGTCATGGTAAATATTTAATTTATCTATGTTAATATCATTTTTATTTCAAATAAATTTTAATATAAATTTTATTTTTAAGATAATATGCAATAGTTGATGAATGTCTATCCTTCAAATGAATCAGATTAAGTGACATATCAGCATCCAATGACTGTTAAGGAGACATTCATCTCCATCTTCAGCAGAGATAGGTAGGGATGGATTCTATGTGGGAGGAGACGACAAATGTGCAGCACCTGGTATGGTATAAGCGGGGGGTGGAGGTGCTAGTACCTCTATGAATTTGATAGTGTAGGAGTTGATGGACAAAGTTTAGAAAAAAAAAACATGATAATTGGCTCTCTCTCCAACAACAAATGTCCAACCAACAAAAGATATTTCAAGAAACAATCTTTGATCAACAAATGACCTTTTAAGAAACAATCGAACAGCTAAAATAACAATTATTAACCAAAATTGATCAAACATACCCCCATCGATTGATCCATCGATCAACTTTGAGACCATATCTAGGACTGAAAAAGGAGGGCAATGGAGTGGACAATGACGAGGATATGGATAGTGAGAAATCTTTTGGAGAGGATGAGTGAGTCTCTACGTGTATTTGTTTTCTTCTCATGTATGATGTATTTGTACACTTCATCCTTTAAAATAATATGTTTGTACATTTAATTTCTATTTGAGTTATGTACATTGAATTTTATTTATGCACTTCTATTTTGTGAATTCAATCTTGTAAATCAGATGCACATATATATAACTCCCGTTGGAATCAGATAAACATTTCCAGGCAAAAATCTAGTAGATATCTATTCTGCAAAGTGGTGCACTTGTTTTATGTTACAATGTTTTCAACTATTTTTGTAATATTTTGATTTTTTGTATAATTTAAAAAATAGATTATATTTTGAGAAAGAGGAATATATATAATTAGATCTACTCTCCCTTTAGAACTCTATTTTATCTCTTCCGATCGGACTCTACTTTCCCTCTCCCGACCAAACTCTACTTTCTCCCTCCCAATCGAACTCTATTTCCCTCCCTCCTGTCGAACTCCCCCTCTATATATATATATATATATATATATATATATATATATATATTTCCCACCACTACTTTCTCCTCCCGTCCTCTCCTCCTCGTTCGCCCCCTCCCTTCGGCCGACGTACACTGCATGGATGCCGGCCATCCTGCTGCCCTTCCCCCCCCTGTCGCGCGCTCTGGGCAGCCTCCCGCGCGCATCCGCCGCGCGCCGCGCCCACCCGCGAACGACCACCGCCGCCGGCCACTGTCGACGCCCGCCGGCCAACCAGCCGCCCTCGGCCTCGCGCTGCCCTCCTCCTCCACATCGCCTGCCTACACCCGCGCCGCGGGAGTTTTTTTTTTAAGTAACACGCTTTTGTATTATTATTTTAAAACTAACACGCTAAAAGTTTTTTTGCAAATCTAACACGGTTTGCGACAAGTCGAGTTTTCAAAACTCGACTTGTGATGAAGACCACATTTAAGTTAACAGCCAGCCATTAATGACGCGAGGTGGGGGATTAAAGTTCGCGTAAAAACCAAGTTTCAATTACTCGATTTGTATAAGTCGAGTTTACGAAACTCGATTTTTAAACATAAACGACTGTGGTTTAAAGTCGAGTTGGCACAACTCGACTTTCCCACAGAAAGTCACCTGAGAAAAAACGCGCGTGAGCAGCGTGAAAGTCGAGTTGGCAGAACTCGACTTTCCCACAGAAACTCGACTGAGAAAAGGGGCCGTCGTTAGGTTTAAAGTCGAGTTCTTAAAACTCGACTTTCAAAAGGGTTGTGTCTGAAAGTCGTGTTATTAGAACTTGACTTTACATAAAATCGAGTTTCTACAACTCGACTTTATGTCAGAACCTAAAAAAGAAAAGTGCAGTCCGCGGACTGCACTTTTTTCCTGTACAAATCATACATTCATTCATTTTTCCTGTACAAATCATACATTTTTCCTGGACAAATCATACATTCATACATTTTTCCTGTACAAATCATACATTTTTCCTGTACAAATCATACATTCCAATACAACTTCATTCATTCCAATATAACATGCAAGGTTCATCCTCAATTGGAATTAAAGCCATTCAAAACACTGCAATCGAAACAAATATAGTCAATACAACCAATCAACACTTATAATATAAAAGGGGTACAACTCTCCATCATAACCACATGCGTTTTTGATATGAAAACCTAAGTTATAACACTGTATACATAATTTTGTTCATAAAATATTACATCACCCTCTCGTAGGCGGTTGTATCTTCAGCCTCATGAAATTCGTTGACCGCCGAGATACTATTAACCAACTCGTACGGTACTTCTTCGGTATCACTTGAAGACCCTTCGGTCTCAACGTGTTCATCAAGGACTTCGTATTGCTCGTTCAAATTAATTTCATTGTTCTGTCCACTTATTACATTCCACGGACTAGTGTTACTTTCAACTTGTGATAACAATTGACTCATAGATGGTTGATTATAAGTTTGTGAGTTCCAAGCACTGCATCCAGCCTGAGTTGTGATGTCGATATAATCTTTTACAACGTACAATACAATATCATCAACCTCTGCACATCTCGTCAATAGAGTTTTAGTGGTTGAATCATCGATAACCTCGTTGACACTATCAAAGTAATTATAAACTAACTTCAAGTTTGTTGAACCTGGATTACACCCAATTGCATCGAGTATATAACTCTTTAGGTCTTCGTGACAACATCCTCTCAATACCTTAATGTTGCGTTCAAATCCACCGTAGTAATTTGCGTAATCATTACTTATTGAAAGCATCCCATCAAACATTATACGGACATTAATTATTCTGGATGCCATATCTTTAAATTGTTCACGGTAACCTGAAAATATAAAGCCGTTAATTGTATATATGGGAATGAGATTGAATTGTGAATTTATTGATTTTTAATCCTGGAACTCGACTCGGAAAGGAATCAGGTTCCCAATTTAAAATCAGTATTTGTTTGGAAACTATTGATTATTTAATCACATTTTAACCTCCGTGCGGATTATGTGTTGTGTACGTGAATTCCGTGTTCGGATATCCTACCTATAATTATATCGTATGTGTTTAGAAAAGATGATCCGCACGAAGGAGCTAGATAACAGAAACTTAAGATTAAAATGCTCCGGATGAAAATGAGGGGATGTTCACAATACCGGATTTAGCATTCAATTTGAGGGATTTTGTAGGTTTCTTAATCGTGGCTTAATGGAAGAATTTAATAAGTTTCCAAAAATTGAAGATACAGATCAAGAAATTGAATTTAAATTATTTGTGGAAACATATCAATTTGTAGAACCCTTGATAAAAGAAAGAGATGCTGTGTATCAATCACTCACCTATTCTTCTGAATTATATGTACTTGCGGGATTCATTTGGAAAACCGATAGAGATATGAAAGAACAAACGGTATTTATTGGAAACATTCCTCTAATGAATTCCCTGGGAACTTTTATAGTAAATGGAATTTACATGTAATTGTGATTAATCAAATATTGCAAAGTCCCGGCATTTACTACCGTTCGTAATTGGACCATAACGAGTAATTTCGTCTATACCAAAGAGCCCGGCATTTACATCCCCTCATTTTTTGTTTGTGATCTTACTTTAAAACAAAATAGCCCGCAAGAGGGAAAGTGCTGGTGTTGAATTAGGGAGAACATCCTAATTTTGGACCTTCGTCGCAGTACCAAAGACACAAACGTTTGAAATGATCAAGGACTATATATATATATATACACACAAACATATAGCTAGTGTGCTACATCAATATTGTATAAGGAGAAGGATCAATTCGAGGTCAAATATTTGAGCTTGATTTGAAAAAACAAAAACCGCAGGTCATAGCATTTTGAAGAAAATTCAATTGAACAAACAAAAAAATTATAAGCATTACCTTCCTTGATCAATCGAGCACTAATGTTGAAGGAGTCGCCCTAGCCGGACAGCAACCAATCTTTCCCGTTGAACCCTCCCCGACGGAAGCCCCTTGAACCGGAGCCCTCCCCGCCTCAGTGAGAACACTGTCCGCCGGAGCCCTAACTCAAGCTCAGCCGCCGCCGTCTTCCTCCGTCTGCCGCCGTCCGCCGCCCTAGCCGCCGCCGCCGTGGGTCACGCCGCCGCTGCCGCCGTGGAGGAGTTACGCCGCCGCCGTGAAAGGGTAAGAAGGGGAGGGTAACAAGCGTAGGAGGAGGAAAGGGAAAAAAGTTATGCGCGGTAAATAAGAACAAAAGTCGGGTTAGTAAAACCCGACTTTTGTAAGTCTAAAGTCGAGTAATAAAAACCTGACTTTCAGACACAATTTCAAAACGTAATCAACCGCGCGGGATGTGTTCTTCCTCACAAGTCGAGTTTTGAAAACTCGACTTGGAGCAAACCGTGCTAGATTTGCAAAAAAAACTTTTAGCGTGTTAGATTCAAAATAAATAAATAAAACCGTGTTAGTTTAAAAAAAACCCGCGCCGCGGCTTCCGTACCGTGTGCTGCCGCCGCCGGCCTCCGGCACGCTCTCCATCCCGCCGCCTTGCTTCCGTACAGGCGAACACCACCCACGGTCGCCGGCGCCGCCCACCTGCACCCTCCTCCGTCCACCCCTGCACACCGCCGGCCGCCGCCTCTGCTGGCCGTTCCCGCTGGGCCGCGCGAACCGCGGCTGCCGCCGCCGCCGGCCGCCGCCGCCGCCGCCGCCGCCCGCACGCGCGCGCAACAGCTGCCGTCCGCTGCCAGCCCGCCTTGCCGCGGCCACCACCCGCCTCACCGCCGGCTCCTCTGTGCGCCGCGGCGGCATGCCACTTGCGCTGGCCGTCTCTCTTTTCCCCCCCTCTGCCGTAGACGGCTGCCAGGTTCTTTTCTCTCTCCTATCTATTGCCATTCTCTCCTGTTCAACAGCAGGCGCAATCTCTCTATTCCTATCTTATTTTATTTTCTATTTGACAGATTACTCTCGGTTAATGTCATCTTGATTTCTTGGTCATCCGTACCCATCATCCATCAAACCTTTTCTTGGATTTGGTTTATTTGTTTGCCATCGCGACTGAGGTAGGCGTCTCAACTATTCCTTATAATTTTAATATATTAATTAAGATATTAAAAACATGATTAGTCAATTTTGATTAGAAAAGTATATTTAGTTAGTTAGATGGGTTAGTTGTGTGCTTGATTTCAATTAGAAGTTAATTTAAGTGTTTATACTTAGATGTTTATTTAATATGAACATTATCATGTTAAGATAGATTGAGTGCATATAATTATGTAAAGAGCATTGTAGGATATTTATGATCTTGTATATATCTTGATTCATGCTAATAAGCAATATTAGTTGTTAAGAGTTAATTAGTAAGAAACATATATTGGATTAAATATATGTAGGGTGCAATTGATTAATATTACTAAATTGCGTGGCATATTAATTCATAGTAGATTGCATGATTTTAGAATAGTGCATTACCTTATTAGTTGTGTATTAGATGGGTTAGTCATGACTTAACATACATGTAGGTGCAGTTGTAGTCTTTTTAATTATGTCATTGCATAAGGTTGTATATAGATGTATTTTATGTCAGTTTGCTCTTAGCATGTTTGATTGAATTAATTGGTGTATGTCTGAGTATTATATGCTTTCAACTTGTGAGATGTAGTTGATGCAGTGTGCTGCATTGTGTAATGTGATTTGCACTTCACCAGACTATGATAGTGGCATGTGGGCAGCGGCGAGTTAGAACAGTCTAGAGCATCCTTCGATCCCGGATACCGCGGTTCATCCTAAGTACACCCCTACCTAGGTGTACTATGGGATCTAGCTTACTATATGTTACATTCTACTATATGGTAAATCTGGTGTTAGTCCTGGAACATAGCTACAATATCCAAGTGAAGCATGTGGTTTACTCAGACAAAGTTGTTTAGTTCTTCATTTAGTTTGCATTATGACATGTAGATTAGTGTTATTGCATTTAATTCATCTTTTATGATAGGTCTTTGTGGTAGGTGCATATAAAGTTGTATTAGTGTTGTTATGTCATGATTAGAATAGTATGCATTTGGTTAAATCATGCTAATTTATACAATGGGTAGAAAAGCATCTTATTTAATTAATTGAATCTTGATGATTAGCATTACTTATAGTTGTTATAATCTGATTTATGTTTGGGGTTTATATCTTTATTATCAGTAGAACTTGTCTAATATAGTGGGCTAGTTGGGTATAAGTCCTACTGGGTCTGTGTGACTCACCCCTTCCAATCTTTAATATATTTTTTTTCAGAATTACAGATTTAGCGCAGCAGAAGCATAGTGATGTTTTGGAATTGGAAGAGTTGGTTAATTATTTGTTCAATGTTGGTATTTAAATTATAATTTCATGAGACAGATTGGATAGAATTATTGGAATTCCTTATTGGATTTCGATATTAATCTTGCTTTGCTCCAAACCGATATATTTCAAGGGTTACGGCGCCGGATTATCTTCCGCTGTGCATATTAAAATCCGGGTCGTGACAATTTTAATATAAATATTGTATTCCGAAACACCGGATCTTGTTTTAAGTTATATGAGAAGGGAGTGGAAACCAAAATAAGATGTCATAGTTGTAAAATTACCATAATGTCAGCTCATGTGATTCCCTATTTTATTTTACATAACTTTTGCAAGTTAAACTAAAGAACAACTCCTTTCAAAATTCAAGGAGGATGTTGTTTTAAAAAAGTGATTTTGAAAATTAGGATAAAGTAAGCAAGCTTTGATGAAAGGCGTGGGCTATTTTTCTATCTCGGGCGCAAATGAATGCACCAGATGGCTATTAAAGAGAGAGAGAGAGAGAGAGAGAGAGAGAGAGAGAGCGAGAGCGAGCTGTGAACTAGGGGCATGTGATGTCTTTATGGCACGTTTAATTGGGTGTTTGGTTCCAAGATAATTTAATATACATTTTTTTGTGAGGTATGATAATAAAAATAGTAGAGGCCAGTGTATAACTAAGAAAAAAATGTCATCTTTTCTTATCTAAGAAGCGTTTCCTCTCCAAGAACAAGACAGGCCTACGGAATTAACATGTTTTGTTTTGTTGGAAATTAAAAAACCTGCTTGATCAGGCAACCAAATACCCTGTAAGCCTTGGTAACGACCGAGTTGTTCCTGCTACCAGAAATCTCAAAACAAGACTATAATACAATCTCAAGAGGATCCACGGAAGTGCTGGATACTGCATTTAAAGCGGGCACCGAACGGGTGTGTGTAGAGCTGTTCGGATTAACAATCACGTCAGAGCAAGGCAATGAATGGCCATAAATATGAACGTCAGCCATCACACTTATCATCCTTGGCTTTGCAACCTTGAAGGCCCAAAAGCATGCGTGCAGAAAATGGGCAAGGCAACGTCATGTCGCATCCTGGGACACGATCAAATTAATGATGTCTTCACCGTAATACACAAGCGGGATGATTTTTGAATAAACCTAGAAACGAAGAGGCATTGCGGTAAGTCAGAGATTATTATATGCAGTACACAACAGTTGGGAAGCCCCTGCCGATGATCAAAATGCACCGCTTCTTCGTCTTCTAGCAGCAACCAACTAATTTAAGTTGCTTGCCAGCGACTGTTCATCAAGTTCAGAGATATAGAGAAAGAGAGAGAGAGAGAGAGCGATCTGTGATAGAGAAATTTCAACAATCTCAGCAGACCCCCTTCCTGTCTATGATGGTTGCCCTGAGCGGATGTTTCATGACGACGGTGAAAGCAAACGTCTCCTCGGGATCCGGCGGCGCCTCGCCGGCCACCGGCACCCACCTGAACTCCCTCACCATCGTCGAGAGCAACAGCTGAACGTGCAGCGTCCCCAGCGACGCCGCTGGGCATATCCTCCTCCCCACCCCGAACGGCATCATGCGCACCCCTCTGCCGCCGGTGAGGTCCGTCTCCCACCCCTCCCCTCCCTCCAGGAACCTCTCCGGCCGGTACTCCCCGGGGTCCTTCCAGACGGACGGGTCCTCCGTCACCCACGCCGTGTAGAACTCCACGTTGACCCCCGCCGGAATCCGGTAGCCACCGAGCTCCGCCTCCTCCGTCGCCGCGTGCGACAGCACGAAATGGCTCGGCGGGTGCCTCCGCAGCGTCTCCTTCACCACGGCCATCAACAACGGCGGCATCTTCTCCGCGTCCGACTGATCCGTTACCTTCGCCTGATCCTCCCCCGTCGTCCCGGCGCGGGAGGCGGCAATCTCGTCGTGGAGCTTCTCCTGCAAGGGCTGGTCGAGGACCAGGTGCAGCATCGCCCACTCGAGGGTGGTGGCGCTGGTGTCGGTGCCGGCGCTCATGACCTCCGAGCAGAGCGTGACGAGCTCCTCCTCGCCGAGGGGGCCCCTGCCGGCCGGGTCGAGGGCGAAGAGGGAGTCTATGTAGGCGCCGCCGGGGGGGCTCACCATCTCGGCCTCCCCGGCGTACCTCGAGAGGTCGCCGCCGCACTCCAGGAAGGCACGGCGGTCCCGCACCAGCGGTCCGATGAGGGCCACCTGGCGCTTCCGGAGGCCGCGGGCGGCGTCGAGCTGGCGTCGGAACAGCGGGCTGAGCGCCGGGAGGAAGTCCGGCAGCTTGAGCGTGGTCATCATCATGACCTCCTTGAGCACCGCCTCGATCTGCTGCACCAGCGGCTCCGCCACCCGGGCGCCGAAGCAGATGCAGGTGAGGATGCTGCAGATCGTGAGGCGGCAGTTGGCCATCACCTCCACCGCCCCCGCCGCCCGGCGCTGCCGGCGGAGCCGCCGGAGGTGGTTCTCCACGGCCCAGTCGCGGATCCAGCCGAACTGCTTCACCTTGGCGGGGGAGACGATCTCGGCGACGAAGTTGCGGCGGAGGGCGCGCCAGAGGGGGCCGTAGGGCGCGGAGTTGACGGTGCACTTGCCGACGCTGAAGAGGAGGCGGGTGGGGGAGTCCTCCGGCCGGCTGGCGAAGAGGGGACCCCGCTGGACGAGGGCCTCGTGGATGAGCTCGGCGGAGGTGACGATGACCAGGGTGCGCTGCCCCATCTGCATGGTGAAGATCGGGCCGTACCTCTTCCGGAGGTCGCGCACGACGTACATGAAGGGCCGCCGCTGCAGCGCCACCTGGAAGAGGTTGCCCACCACCGGCCACCCCGGGGGCCCGGGGGGCAGGTTCGCCGCGCCGCCGCCGGTTCGGGAGCAGCGGTGCCACCACAAGGCCGCAAGAAGCGCCGCCGCCAGCAGCAGCAGGAGGTCGGAGGGAGCCATCGATCGAACGCCAGAAGGGAGAGGAGAAGAAAGGTGGTACCGGTGGTGGTGGCGGCGGCGCGCGGCGGCGATGGAGCGTCTACGTGCGATGCTATCTATAAAGAGAGGAGCAGGACAGGGAGTAAATGAGGGCTCCCCACCTGCCCCCGCTGCAGGTAGTGATTGCATGCAGCCAGCGGACGACTGCAGGAGTTCGTTCATATTAGGGTTAGAGAACTATTATTTAATTTTTTTAGTAAATCATACAGGCAGAAAATTAGCATAAATATTATTTTAATAAAGAATCGTGGATATCAAAACATAAATATGTAACATAAGAGAATCAGCACATGCATAGTCGGTATTATTTTAAAAGAAACTAGGAATATAAATGTGTACAGAAATAATGTTTATATACATAGACAACACAGGCGTTGTGATCGGAGAAGAAACCGATGCTGGTATGTACCGGAAAATATATTCAATATCATTTTTTTTAGTCTTTTTAACCGAAATATTTAATCTCATGCAGGTGGTGCAGGTGGTCTCGTCTTGCCTGGATTACCAGCTGTCAGTCACGGTTGGCAACTGGGTGCGGGCGAATTTATGCGAGATCCCCTCCAACGTATTGCAGAGATAATTAATATTAAGTATATATTTATAGACTTCAACAAGAGTAGATACCTCCAATCCTCCATGGGTATGAATTTTAAAATTTTTATTAACATAAATAATGAAAAATAGCTGTTTCGCCAAGAGTATCAACTTTGAAACTTGCGGTGCCCATAGTATTTTTCGTGGTAGCCTCACTATAATTGATCATCTTTCATTTCAACACGGAGATTCTTACAAACTTCAAAATCTGTTGAGGTAGAAGGGTCTAGAATATGTAAACACAATATCAAATGTTAAATAGTCGATATAGGACTATCTCCATACCATACTTGTTAAGATAATCAAGTATTAAAGATAGTTAGATAGATAAATAGACATTTTGATATCATCTTATAAATCTCAAAATCATGGTGTTGAAGTAGAAGGGTTCAAGATATATAAACACAATATCAAATCTCAAATAGTCAATATAGAGCTATCCCCATAGTTCTAACAGAGATTGATCAAATGATCCGAAGATTTTTGATTGATCACGGTATCTATTTGCCTTCTCGAATTATAACATATATCAAATTTGAAATATACATGCATACGTATACATTCCGGTGGATTCGAGCATTGTGCTGTAGCGGCACATCATTTCAGCTTTCCTATAACGGGAGGCTTGAGTTCGAGCCCAAGATTAGGGGGTGGGCATGGTTCGGTTTGGTTCAGTTTGTACCATTTTTTTTTTCAAATCGAACCAAACTGAATCACCCTCTCAAATTGAATCGAACCATACCGAATCAAATCGGTTTGATTCGGTTTAAACTAAAAATAAATAAAAAATTAAAATTAATTATATTTTTTACATTTTTAAGTTAAAAATAATAAAATAAGTATTATTTTATTATAAAATTTATAAAAAATATTATTTTTATTAATACTATAATAGTTTTTATATTGTTTAATTAAATAAATTTAAATAATTTTGTTTGGTTTAAATCGGTTTGGAAATTTTTCAAACCGAACTAAATCGAAAGGGGGTCCAAACAGAACCAAACCGAACCGAATGGGCTGGTTTGATTTGATTTTTCAGTTTGAACCGTTTTGTGTCCACTCCTACCCAGGATTGTAAAATTGTGGTGCAAATAATGTACGTACGTATCCTAATACAAATATTCATAATTTGCATCACAAAGCCGATATTGATAATTTATGACTACGAATATCAATACAAAAATTGTTAGAATAAAATTTTTAATACTCGAAAGAGATACAGGGTACGTATTAAATGTGAATAATCAGACTAGCCAACTCCACCATTTCTCGGATAAAAGCTGCCCTAGTGGGGGGGGGGAGTGTTCACCCTGATTTTAATTAAAATTGAAACTCAACCGACAGGTGACAGGTGAACAAAATTAAAACCAAATCCGTTAACACAAATAGTTAATGAATCCAATGGTTTACGGGTTGACGCATAAAATTTATATATATAATGTAAGATTAAATTAAAATAATATATATTCAACTCAACTGTAACCTTTCTAGTCTTAAATAAGTTATGATCGGTGATTTTTTTCTCCACTTATATTTTATTCCGAGTCACTCCTTGCAAGATGTTTAAATCATTTAAATAAAAGGTCGGGTCAAATTCCGGCGAGGACCTGGGATTGGTCAAAATCATATCCGACCAAAAATTAATTTATTGTTTAAAAATATATACAATAGTAAAAGAATTATTAAAGTTTTATACTTAAAAAATCATTAAAAATATTTTTAAAGTCTTATACTTAATCTGTTGTACAACGAAAAAAATTAAAATCACCCACTATTTTCCAAGAGCTAATTTTAATCTACTAGATTTTCTTGTTATTTTAATATTTTTATTTTTTTCTAACCGAAATATTACATATTCGAATCATTTTAATCTTCCTTCTCCGAATAAAATAATATATAGTTAAAATAAAATAAAATAATAATAAAATCAATATTGAATTTTACATTTTATCTATGTTTATTTTCTTATAACCTCTCATTATAAATACCTAAAAAATACATTTTTAGAATTGAGACAATACAGGCGATAAATTGTGTTCAACAGAGTCGTCGATTCTGCCTGGGCCACCCACCACGCCGCTCTCCGCCGTCGGTTTCTAGCCTCGCTAGTGTCTCAATTAATATCAACCTCGAAAATCGTGGACGTCGGTTCGACATCTTTTATTATTATTCCCAGTCAAAAGTCCACTCCAAGGCGAAATGAATGGCCTGCGCTGCGGCGAAGGCGGCGCGTTCTCCTGCCCCCTTTTTTTTTTCTTAATGTCACTGTTTCAAATTTCATTTAAAAATGACACATTTTATTCTAAATTTCAGAAAATGACGGGAAAACGACACATTTTATTCCAAAAGATGGCACTTTACAGTGGGCCGGGCCGGCCGTGGGTTCGCGGTCCGGGTAACCGCGGGTCACCGTACACGGGTTAAAACATTTTGGCCCGGGGCTCTTGATCAGGCTGACAAACCGACTGACGCGGGTGACGTCAGCGGCGGACCTAATGACCTGTTTGTTTACTGTATCAAGCACCTGTATTTGCATGGGTAAGTGTTTGGATATCACTATTAATTTTAAAATTTATAGTTAAAAAAATATCAAAAACAATACAGCTCAGGACCTGTATTGAAATCAATCGCGCGACGTCTCCCCCGCGGCCGCCCTCCCCGAGTCTCTCCCCGCCGTCGCCCCCCTCGCGGCAGACGCTCCCCCCCGCGGCAGACGGCGGCCGTCTTCCCCGAGTCCCCCTCGCCGCCCCCCTCCCCCGCGGCGGACGGCGGTCGCCCCCTCGCGGCGGACGCCCGGGCACCACCCTCGCCTGCCGTTCCGCCGTCCGCCCCGCCGATCTCCGCCCCGACCGCGCCGCCTCCTCCGTGAACTCCACCCTGCTGCGCCTGGCCTCCGACGATCCGGGGGAGGAGTCCCTGAGGAAGCAGGCCGAGCAGCTCCTCGACGGCACCCTCCCCCTGACCGACCCCTTCCACCGGTCCTTCTCCACCTGGCGCCGCCGCTTCCATCACCACAGCGGCGAGGTCGGCCCGCAGCACCTCCCCCCTGCTCACCGCCGCGCCTCGACTCCGCCGTCCGCTCCCCCGCGGGGGACTCGCTCGTGGCGCCCGAACTCCGCGCCGTCGTCCGCGACTGGCTCCGTCGCCGGCGCTTCCGCCCCCAAGTCATGTCCGAGCTCGCGGGCCTCCTCCGGCACCCCCTGCTAGGCTTGCCTCGCGCAGTCCCCCCCCCCGCGCCCCCCCCCTCCGCGCAGTTCCCCCGCCCCTCCGTGCAACCCCCCGCCGGAGCCCTGCCGCGCAGCCCCCCGCACAGCGCCCCCCGCGCGCAGCATCCCCCTTCTCGCGGACACCTCCGCAAATACTCATCTAATATCAATTGTAACATTGATATAATTTTATCAAACACATAAAAAATTTGATACTATCAATCTTGAAAGTGATATTTCAATTTCAAAAATTATCAATATCAATATTGATATAGTATCAAATTTGAAACTCTAACCAAACGGGCCATAAGATTTTAATTTAATAGAGTTATTTAGATATTTTAGTGGTGTTACGTTTCTATATTTTTTTCAAATAAAGATTATATCTAATGAACATATCTATATTTTTAAAAGATTTGTCAAATTTTAGAGGGATCACGTGACCCCACTACCCCCAATGTAAGTCCGTCACCGGTTGACGCCGATTAAATTGGGTCAAATGATCTTTTACTTTTATGTCAAAAATATCATTTTTATTTATTAAAAATATATTTTAATTAAATTATTATAAATTATTATAATATTATCTTAAATAATTAAATTATCATTATTAATAATTATTTATTTATAAAATATAAAGCTGAGCCAAGTTGATATTTTTTGCGGGCCGAGCTAAACCAGACCACCAATACAATACGAGTCGGGTTAGGCCGACCTGATATATTTTAGATAAGGTCATAAGCAGGCCGACCTCAAGTTGGGTGAGGCCTAGCCCCGTTGACACCCCTATATAAGGTGTTTATGATTTGGTTTAATTTGATTTTTTAACTTTTTTTAAATAATTTTTTCAAATCAAATTAAACTAAAAAATCTTCTAAATTAGATCGAACCAAATTGAATCGAATTGATTTGATTTGATTGATTTGGTTCGGTTCAAATCATATTTTATTAAGATATAATATATACGTCAACATATAATTTTATTTTATTTATTTTAAATTATATTCTATTAAAATTTAGTGTATATATTTTTATATTTTATTTATTTTATCTTAAAAAAATTTAAAACAAATATATTTTATAATAAAAGATTAAAAAGTATTATACTGAATATACTTAAAATAAAATATTTAATGTAATTTAAAATATTCGATTTATTCATTTGATTTAGTTTCGAGAATCTAAAAATTAAATCAAATCGATTTGTAGTTCTAACCAAATTAATTTGAATTAAGCTGCTGGTTAAATTTTGTTTTTCCGGTTAAATCGAATAATGAACAGTCTTATTTCCACACAGAACGCATTTATAATATCATCACCCAACAACAATGAGATGCATGGTCACAAAAACTATCAACAATCTGATTTTTTTTAATTATCTATTAGTCTCTATTATAAATAATGAACCACGAGACGCAAAATTGGATAGATAGGAAAGCAGAGGCAAAAATTTGACTCTTTATATCCATAATTATAAATGTCATTTTATCCTTGACTCCTCAATATACTCTTCTGGTTGTGTTGTTTTGTTGTCTCAGAGAGAAGCGTTAATCAAAAATGCGTATGTGCTGCCATATGCTACAACCATAAATTATATATTAATCTCCATCTCTACAGAATTGAAATAGTTTTTTTTTTCTTCTTTTTCTCGAAACATGCTTTACATTATGCTTCCACCTTTTTGTACATCCTTGATCGAGTGTTTGGTTGCATGATAATTTTTTGTACATTTTCACGATAAAAAATTGTATTAAAATAAAAAATGAACCAACTCATGATATAAAATTATCATGTTCGGAGGGATGTGATAAAGAAAAAGTAAGTACCATACATGATTAAACAAAGTGAGAGACCACGAGAAAAAAGAAAGAGATAGAGATCCTCTTTTTTGTTTAAGAAAAAAATCACTTTCAAAATATAAAATTGTCATAATCATCAAATACTTCTTTTAACAAGTTTTTTAAAATTTTTAAAAATAAAAATAAAAATATCTATTGCCATGCAACCAAACATCCCATAAGGTCGTTGTCCATTGTACTTTTTTTTATCAATGTTGTCTACTAAGAAATATGCGTATTTTTTGCTAGCTTCATCTAGTAGACTACAAGTGTAGAGGTTTCCTCTTACCATGTTTTACATATTTCGTTTGGAGACGAGATGCCCATGAAACTTTTATGACAATTTATAATAACTGGTATGAAAAATTACGCACACACAGAGAGGCCTAAAGGTGTATAAATATATGTATATATATATCTCTCTTAAAGCATTCACCAAAATTAAAATTGTTCAGGTAAATACCCCACCCCAATGGTAACTTTTAATGCCCAAGCAAGTACTGCTCTGTTGACTCTGCTTCTAGCCATACCTGGACGGAGGAGCCTATCTGTTCCAACCAATTAGGGTAATCAATATATTATAATTAGGTGCGATGGGTGATCGAGTATTCCTTGCACGTATCAGAGGTCTTTTCAAAATTGAGCTAAATCTTTTTTTTTGGATCACGTGGCCCAGTGGCCAGCCAGTCCTGCGGCATAGCAGGCAACGGGGGTTCGAGCCCTCACTCGAACCCCACCAGTCACCCCCCCCACCGGGGTGCTCGGCTCGGCGTTGCCGAGAAGCGAAGCCACGCCCTCCGCCCCCAGGCGGAGGGACTACGCACGGTCGGCAAAATTGAGCTGAATCAAACTTGTCATTTCAGTAGTTTGTGACTAATAATTATATAATATTTTTAAATTATATATATATTAAAATAAAATTAATATTAATATTTTTATCGTAAAACTAAACAAATAATGTTGTTATTTGTGACATAGTAATAGTTTTATTATATTTTAGTTGTGCATGGCTAGATTTTGGTAGGGTTAGATAGTGGCTAGAGATTGCACCGTTGTCCAAAAAAAAAAAAAAGAATTCTATTTCGATAGAAGTTCGGTGAAATCTGCTCTGATTAAATCAGGACTATGGTATTTCAATTTTGTTCTGATTGTGATTTCATTGCAAAAATCGAAATAATCTGATAATTTTAAAATTTATAATATCTAACACTTTTATCAAAAATAAACCTCGTTGTATTAGTATTTTTATGTAAAAAATTTAATTTTTATTTTTTAACATTCAAATATAAAATTTTAAATGTTTTACATTTTATTTATTATAATATTAATTTTTACGTATATTGGTTTCTTAACCAACATGAAATTGTGATTCCGGTAATTTACAGGATACAACACTATGGTTTAAATCTATTAATTTTTATCAAAATCGAATCAAAGTATTGAATTTTCACGTTCGGTTCAATTTGAGATTAAAAGTAAGTAAATGTTTAAAATATTTAATGGTATATATTTAAATTTATTTTAAATTTATAGAACTTAAAATAAAATCAGTCTATCATATGAAATTATAAATACTTTTTATTTTTGGTATAGTAATAACATTTTTATATCTTAGTTAAACCAATTTTACCGATTTCATCTGGTTTGATTAGATTCCAAAGATATCCGACTAGCTCGTTGTACAGAACTATTAATTCAAATGGAATCAAAAGAGAACCTCCACAATACGTCAGTACGGTCCCTTCGGTTCGGACACTTCGAACCGATTATTGCACAGTTGCACCACCCTTGTTCTAGTTGGGACTGTTGAGCCCATTTGATGCCCGCCAAACAGCCCAATAAGCCGGTCGGATCTTTGGATGCCGGTTTCTCATCCGGCCCATTTTACAATTTAAACTTCAGAAACGAGAAGAATACATGTACTCAAGATCCAAGAACATCGTTTTTAACGTGTTCTCCACACCATACATATAATCTTTGCTATGCATCAAAGTGGCTCTTTGGGTTTTGATACATAGCAAAACCGTATCAATGTGCTTTGACTTGGGACATGATTTTTTTATACCGCGTCAAGAAACTAAAAAAATCGGCCAGCCATTTCCGTTAGTTTCCCAGGATATCTTATTGTGGATATATATACAAACTAAACTGAAACCAGGGCTCCGTTATTTCCCAAGAACAGAGATATATCATGAAAACTGCAACAGCGATTCCATTAATTGTTGGGCCTGATCATGAACAAGTGCCGGGGTTTTACTTCTTTCTGTGTTGGAGAAATTTTCCTTCAAAAGAGGACACTCTGCTTTTTAAGACCTCTAGAGAGCATGTTCAATACAAGAGTATTTAGGGGGTAAGCCTGGCTAATCTTTTTCCACTAATGTTAATCTGTGATACAAAACGGGCCACTAATGTTTTTACATATATAGTTGAGGATAACTTGTCTTAAGAATGGGGCATGAAGATTGAAGACAATGTTTTTAACTACAAGAAATGTCTGATTGTGCTGAATGAACATCTAATCTTTAATCTTATAACATTTTAGAGCGTTTAACCGAAGACCTAAAGATAGGTACAAATTAACTTCTAACATCCGAAAACCACTTAATTAATTTTTAAGATATCCACTCTCGATTTAGTTTTTCAGGTCCGAAAAACCTCTCGATGCCGATACAAGCAGCCAAAACTTTTAGTGGCCACAGATATGGTCATCCAGCTAACCTTTACCTGCAGCACGAGACGAGGACGTCAGTGTGCCTCGCCACGGCGTAGGTGTCCAAGAATGAGTGCATATCACCTCAGTTTCACAGTGAAGAAAACACCTTCAGTCTCCAATCAGAACATGTCACAACCCCCGTCATTTAAGTGTCAGTTCAATATGAACCGGTTCAATTGTTACTGAATTGATTAGTAACAGGTCAGTAAAGCTTCATTAATATGTCAGTAACGAGTTATACTGATTTCAGTAACGCTTCAGTAACACTTCAATAACGGTTTAGCAAAGGTTCAATAAAGCTTCAATAGCGCTTCAATAACGGCTCGGTAACGCTTTGGTAATGATTCAGTAAATTTTCAGTAACGATTCAGTAACGAGTTATACTGTCTTCAGTAATGAGTTACACTGACTTCAGTAATAGCTCAGTAAGGCTTCATTAATGTTTAGTAACGGCTCAATAAAGTTTTAGTAACAGTTCAGTAATGGACTAGTAAGGGTTTAGTAACATTGAACCGGTTAGTTCAGTAACAGGTGAATCGATTTTTATTGAACCGTCACTTAAGTGATATGTGAGTTGTGTCATGTTATGATTGGGGACTGAAGGTGTTTCCTTCACCATGGAATTGAGGTGATCTACTCTCCTCAAGAATTCGTCATCGTCCACCATGGGCGAGTTGAGCACCCGGAGTACCTTGTTGTTCGGTAGGTGTGTAATGCGAGCGTGTTGCGGATCAAAAGAGAAATCGACGGCCGCAAGTGTTTAGGGTTAAGGTTAGGGTTTAGGGCCATGCAAATCCAGATGAGGAATACCGCTGTGGCACTAGAGCAGCAACAGCAGCGGGTGGTGGGCTAGGATGCCCAGAGAAGAGCGAATCCTCTCAGAGTCTCAGTCATTTGAGGAGAGTTCCTTAATCTACTCACAAAGAAGAGTGATTTAATGACCGGTTAAAGTAAAATTCATTATCAAATCATCATTAAACGATCATTAAAAAGTGGAGCAATAGAGAGTAAACGATGGTCTCCTCACCAGTCCTGGCTGGCTGCAGAGATATATATATATATATATATATATATATAATTAAGAATCTGACTCTTAACATTTAGTGGGCCACATATCTTCAAACACTTGAATTATTTTTAGGTGTTTACCAGATTTCTCTATGAAGTCCAGTAACCAAACCAAGTGCTAAAATCTAATTAATCCAAAAAAATCAATTCAATTCAATTTGGTTTAATTTAATTTTTAAGACAAAAAATTGATTAACTTTCAAATAATTCTTTTTCATTCAGATATGCGCTAGAAGATCTCAGCGAGGATGTGAACGTAAATATGACCGCTGACAGTACCTTGTTGGATATCTGATTATAAGCTAGCGGCACTTCCATTGTATCTGATTTTTTATATTCTATTTTTATATTTTTTTTGCTTGTATACCGAAGCATATGTATATATATATATATATATCTGATGTAACTGATATCATAGAACAATAGAACCCGAAAGAAGACCGAGCGAGCATTCATTCGATCTGATCTCTCTCTCTATCTCTCTGACCATTATTAGTAGCCCTTAACAAGAACCAGCGTCTCACGTATGTCGAAGTCCTCGAAGCTGTGGCCGGGCTGCAGCTGCTCGTTCCTCAGGAAAACGCGGCCAGGCTCGTTCAGCTTCAGCATGCTGGCCCCCTCCAGGTGCCCCAGCAGCACCTCCACGGTGTCCCGCCGCTCCACCGGCACGCCCGCCAACCGCCCCGTCGCGCCGTCCCGCACGGTTATCACGAGCATCGGCGGCAGGAGCTCCGCCGTGTTGTCGCGCCGCGGCGACGAGACGAAGACGTCGGCCTGCCGAGCCACGGCGTAGGCGCCCAGGGCGTCGTCGTCCCTGGCCATGGGCGTCCGGAAGACCTCGAGCGCCTGCTTCCACTGCGCCACGCCCAGCCGCCGGGCCAGGAAGTCCTTCAGCTGGCGGACGCGGGCGCCCGCCCGGAAGGCGCACTCCAACGGGTTGTCCCACGGGCTGTGGACGGTCAGCAGGAGGAGCTCGTCGTCCGGCAGGCGCCGGTAGAGGCAGAACTCGGGGGCGGGGCCGCGGTGGTCGAGCGGTGGCAGGGCGGCGTCGTCCAGCAGGAGAACCCCGCCGTGGCACAGCAGCAGCAGGAGCAGCTGGTGGGCCGGGATGCCCACCCGCCCTTGGACGGCCAGCTTGAGGTCTCGCGCGCTGCGGAACTCCCCGGAAACGGTGATCACCTTCGGGACGCCCAGCACGGCGTAGTCTATCACTTGCACCTCGCGCGCCGCCGCCATTAAAGATTCTTTAGTTCGGTCAGGATGGGGGGGGCATGCATGAACACTGTGATGCTGCACATATAAGAGATTGGATCCGCTCAGGTGGGCACTTAAGAGATCCGATCAGTCCCTCTCACATAGGAGTTGACACGATTCAAATCATCATCTTATCATTGTCTTGTCATCCCAATGTGAGAGGGACTGATCGGACCCTCAGGGTGTCCACCTGAGGGAATCCGGCCTCCACATATAAATAGAGCGTCAGATTATTAGTAGGATGTGCGCGGAAGTCTCTGCGTGTGTGTGTGGTTGTTGCATGATTCTCATGGATTATCGGCGAGAAGAAGACGACGACGACGGCGTGTTCGGCGCCGGCGCTCTGCATGCATGCATGCATGTCCTCGAGAGAGCGGCGGCGATAGGTTGCGCATGAGAAGTACGTAGTAAATATGCTTCGAGTATCAGATTCTTCTGCTATACACAACCAATGGGAGGAACGGAGCATGAATGCATGAGGTCCCTCAGTTAATGAATACGGACACTCCTTGAGAGTTTTTTTTTCAAATTAACACATTTTAAAGTATGAATTATAAAAATAATATATTAAAAAAGTTGATTTTAAAACCATATAACACTTTCCACAAAGTCGATTCAACAAATCCGGAACAAAAGTCGAGTCTTAAAAATCTGCTTCTTGAGAAAAAAAGAGAAAAATATAGTTTGTCGAACTCTACTTTTGAATTGAATTAAGTAGGAAATTAGACATCGAACTTTTAACAAAAGTTGGATTGTTGATATCTTCAGTTTGTAAAATTAGAGAAAATGAGTTGGTTTTAGCATTAACATTTTTAGAGTGTTAGTCTTATAATTAATATTTTAAAGTGTGTAAGCTAAAAAGAAAAACCTCACAGTCATCTCGGTTCTCCTGGATTACTAAAAATTAGAAGATTAAATTCCAAGGAGTTTCAGAGGGATTGAGGGTTTTAAAAGTAAAAAAATTAAGTAGAGGGGAAGCTTAATCAAAAAGAAAACTCCTACTTTTCCTCAAAACTGAAAACATGACGTCAAGTCAGATCAGTACGACTCAGTATGTCATACCCTAAAAGCTGATTTGAACCAAGTTGACATCTCATTCGTAAGATTTACTTGTCACATTGTTAGGGTGTGAAGGGTTCCATTTGGGATTATTTTTCTTCATTCCAAAACGAATTGAACCTTCGAGTCTTTTTTTTGAATTAACACTTTTTTTAATTTTAAAACTAGCATATTAACTTTTAATTTTATAAAACTAACACTGTTTGACAAAAATCATGGTCAAAAAATTTGACTTTACATCAAAATGTTAAAGTCATTTTTTTTATATCCAATTTCTATTAAACACAATTTTTGCGTGTAATTTTTTAAAAAGTCAGAGTTAAGAACTCCAATTTTAACATTTTGATCTAAAGTTAGAGTTTTTGAGTCTGACTTTAAGGTAAAAATATAAAAGTCTGACTTTTTAAATCCGACTTTAATATAAAAGTTGGAGTAAGATACTCTTACTTTATTTGTTTATTTTTAAAGTTGATGCCTATTACATCAACTTTATTATCTTATGATTTTAATTACAATTTTTATTTTTTGATAAAAAATATTAAAGTTAGCCATTTAGGGTGCTACTTTTGCAAAATTAAAAGTTTAGGTGTTATTTTTAAAAATAAAAAATAAGGTTAGTTAAAAAAATTATGCACTATGCATCAAGAGACTTCAAACTTTCAACGAGTGTCTGCGTAATGTGCTAGTTTTGGAAATAAAAGTCTTATGGGGTGTTTGGTTGCATGATAATGAAGATTTTTATTTTAATGTTTAAAAATTATAAGAAAATTTGTTAAAAGAAGTGTTCGACAACCATGACAATTTTATGTTTTGAAAGTGATTTCCTTCTTAAACAAAAAAGAGGATTTCATCTCTTTCTTTTTTCCTGTGGTCCCCCACTTTGTTTGGTGGTTACTCTTTTTTGTTATCACATCCCGCCAAACATGATAATTTTATGTCATGAGTTGGCCCATTTTTATTTTAATATAATTTTTATCATGAAAGTGTACAAAAATCATCATGCAACCAAACACCCCTTTAGGGTGTTAGTTTTAAGTTTAATATTTTAAAGTGCGTTGGTTTAAAAATTTTCTCAAACAAATAATATTGTGATGTACTCTGACCCCTTTGCAGCCCTTGTCCGAAGAGTCTGCAAGCAATATTTAAATATGTTGGTATCACATTTAGCCATTTAGGGCCTATTTGGCACCAAAATTTTTTAGGGATAAATTAGGTTTATCTCCTAAATTTTGGGGTTATCCTCGTACCAAACATGACCTTATGGGGTGTTTGGTTGCATGATAATGAATATTTTTGTTTTAATTTTTAAAAATTGTAAGAAAACTTGTTAAAAGAGGTATTTGGTAACCATGATAATTTTATGTTTTAAAAGTGATTTTCTTCTTTAACAAAAAAAGAGGGTCTCACCTCTTTCTTTTTTCTTGTGGTCCCCCACTTTGTTTGGTCATGTGTGGTAGTTACTCTTTTTTGTAATCACATCCCTCCAAACATGATAAATTTATATGTCATGAGTTGGTTTACTTTTTATTTTAATACAATTTTTTATCATGAAAGTGTACAAAAAATTATCATGCAACCAAACACCCCATTAGGATCCGTTTGTTTGGGGTAAAATTTTATATATGCGCCAACTTATACTGAAAACTCCATTCTACTAGTACTTATTTGTTCGCATGTATTTATTAAGGTTAGCGTAAAATATTTTTCAATGACTGAATTTTTTTTTGAAACTGGTAGGATATATTAATTAAGTAACTGGAAGAATATATTTTTCAATGACTGATCTCAATGCGAAATTTTGTATCATAAAAGATAAACCGTATGCCGTTTTCCGGAAGACCAAAACTTTCCCATATTATGTGTAAACTACTCAAGAAACTGTCTATAAAAGATCAGAGTTAACTACATTTTGAACTTTAAAAGTTTAATTGAAATACTTATGTTTCCACATCAAAAAATTATTTATTAATAAAAACATTGTAATATATTCAATAAAAACTTAAAATATATTTCTGTTTGACACCAACATTAAAAATTAAAATATATTTTTTAAAATAAATAATTTTATTATATATTATTATTGAAAAAAACGATTGTTAATATATGATATATCTTTTATTGTATATAATATTCTTAGACAGATTTTTTTGTCAAAGACTTAACTTCAATGTATAATAGAACAGTGTATTTCCAAAATGTAGTTGAATTAAAAAAGAGAAATTATGAATAATCATTTAAGAGACTTTATATTTAGCGAAACACGCTATATAAACCAAATAAGCCATGGGCGTTCTCAACTTCTTGGAAATTAGATTCCCATGCAAGAAGTTTTACACAGTTTTCTTTATATACATATATATATTATATTTGCAAGTGGACCCTTTGTATGCGTACGTGGTTCTCTCATATTGGTGCGTTCGTGTTGAAGAGACACCTTATTACTCTGTGCACAATACCTCTACTATCCTATTATAACTCAGAAAAGCTTGTCTGTAGTAATTACTAATTGGATCAGCTGATGAAACCTTTATATTGTATTATACAAAATGCTACACATCGATCGGTCTCGATATGTATTCTCTAAAAAAGCTTGATGGAGTATAATCATTCAGATATGCTAATTAACCTATACATCCATAGCGATTAACAGATCCAGAGGAATGTGAAGGATATGAATATGTCGTCTATCTATGCATCCAAGATTGATTTCGCATATATATAAATATAATGAGAGAGAAAGAGAGAAGGAATGGGTATATAGCTACTGAATAACTGAATCATACCTTGTAACTAATACCATATAGAAAAATAGAACATGACTGTGTGTACGTATGGCAAATAGCACCTAGCTAGCATATTCTCTCTCTCTCTCTCTTTATACGTGTGTATGTATATATTATGATTTACAAAGGATTCAGTAGCAGTTCAATCTTTTTCGGGAGCAGTTCATCGAACCGGTTCAGTAATATAATTTGAATCGTCACTTAAATGACGGGAGTATGTGACCGCCTCTGATTGGAAACTGCGACTTCTCCCTCCACCCCAAGAACTGAGGTGATTCGCTCTCATATATTATATATATTGGCGGTTAATCAGATGCCCCTGACCAGAAGCAGTGTACTGTTACGTTCGTCGAAGTTCTGGAAGTCGAAGCCGGGCCGCAGCTGCTGGTCCCCGAGGAAGATGCGAGCGGGCTCGTTCACCTGCAGCATGCCAGCCGTCTCCAGCTTCGCGAGCAGCACCTCCGCGGTGTCCCGCAGCTCCACGCCCACGGTTCCCGACCGCCCCGTCGCGCCGTCCAGCACGCTCACCATGATCATCGCTGGCAGGATGTTGGTCGAGTAGAACGTCGACGAGAGGAAGACGTCGGTGTGTCGCGCCACGGCGTAGGCGCCCAGGAAGTCGTCGTCGCTCGCCGTGGCCGTCCCGAGGACCGTGAGCACCTGCTTCCACTGCGCTATGTTCACCCGCCGGGCCACCAGGTCCTTGAGCTGGCGGACGCGGGCATCCGCCCGGAAGGAGCAGACCACCGGGTACTCCCACGGGCTGTGGACGGTCAGCTGGAGGACCTGGTGGTCCGGCTGCCGCCGGTAGAGGCCGATCTCGGGGGCGGTGCCGAGGTCGAGCGGCGGCAGGGCCGCGTCGTCGAGCAGGAGGCGGACGCCGCCGTGGCGATGGAGCAGCAGGAGCAGCCGGTGGGCCGGGACGCCCACCAGCCGCTCGATGGCCAGCTTGAGGTCCCTCGCTCTGGGGAAGTACCCGGAAGCTGTGATGACGCTCGTGAGGCCCTCCACCATGTAGTCCATCACATGCAGCTCGCGCGCCGCCATTCTCTCTCGATCGACCGGTCGCGCGGGAAAGGAGGAGGGGACGGCGCCGGTAGATCGCATCGGACTATATATATGAGTTTTCGTTTTTAAAATAACGCAGTTTGACGAAAAAAATAACGACTTGTAATATGCACAGTCAGATTTTAACATAAAATTTTTAATTAAAATTTTTAATTGCAGAGCATTAAATACCTGTACGTGAAACTCTCGAGATTGAATTTGAATGATTCATTCGGTTTAATAAATTTATAACATTTGAAACTATACAGAATCATACTTTTACATATTCAAATTTTAACTCCAAAAAATTAATAATTCGGAATAACTTCGACCGTGTAATATAAAAAATTACTTCTTTGGAGAAGTTTAAAAGTTCAATCATATAGATTCAACCACTCCAAATTCACTGGTTCAAGTAGATCGGACGAATTCAAAATCGATAATCCACAATTTAAGAATCTCTATACATTAGATGTTTATTTATTTATTTAATTAATTTAAATAGTTAAATAATTTAATTAATTAATTAATTAAATTTTTTACGGTGCATTAAATGATGTGTAGAAATTCTTAAATTGTGGATTATCAACTTTGATTTGGTCCGATCCACTTCGACTGATGAATTCAGAGCACTTGAAATTATAGGATTGAACTTCTAAACTTTCATAAAAGAGTAGTTTTTTATATTGGATGGCCGAGGTTGCTCCGAATTATTAATTTTTTAGAGTCAAAATCCGAATATCTAAAAGTATGATCTTATATTTTCAAACTTCTTAAACTTATTGAACCGAATGGATCATTCAAATTCAATCCTGAGAGTCTTTAATTTATCGATATCTAAGAGCATTTAATGTTATGACGTTAAAAAGTTAATTAATTAATTTATGTTAAAGTCGGACCGTGTATAATCGATTTGTACAAGTAGTTATTTTTTATCCAACTTTAAATCATAGTCAAATTTTTAGATTTTGACTTTCATTTTCTTAGTAAAGTCGGTATTTTAAACTCTAACTTTCGCCAACTGCGTTACTTTTGTAAATAAAATTTTACTGTGTTATTTTTTAAATTAAAAAAAATACTGCGTTATTTTAAAAAAACTCATATATATATATAGTCAAATGCATGCGCATGCGTGAACGGCACTGATGGCTGCATACATAAATTAAGGGCGTGCGTGGTCGTTGATTCGTTGATTCTCTCCGTGGATTTTCGATAAGAAGAAGAAGAAGACGACGACGACGACGGCGTGTTCTTCTGTCCGGCGGCGCTGGCGCTCTGCATGCATATATGCATGGGCTTGAGAGAGTGGCGGCGACGGGTCGGGCATGTGATCAACACAGGTGTACGTACGTATCGGAGCGAAGGAGGAGAAGGATCGTGCTTCAAGCATGAGATTCTTCTCCGCATGAATATGCAGAGGTCTGCTGTGCGCGGCCGATGGGGGGGCAAAGGAGTATGCATGCACGAGATTCCTCTGGTGTTCATAAATATTGACCCATATTACAAATGAAATGATTAATCAATTCCTAGTTTCGGATGGACTGAAGGTTTTCAAGGTAACTGAGGGTTTTAAAAGTACAAAGCTACAGAGAGGGGAGCTTAATCAGAAAGGAAAACCGACGGCCACCCCTTCTTTCTCGCTCTGGACATGTAGGAATTGTTCAAGGTGAGATCGATGTCTCTGATTTTGAAGGAAAATTTTTCCTCCAAAACGGTGAAAACATGACACCAAACCAGCACAATACGATTCAGTACATCAAACCCTAAAAACACTAATGAATCTTGTTCACATCTCATCCGTAAGGTTTGCTTGTCATACATCGTTCATTATTCGAGCATATGTGTTAACACTAATTAGGCATACATAACAACAATATGTGTTCACGCGAGTAGTCACTTAACAATTAATATCACAGTAGACTTAAAATTTAAGATTAAGAACTCATGGAAATGAACGTTGACAACTGGTTTAGAATGCATGTTTGAATGTATATTTGTCATCTAATCAATCAAAGACTGATTCTGGTAATACACTAAAATTTACAGAACAATTTTTTCTGTAACATCCCTGTTTCTGCACGGTATTGTACTATGCATGAGTTAGAGAGAATTACACAAAACGGAAAAGTAAGAAAACAAATCATGGTATCTAATTAAAAACTGATTCTAATCAAACGTTAAATTTTATACTACATTTTTTCTGTAACATTTCTGTTCCTGCAGGGCATTGCACAATGCATGAGTTAGAGATTTGCGCGAAACCGATAGGTCAAGACCACTGACTGCTGGCTAGAAATGATCAATTTTAAAATACATAGTTAGATCATTTATTTTCGCTGATTTATGTATTACTGGTTCATCTGTCGTTTTTTGTCATCTTCGGAAGGCAATCGAATTAGGCGGCCTTCCACGAGCGCCTTTACGCCTAGGCAGCTATAGTCAACCAGTTTCCATTTTGAGGATCTAATTTAATCTCGGATGATTTTCTAACAAATTTTCATGGATTTTTTACCTGAAATTGGCGCGCTCTAGCATGGAGGGCACATGCGCCCTAGATTGGGGGCAGATAAAAAACTTTTACCAAATTGGACATAAAAGGTGGACAAGATATGGAGCAAACGGTGGTCTCCTCACCTGGCCTGGTTGAAGGACGGCAGATATAGGATTTTCACTCTAAGAGCTGTTTGGTACCATAAAGTTTTGAGGATAAACTTGAGTTATCTCTTAAAATTTGGAGATAGCCCAGATTTATCCCCAAGTTAAATTTAGGGGCTGTTTGGTATCGGGATAAAAATATAGGGGATAGAGATAAGTCACTCCTTATGACTAATCTTATCCCCACTATGTTTGGTTTGACTTGGGATAAATTTTAAGGATAACCTATCATATGTTTGGTATGTTCACAATAAATTTGAGGATAACCTTATATTTTAACTTTTATTTTTATAGTCTTATTTTATTTCCTATAACATATTCATAAAGATCTTAACCAACTTACATATTCATATAATAAATATAAAATATAATTTAAAAATATAAATAAGAATACATTTAAAAATATACATTTGAAGATATAAATAGTATAATTTTAAAAATCCGATAGTGCAAATCAGATTTGAAATTTGTTTTTAAAATCCAATTAAATTAGAAAATATTGATTTCCGGTCCGCTCCCGCTGTCCTGGTGCTCTGTCTCCCAGTCCCCAGCGTTCCCAAAGGTTCTTGGGCGACCTCGGAGGCGCCGCGGAGAGGGCAATCCACGCGGTCCTCCTGCTTCTCGACGATCAGCTCTTCCGATCTTCGCTCCACCTCCGGCGAGAAGACTGACCTCCGGCGAAAGGGCAATCCAAATGGGAGGGTTGGATTTCCGTCTCCGGCAACGGCCGGCCTCCGTTCCACCCCCCGCTGCCGGCCGATTCCAGCCACTCTCCGCCTCTGGCAACGGCCGGCCTCCTTCCCGCCGTCGTCAATCCCGCAGACTTCATCGTCTCCCTCTGTCCGCCCTCCCCCGTCCTTCCCGCACCATCCTGGATCTCCTCTATCGCCGCACGGTCACCGCAAGTTCGCCCCGGCTTCCCGGAATCGTCTGAGCCCCCTTCGCCTACCCCGCACGATTCATCTCCCCCCTTCCCGTCCCGTCCGGAACCGTCTTCGCCATCGGCTCCTCTTCTTCTTCCGATTCCAATGGGGAACAAGTGTGTTCCCGCGTACGGCATCCCCCCGGCGGCCCGCGAACGTGGGGCCGCGGCCCCACCCCCCTCCCCGCGGAGGTGTCCCCCCCCTCTCGACGCACGCAGTCCCCCCCCACCTTCCTTCCCGGCGGTCCGCCCCCTCCCGCGTACACCCCCCTCCTCGGCGGACGCCTCCCCTTCCCCCCGCTCCCCCTTCCTTCCCGGCGGTCCTCCCCCCATCCCGCGTACACCCCCCTCCCGCGGACCCCACCCCCCGCCCCCTCCCCCGCGGAGGTGTCCCCCCCCCGGCCCCCCGCCGGCACTCGTGCCCCGCCCCCGCGGCGTTCACCCCCTCCCCGCGCCCTCCCGTCGGCGCGCTTGTGCCCCGCCCTCCCCCCCGCCGGCGTTCGCGCCCCCCTCCCGCCGGCGCTCTTGCCCCGCCCCCGCGGCGTTCGCCCCCCTCTCCCGCGCCTCCCGCCGGCATGCTCGTGCCCCGCCCGCCCCCCCGGCGTTCGCGGACCCTCCCCGCGGAGGTGCCCCCTCCCGCCGGCGCTCGTGCTCCACCCCCGCGGCGTTCGCCCCCCTCTCCCCGCGCCTCCCGCCGGCGCGCCGTGCCCCCCCCGCCCCCGGCGTTCGCGGACCCTCCCCGCGGAGGTGCCCCCCTCCCGCCGGCACTCGTGCCCCCCCCCCCCCCGCCGGCGTTCGCGCCCCCGCCCCCCCGCGGGCGGTGCACCCCGCGGCGTTTGCCCCCCGACGTCGTATCCCGCAAAGTTGATTTGAGGATCAACTTAATCCAAATATTTGGTAGGATGACTTATCCCCATATTTATCCCTGATTTTGGGGATAACCTGGATTAACTTAATCTAGGTTAAACTCATTTTTAAGTGTATACCAAACAGGGGATTAGGGATAAACTAAGTCTATCCTAGATTATCCCCATACCAAACAAGGCCTAAAAGTTTGGAGATAAACCTGGTATATCCCCAAAATTTTGAGGATGACCCAAGTTTATCCCAAGTTATCCCCAAGTTATCCTCGTACCAAACAACACCTAAAAGTTTAGTGGGTCACATATCCTTAAACACTTTTAATTTAATTTAAGTTTTTAATTATCTAATAGATTTCTCGAGATAATTGTCCAATGAGCACAACCAAACCAAGTGCTAAAACTTGTCTGATGTAAACGATAGGTTCAATTTGATTTGAGATCAAAAATTAATTAATATTTAAATAATTATTTATTTAAATTATTATACTTATTTTAGTTATAGATAATTGAATTAAATATTACTTTATTGTAAATATGTAGTCTTATAAATAATATAATGATATTTATACTATTTTTTGTCACTTGGTTTAATCAGTTTAGCCTGATTTAGTTCAATTTGTAGGTCTTCCAAACTAGTTGAATTGAACTTGTGATTTAAAACTAACTAGTAGAAACAATTAATGCACAACACTAGGTAGCGTCACGTGACCTCACTATATATTTACATTATGTTCCAATTAAGTCAGTTTAGTTTGATTTGTTCAAGGTAATATGTTTATTTAGTTTGGTTTCATTTGAAAAAAAAACTCAAAGCGAAATTAGAACCAAATCATAAACACACCTAAGAAGAAAAAGCTATTCCAAACTCGGGCCTTAGATTTAAAATATGGCCAAATCAACTCCCGCCCATACTTTTATACTCCTATTTATTTATTTAGTCCCGTTAACCTATTTACTTATTTTTTAACCCTAAAATAATTTACTTGTTAACTCCCGCCCCTATTCAAGGTTAACACGGTTAAGCCTGCCTATTTATTGATTTTATTTCCAATTTTGCCCTCTTCTCTTTTAATTCCAGCAAATTTTTTATATTTGTTTCATTTCATCAAGGTCTTTTTAAAATTTATCCATCATTTTGCTGCACATACGCAACATCATCATAGGCAAATGGCATCCCACACTGTTATGTATATTTATAATATTTATTTATATTTGTTTTAATAATTTAAATATTTTTGATAATATTTTTAGGATTAAAAATCAAAAATTCTTAAAAAATAATTTGTATATATTTTTATTCACTTGGATAGAGTCTATATATATATCTTCATTCAATCAACTCTATATTACATTAAAATGACGTTAGATTTTACAAAATAATGTTCAATTTAAACATAAACTATAGATGATGCAGACAATCCACCTGTATGTTGATTGATAACCAAATATATTAATAGCCAAATAAATAGTTAACATGAGTTTGAAAAAAAAAGCCAACACCAAAATATAACAATTTGAGTTTTAGAAAAAAACCATAAAAAGAAACCAACATGGTGAATATGGAAAGGGCTGAGACGCTGAGCGATGAGATAATAAAAGTAGAGGGTACTTTAGGAATCAGGCAAAAATGGTGATGGACAGGATAACGAAAAAAGAAACAAGTCAACGTTGGGACTAATAAATAAAGAGGACTAACGTTGGGATTAAAAAATAATTTGGTAAACTTTTTAGGACTAAAAACTGAAAACCCCTTTAAATATATATCATCTATGTGAAAACAAAAATTATGACACATGCCTGACGGAGTCTATCAGTCAACCATTTGGATCCCCGTAAATGTGACCGTTTGGTAAGGACTATTCCCGAAAATCTTCTCAGCAAGTTTGTTTGGTTGCTAGGAATGATGTCCGACATCTGAAAATGTTATCCGTCGACTCCTTAATGCCCTGTTTGGTAACACTATTAGGTACATCTATCACTATCAATTTTAAAATTGATATTGATAGGAATCATTAAAAAGTGTTTTGTTAGTTATATCAATTTTAAAATTTGTAGTGTAAACAAAGCATATTATGTAATACAAGTGTCCACTTGTATTACTTTTGGTATTGATACTCCAACGTTTGAAAATATTAATATCAATATTGATATAGTACCAAAAATGAAACTCTAACCAAACGGGGCATAAATCATGGATTTTGAGATCCTTAGACCTTGAGCGCGGATGATGCCATTTTCTGAAGGAAATGGGATTAGAGTGTAACTTCTGCGGCAGCATATATAAGAGTGCTTTGGATGAATCTTCACCGAGACCAAGTATGGTAAATGATAACCAAATGGTGGACAAGGGATTTCAATTTCCATAGAAAAGTTGTTACCAGAAAAAAGCATTCGAAAATTTGGATTTTACACTGAACCAAACGGACCCCTTAGTTTCTGTGGTTGTTTCACATATTTGTGTTGAAGAATCTTCTTTTAAATAAAAGACACCTTATGAATTACTCTATATGACCTCTACTATTTTATTATAATTCAGATAAGCTTGCCAGGACGTGGGACTCGGAACTTTTTTGGCTTGACAAAAAAACATGAGTCGAATATAATAATTTTGATGTAAACACACTAAAATGTCCTCCACATACATATATTCTGTATTAATTGAAGTGATCGAACACACTCAAGCGCAAACGCTCACTGCGACACTCCTCTCCACAGGTTGAACGATCGATTTTTTTTTTTTTTTTGCTGTATGTACGTACGTAGTAATTACTTCAGCTGACGCCAACGTTATACGCAAGCATGCATGAGTCTCGATCCATATATGCTATATAAAACCTGGACTGAGTATAATCATTTAGGCTTCGTCTGGCGCCAGATTATTTTGAGGATAAATGTGATTTATGTCCTAAATTTTAAGGAAAAATAAAAAAAAATTCCAACCAAACAACCCCTTACGTGTACAAACATATACATCGATTAAAAGACATACGGGCTTCGGAGAACAGGACATGAATGTGTCTATGTACAGGCATCCAGGAATCTGACATATATAAGTAGACATATATTAATAGAAAGAGAGAGAGAGTGAATAGATATATAAATGAAGCATACCCTGCGACTAATATCATAGAACATCAGACCCTGTATCAAAGAACAATAGAACCAGACTCTGCAGTCTGGAGAGAGCAGAGCAGATCACCTGGAACGGCCGGCGGAGGGAAGTTCTGGCCGGCTTAAAATGGTCAGGGGACGGGGGACCCTGTATATATGGCTAGCTAGCTAGTTGCCCTTGACCAGGTCCAGGTGCCGCACGTCGAAGTTCCAGAAGGTGTGGCCGGGCGGCAGCTGGTCGTGCCCGAGGAAGATGCGGCCGGGCTCGTTCGGCTGCAGCATGCCCGCCAGCTCCAATTTCCCCAGCAGCACCTCCAAGGTGTCCAGGCGTTCCAGGCCGACGTCCTCCGACCGCCCCGTCGCGCTGTCCCGCACGTTCACCACGGTCATCACCCGCAGGGTGTTGCGATTCGCCGCGTTGTACGGCGACAAGACGACGACGTCGCTGTGCCTGAGCACGGTGTAGGCGCCCAGGCAGTCGTCGTCGTTCGCCGTCGGCGTCCCGAGGATCTCCACCACCTTCTCGTTGATTCGGAGAAGAAAGGGGGTGGGGGTTGGGGGGGGGGAGTGTTATTCGTACGTATAGAAGGAAGAATGTAGGTATGGGCGGCGTACCAGCTTCCACTGTGCGATGCACAGCCGCCGGGCCACCAGGTCCTTCAGCTGGCGGACGCGGGCATCGGCCCGGAAGGAGCATTCGACGGGATTCTCCCAGGGGTTGCGGATGGTCAGCTGCAGGATCTCGTCGTCCGGCAGCCGCCGGAAGAGGCAGAACTCGGGGGCGGCGGTGCGGAGGTCGGGCCCCGCCGACAGGGCCGCGCCGTCGAGCGAGTTTTTTTTTAAACTAACACTGTTTTTTTTTATTATAAAACTAACACGGTAAAAACTTTTATTGCAAAACTAGCACTGTTTGTTCAAAGTCGAGTTTTCAAAACTCGACTTCCCCTTTAACAGTGATTCCATCGGTTGACAGTATTTAGAGTTTGAAAGTTGAGTTTAAAAAACTCGACTTTTGAAAGTCTAATTATGCATACTAGACTTTCAACAGAAAAAAGAAAAAAAAAACGCATCTACTGTACTCATTAAATGCGTACAGTAACGTTACATTTCTTTTTAATCTTCCACCTAAAAAAATCGGATACTCGGATTAAAATTTTTCCGATCCACTCGGACCAATGAATTCGGAATCTTGAAAATTATAAGGTTGAATTTTTAAAATTTAAAAAAGTGTAAGTTTTATCATTGGACGGTCTAGGATGCTCCGATTTAATAATTTAAAATCTAATCTTAAGTATTTCTATTTTCTAAATTTATTGGACGGAACGGATCGTTGAAATTCAAACCCGATAAATTATAATTTAATAGTATAAGTAAAATTGAATTGATTTTTGAAAAAAAATTAATGCGCATGCGCATTTAATGCTGTGCGCTGCAGCGCACATTAAATTTTTTTTAAAATCAAACGGTCTTTACCTAAAAAAATTAAATTATAATTTATCGGGTTTGAATTTCAACGATCCGTTCCGTCCAATAAATTTAGAAAATCGAAATACTTAAGATTAGATTTTAAATTATTAAATCGGAGCATCCTAGATCGTCCAATGATAAAACTTGCACTTTTTTAAATTTTAAAAATTCAACCTTATAGTTTTCAAGGTTCCGAATTCATTGGTCCGAGTGGATCGGAAAAATTTTAATCCGAGTATCCGATTTTTTTAGGTGGAAGATTAAAAAAAAATGTAACGTTACTGTACGCATTTAATGCGTACAGTAGATGCGTTTTTTTTTTCTTTTTTCGGTTGAAAGTCGAGTATGCATAACTCGACTTTAATACTGTCAATCGATGGAATCACTGTTAAAGGGGAAAGTCGAATTTTGAAAACTCGACTTTGAACAAACCGTGCTAGTTTTGCAATAAAAGTTTTTACCGTGTTAGTTTTATAATAAAAAAAAAAACAGTGTTAGTTTAAAAAAAAACCCTATAATGGAGTTTTTTTTATCTAACACAGTTTAAACTTAAATTTTTACACTAATTTTTTTTAAATCTAATACACTTTGAACAAAGTCGAACTAAGATAAGTCAACTTTACGTTAAACAAATTTAAAGTTGAACTATGTTTAAACGATTTTACAATTTTTTAATACAAAGTCGATAACATATACATCGACTTTCTAACTTTCCTCCACTAATCCGTCTGTAACAATGTATTAAGCAAAGTCGATTCAAAATAAACTGACTTCTACAACTCGAGTTACAACAACTCCGATTTTAATTTGACAAAAGCTTTAAAGTCGGGTTATAATAACTCGACTTTTAAAACATTGTTATGAAAGTGAGTCCGGAAAACACTGACTAGCATCTATCCGCACGCATGGGTTCTAGCCGGTTTAAAGTCGCGTTACTACAATTCAACTTTAAAAATTTTTAATAAAAGTAGAGTTTCAAAATATCGACTTTAAAGTCGAGTTACTATCACTCGACTTCAACAAATTTTTTCTGTAACATCCCTGTTTCTGCATGGTATTGTATAATGCATGAGTTAGAAAATTACACAAAACGGAAAAGCAAGAAAACAAATCGTGGTATCTAATTAAAAACTGATTCTAGTCAAACGTTAAATTGTATACAACATTTGTTTTGTAACGTCTCTGTTTCCGCATGGCATTGCACAACACATGAGTTAGAGATTTGCGCAAAACCGATAGGTTAAGACAACAGACTGCTAGTTAGAAATGATCAATTTTAAAATACATAGTTAGATCCTTTATTTTCACTGATTTATGTATTACTGGTTCATCTGTCGCCTTTTGTCGTCTTCGGAAGGCGACCGAACCAGGCGGCCTTCCAGGATCACCTTTACGCCTAGGCAACTATAGTCAATCGCTTTTCATTTTGAGGATCTAATTTAATCCGGAGTTCGTATCACTTTCTTCTCAAGTGAAAGAAGTATTCTCAATCCTCAATGAAAAAAGATCACGATGCGAGTCACTTAAGTGACAGGTAATAAATTAGTAAATCGCTGGTAACAGTTCAATCCTATCGATAACGGGTTAATGAGTTAGTGAACCGTTACTGAATCACTACCAACGCCTTACAAACTCACTACTACCAACCTTAATACAACTCGCTACTGATGAGTAGGGAGTTAGTAAAACATCGGTAGTGGTTCAACTCTTTCCTGTAGTGGTTCACCAAACTTGTTATTTGAACCGCTACTTAAGTGACTTGGGATTGTGGCCGATTTTCATTGGGAACTGAAGGTACTTCCTCCACCGGGGGTCCAAGGTGATTTGAACTCTTTAACCTGGGATGATTTTCGAAGATATTTTCTTGGATTTCTTGCCTAAAATTTGCGTGGGACGCAGAAAAACTTACCAAATGGACATAATAGGTGGACAGGATATGGGGCAAACGGCGGTCTCCTCACCTGGCCTAGTTGAAGGATGGCAGATATAGAATTTTCAAGTTTAGTGGGTCCCATATCCTTAAACGCTTTTAATTTAAATTAAGTTTTTAAATATCTAATAGTTTTCTCAAGATAATAGTCCAATGTGCCTAACTAAACCAAGTGTTAAAACTCGTCTAATCTAAATCGATAGGTTCAATTTGATTTGAGATCAAAAATTGATTAATATTTAAAATAATTATTTATTTAAAATAATACGCTTATTTCAGTTATAGATAATTGAATTAAATATTACTTATCGTAAATATGTAGTTTTATAAATAATATAATAAAATTTATACTATTTTTTTAACTTGGTTTAATCAGTTTAACCTGATTTAGTTCAATTATTTTGTAGGTCTTCCAAACTAGTTGAATTGAACTTGTGATTTAAACCTAACCACACTACAAGAAATCGTCGTTTTATCTACGAAAACATTGCCCGTAGGTAAGAATTAGTAGGTAAATGTTACATTCACCTACTCGCTATACCTACTAATTTGATCATTCGTAGGTAAAAATATCAATACCTACTAAGTGCTTACGGATTCACCTCCGTAGGAAATTACATTGTTATAAAAATGTGTAATCTCATTTAATAAAATTAAAAGATGGATGTTAATAATATTAATAATATATTATATATTAATATTAAAAAGTATAAAATAATAAATAAATATAGAAAATGTATAATAGCTATAATAAAAAAGTAATATAATAATACAAATATTTAATATTTATATGAATATAAAATAAGTTATTAATAAAGTTAAAAGTATTTAAATAATAAAGAAGTATAATATTAAATATATATAAATACAATAATATAATAACAAAAATTTTTTAGTGCTAACTTAACATTACTTTATAATATGTAATATAATAAATCTTTTAATTTTTAAAAACGTAATAATATATAAGTTAATATTTTTTAATAATAAAAATAATGTATTAATATTAATTTCCCTCTCTCGACCGCGTAATTACCCTCCCGCGAGTCCCGACCGGCCGCCCCGCCTTCAATTTTCCTCAATCCTGTCGACGCCCGCCTTCGACGATTTCTCCCTCCCGACCGTGCCCGCCGTCGACTGTATCTCCCTCCGGACCGTGCCCGCCGTCGACTGTATCTCCCTCCCGACCGGCGCCCGCCTTCAGCCCATCAGCTCGGCGCCCGCCTCCACCTGCCCCTCCCGACCGGCGCCCGCCTTCAGCCCGGCGCCGGCCTTCAGCTCTCCCTCACCGAGCGGCGGCCGCCTTCCGCCCCAAGCCCGCCTTCAGCTCTCCCTCCCGACCGGCGCCCGCCTTCATCCCCAAGCCCGCCTTCAGCTCTCTCTCACCGACCGGCGCCCGCCTTCAGCACTCCCTCCCAACAGCATCGCCCTCTACATAGCACCGCCCTCCAAACCCTCCTCTGTGCTTCTCCTCCGCACAAACGACTTCGAACCCTCGACATTGCCTCCTTTCTTCTCGGTTGCATCTTCAACCATCGACATTGCCTTCTCTGTGCCCTAGGCCGCACCGCACTTGGGTATTCTGCGGACGGAGGAAGAGGAAGCTGTCAGGATTTGGTATTTTCTACGGATGGAGGCAGAGGACTTGCCTCCTCTTGGAAAGGTAAGCCCATCGTATGATGTTGTCAAAATAAGTATTCTGTTATTACCTTACTCTTATTCTTGGAAGAGGAAGCCGTCAGTGATGACATTGCTCATATTTGCATTCTGATGTATCAGGTGATAGGTGGGATTACGAATCACTGTTTGAAGGTTGAAGAAAATGAGGTAACACATTTATACATCAGATTGTGATTAAGAAGTATATTTTCAATATTTTGCTGGCAAGTAATGTGTACTTAGTTACCTATTTTGTTAGGTGATTCCTTTATTATTCTTTAGACGTCTTACTCATGATTTTCAAGTATTAGATCTTTTTATGTGCACCAATTATTCATCTAGGTTCTCTCTTCATTTTTAGTTGCCACAGGACCGAAGTCAGCCTTTAGTTACGATTGCTTTGTTCCCAAACTGATTACTAATTTTTATCTCTTGCTCTATAGTGATATGGATTGGAGTTGGATGGATTTGCCAAAAAATGTGATGGGTTACTATGATGGTGTTGACAACTTTATAAAATTTGCATATACAAATATGCCATCGAGTCATAAGATTAGATGTCCATGTGTGAATTGCACATGTATGAATAGATGTGAGAAGGATGTTGTTAAAGCCCACCTTTATATCGATGGTGTTATAAAGGACAAAAAATTTTGGAAATTTTATGGCGAAGGTTCAAGTCATGAGAACCTCCAAGAGAGTTGGGTCGATTCAAACATGCATCGGTATGTTAGATGACGTCTTTCCGTCCATTCTGATGAAAGAGCACATGATAAGGATTCTAAGAGCTTTTTTGACATGCTGAACGATGTCAACCAACCTGTTTATCCCGGATGCAAAAATTTTAGCAAACTTTCATTTCTCATTAGGTTGATGTCTATTAAATGTATGAGTGGTATGAGTAATAAAAATTTTGATATTCTGTTGAAGCCGTTGATTGAGGTGCTCCCGGATGGGTCATCATTACCACCATCCTTTTATGAGATCAAGAAAATACTTGACCAGCTAAGGTACGGTTATAAAAAGATACATGTATGTCCGAATAATTGTATCTTATTTTGGAAAGATCATGATACGTCTGAATATTGTCCTAAATGTGGAGAATCCCGATGGAAGTCATACAAGTCAAGTGGTGTGGTAAAAAAAAAGGTACCTCAAAAGGTTCTTCGTCATTTTCCACTCATTCCACGTTTGAAGAGACTCTTCACATGCTCTAAAACATCTGTGGGTATGAGATGGCATGAAGAGGAACGTGAAGAAGATGGTATCCTAAGACATCCAGCTGATTCAGCTTGTTGGAAACAACTATATGCCATTGATGATTTTGGGTTAGAATGTCGGAATGTACGACTTGGACTGGCGAGTGATGGGTTTAACCCTTATGGAAACATGAGTGTCACTCATAGTACATGGCCGGTGTTAGTTGTTCCTTATAACTTACCACCTTGGGAGTGTATGAAGAGTACAAATATTTTGCTTTGTCTTCTAATTTCTGGGCCGAAAGGTCCTGGTAACAAAATTGATGTCTTTTTGCAACCGCTCATAGAGGAACTTGAGATTCTTTGGCATGGTGTAGATACATATGATGCAGCTAAATATGAGCAATTCCATCTACGTGCAGCGTTATTGTGGACTATTAATGATTTTCTAGCATATGCATACATGTCAGGTTGGAGTACAAAAGGTCGATTGGCTTGTCCTAATTGTAACAAGGACACCTCTTCAAGTTGGCTAGAATGTAGTGGAAAGTTTTGTTACATGGGTCATCGCAGATGGCTAGCAAACAAAGATAAGTTTCGCAAAATGAGTAAACAATTTGATGGTCATGAAGAATGGGGTGACAAGCCATTGGCGTTATCTGATCGGAAATAATACAACAACTAGATGATTTTAATTCACACGTTGCAAAATGTCTTGAAAAGAAGAAGGGGAAGAGGAAAAGAAAAAGTAAGGAGGATGATAATAAGTATCTAGGGTGGAGGAAGATGAGTATTTTCTTCAGGTTACCATATTGGAAATATTTATTGCTTCGTCACAATTTAGATTTGATGCACATTGAGAAGAATGTGTGCGAGAGTATAGTAGGCACCCTTCTAGCAATTGATGAGAAGAATAAGGATGGGCTAAAAGCTCGTCAAGACTTACAAAAGATGTGCATTCAAGAATCTCTTCACCCACAAGAAGTTGGGCCTGGTAGGATAGTGCTGCCACCTGCCCAATTCACATGTAGTAAGAAAGAAAAGAAAACTATCTTCAACCTATTTCGATCCATTAAGGTTCCTGACGGCTACTCCTCAAATATTGCAAAGCGATTTGTCGACAAAGATAAGAAGTTATGGGGGTTGAAGACTCATGACTACCATGTCATTATGCAACAATTACTTCCAATTCTTTGTTAGAGCAATCCCAAACAAGAATGTTTCTTCATCAATAAGTGACATTTGTGAATTTTTCTTAAACATTTGTTCAAAAGTTGCTTCTGCTGAAGACTTCTACCAACAAGGCTTAGATGTTGCAAGGACATTATGTCATCTGGAGATGATATTTCCTCCAAGTTTCTTTGATATAATGGTTCATTTGATCATTCATTTAGCAGATGGGGCTAGGATTGCTGGACCAGTTCAGTATAGATGGATGTACCCATTTGAAAGGTATTAATTTCACTTATACATTTTATTCTGTCGATTGATTGAAATCAATATTTATTGGTACTAACTCTTCAGGTACCTGGGCAAATTAAAATCTTATGTGAGGAATCAGACATACCATGAAGGGTCAATTGCCGAAGGATATGTTATGTCTGAAACAATGATATTTGCATCCCGATATTTAAATGATGATGTGGAGACATGGTTGAATAGACCACGACGTCAAGTGGAATATCGTCCAAAGGTGGTAGAGGAAGGATGGGAAATTTTTATGGAGGCTTGTCGTCCATGTGGAGCATTTAAGAACAAAAGACTCCAAAGAAATGATTTGTTGCAAATACATAACTACATCATATTCAACTGTACAGCTTTGATCCAGTACGCCAAGTAAGTTTAAATCTGATTTTTTAATTTTAGATTATAACAAACATATATGAAAATGCAAACTAATCATCTTCAATTTAGGGATCATGTCACTGAACTTAGAGAGACGTACCCTGAGTTGAATGAAAGCGAGGTTGAGCATATTCATACATCTAAATTCAGACAATGGCTAAAAGCAAAGATAAGGTATTCATTATGTTTGTATGTTATTATGTTTGTGGTAGGATGTGTCGATAATTTTTTAACATGCATACAATTTCTTTGTTTTCATTAGGTGCTTAAGCTACAAGAGTTGACTAGGGGAGACATGTCATCTTATCTTTATTGGGTTAAAGATCTACCGCTTGATGTGGTTAAGAAGTATGAATCATGTATAGTTAATGGATTTAGATTTCACACAAGAAAGGTTGAACAACAACGAGTTACTCAAAACTCCGGCGTTGTATTGACTGCAAGTGGACCTTTAAAGTCATGGAATATGGAGGAAAATGTTACCTACTATGGTGTGATGGATGAAATTTTCGAAGTTGACTACTATGGTCATATGAGGATAGTGGTGCTTAAGTGTGATTGGGTAGATGTGCACCGAGAGGTGAAACATGATGGACCTCTTGTTCTGGTGAATCTAGCATGTAAGTTAAGAACAAATGAGCCCTTTATTTTGGCATCACGGGCGAACAAGTTTGGTATGTAGAGGACCCAAAGAATGTCAAGTTGGTTTGTTGTTCGTAAGACTGTCCCACGTGATTTTTACAGCTTAACAAATGATCATTCCAAGGAATGTGTTGAATTCCTAGACATACAAGCCACACCTCATGAGAAAACAACAATAAATCTTGATGACAATGATTTGGATGAAATGCTTGTTCGTAGGTTAGATGTAGATGCCATCGAAGTTTGATGTAAGTTGCCTTTGTATGATTATTTCATTTATACTGTCATATTTATGTGCTCCCTTGTCATTTATAATTTTTCCTTTATCAATTACTGAAATTTGATTGATGTGTTTTATGCAAACAGGGGAAAGAAGGTTATGGAGGCTTTATCTTTTAAATCAGACGGTGGAACCTCTAAGGAGTCAAAGGATAAAGGTTTGTGGGGTCCAGGTAACTCATCCAACCCAGTACAACCCAAGAAGATAAAGCACATTGATGACATATACGATATGCCAAAGGCACTACAGAAGTTGGATTCTGACTTTTTTCAGCAGTTCATGGAGTAAGTTTTCTAGAAAAGGCTTAATGTAGCAGAATTCATAGGCATGCACAGCAATAAAATAATTTGTTAACTACTTGATTGAATGTGTATTTATTAACTAACAAGTTGTTAGACAAAGTTTGGCGTTGAGCCTTGATCATTATCCTATTCTCTCTCTCCCTCTCCGAAGAATTGGGAGTGCTCAAGTCAGGTACAATGAAGACTGTCTGAGAAGGCTGCAAACCAATACCAAGTATTAGCTTTTACTCAAACTTTGTGACCCGGCTGAGAAGACTGTCTGAGAAGACTGTCTGAGAAGACTGCTCAAGTCAGTTCCTTCATGTGACCCGGGTATAGCTTTTAACATAAGTAAAGACATGTATAGATAGATCTGAGAGGGCTGCAAACCAATACCAAGTATTAGCTTTTAACATAAGTTGTGACCCAGCTGAGAAGGCTGTCTGAGAAGACTGTCTGAGAATTCTGCTCAAGTCAGTTCCTTCATGTGACCCGGCTATTTCTTTTAACATAAGTAAAGACAGGTATAGGCAGATCTGAGAGGGCTGCAAACCAATACCAAATCGAAAATTGGCAGGACTTTACATATAAACCAGAATAGCAATACACATGTTACAGGACGGGACTAAGTCATTTTTTTTTCTTCTAAAATTTGACATTTTACATGTACATGTTTCACATATACACAGTTAAATTGCATATCTGTTTTGATTGTCTTAATACAGATACTTGAAATAAAATGGAAACTACCATATGTAGAGTAGTATTAAACAAGCACAGTTAGTTGCACTAGAGGTTGTTATTATTTATTCACTATGGAATCTTACATATTTGTTTTTTCTTTTGGTGCAGAGGTGCTTCTTGTCTAGAATCAGATTGTTATGGATATATGGATCGTTGGTGACATACAAATTTGTATTAATTCTATGTGTTTTATGCAATCGTTGACTTTACTTATTCACCTGTTGCTCACATTTTTGATGCATGAGAACATTGTATTATGTTTGGACAGATGGCACTTATCAGCAAGTGACAGAACCCATGTTCTATGGGGATGTGTTATGTGTGAATTAGAATCCTTTGGCGTTTTTTATTCATCAACTTACATTTATTGTTGAAATTTTGCAGCCACATGTGGGATCAACTTCAGATGACCCACAAAATAAATGCCACAGTAGTACATTGTTTGCTGTTTTCTATGTATCTTAATGGTAGGAATAGGATTATAGAAGTACTTAGGGATCAAGAGGTGTTCTCCAAGACATATGTCATTGTCCCCATAGTTGATGGGTAAGTCATAATTAATAGGGCGTTTCACTCTAAGATGGGCTATTTTCTTTCTAAGTTACTAACAATTTATTACAGGGGACACTGGAGACTGTTAATATTATGTAACTTGGCAAATTCCTTTGACTCTGAGTTTGGACCGTGTACAATCATGTTGGACTCACTTCACATGACTGAGCCACAAAGGCAAGAGGCAACAGTTAGAAGGTAATGTATGAGTTCCACTTTCAATTTCATTATTCGCACATCTACATTCATAGAAGTGTATGTTTTTTTCTTTAGGTTTTTGAAAGAATTATACGAGAGTGATGGTAAATTGGTCAGCAAGAAGAGTTTGACGTCCATTCCATACTATATACCTTCAGTATGCATTTAATGTTTTATGAGTATTCTGTTTTATTTATAGAATTTTATCTAATTTACTGTTTGAGCATTTGCTTCATGTAGGTTCCACAACAAAGGGATAGATTGGAGTGTGAGTTTTTCTCACTCTACTACGCCTACTTTTTCATAAAGGGTGCCTCACAGGCCTTTTCTCGGTCTTCGTACCCATATTTTGTACACACTGTGAACTCAATGTCTACTAAAAAATAAAGTATAATTTAAATTCTTCAGTTCATGAGGTATTTAACAATTTTTTTATAGATGACAGAAGAGTGGTTTCCAGTATCCAATATTGACAGTTTTATTGTCAAAGTTTTAAAATATGGTCGAGATGGAGACTGCTTGATCTCCTCTGCATCATCTTCCAAACCGTCCTCTACATCCTCCAGTGATAAGAAGAGAGATGCTGAAACAGGGGACCAGAATATCGAGGACAAAACAGTGGCGGATTCTGCTCCTCCAAAGAAAACTCGGGGTCGCACATATTGTTGTGATGTGCAGGGATTGGAGGATGAGAAGCTGATTGCTGTTGAATGGAATGAACTTGGACAGCCGATTGGGACCGGTGGGAGGTCACTAAGGACCTTTCTGGGGACAGTTGCAAGGAACTGTGAGAAATGCCCAATCAATGTGGCATCTTGGGATAAGATGTCACAATCAAATGTGAACGACATATGGGCTTTTATCAAGGTAAATTGAATAATTATCTTGTCTCCGTATGTTATAGTTATGTATGTAACCTGTCAATGACTACCAAACAACATACTTTTAATTTTTTTTGTAGAGAAAATATGATGTTGATGACGGAGATGAATTACAAAAGATGTTTATAATGAAAGATCTTGGGATGAAATGGAAATATCATAAGTATTCACTTAGGAAGAAATACATAAATGACAAAGAGCCACCTCAAGGATTGCACATTAACCCTGAAATATGGGAGTCAGCAAGGACAGCCTGGACTCCTAATGATTTCCAGGTAAAATTTTGATATCACATCATAAGCATTCATAATTTGTGCATTCACATTACCATATCTTCTGAATTGTAACTTGTAGAGGAAGAGTGAGGTGAATCAGAAAAATAAGAGCCTTCAAAAGATCTTTCATTGTGCTGGAACTCAGACATATGCAGATATCAGAACAAAAGAGGTTAGTACCAACTATTTTATGCATTACACATGTTTTATGTGTCAATTCTTAAATGCTCATCGTTAAAATTTCAGAAGCTGAAAACTGGTAAAGAGGTGGACAGAACAGACATCTTCATCATCAGTCATACCAAGAAGGATGGCAAGGCTGTCAACGATGAATGTGCTATAGCAATCGTAAGCATATACTGAACCACCTACCTTCTGTACTCAAATTTCGTATGTGTTGTCTAAGATACTTTGACCATTATAGGGAAAACTTAAGGCATTCAAACAATGTCAACCATCTACTAGTTCTTATTCAATGGCCACAAAGGAAGATGTCTTCGCCAAAGTTCTTGGTGAAGACAAACGTGGGAGAATCAGGGGTATTGGCATAGGACCAACACCAAAGCAACTATGGGGGGAGGGAAAAGTTGAAAAGTCCAAAATTAAAGATAAGTCCTTACATGCACGTCTTCAGCTTTTGGAATCAAAAGTGGCTAAACTTGAGGATGCTCCCCAGCCCAATGCCGAGGTATAAAATTCTGAATTTAAATTATACAGATGTCTATGAAAATGCACAAAACCAGTAAGTCATGTTAATTGTTTTTTATGCAACTTTGTGTAGTCTGCACCTCGATTTTCGGTGGCCAGCAAATTATCAACTTCGGCTGAAGATAATGTAAGTGAAGTTGTTTTCTTTCTTTTATTGCTGCAGTGTATGAGTTGTGCTTCATACATGATACCATTTTCCTGTCCAGCCAATTATGAATCTTTCATGTCCTTTCAAATTTTATTTTTGTTTTTAATAGGGAAAAGGAAAGAATGTTAAGTTGGTAGACATGGAAGGGGACTGCGTTGCTGAAGGTTTGTTCATAAGCAACGACGCCAAGAAAATGGTGATGTCAAGGTACCTTGGGGATGTATTCTATGAGGTGTCTATTGTTCGTGTTCATAAGCCAAATGCACCATTGTTCATTAAGGATGATCATAGGCAGAAAATGTGTGATGCCATTGGAAGCCATATTATATGTTTCAAGGATTATGTAAGTTATACTACTTACATATTTTACTCACAATCATTAATTAAGTAAACAAATATTTTTTTAATGTCTTTGACTTTTCATTCCAGGTTATTTTTGATGAAAAATGATCAATGAGGACTATGGATGGTTGACAACCAACTCTTTTATCGTTGAAATTGATGGTTGGTTGTGGTGGTTTTGAAGGCCATGAAAATATGATGGTGATATTTCAAAGTCGTAACTTCTGGTGGATGTACATGATTGTTATGGTTTCATGTTCATATTTTAGATATTTCAGCTTTGTGTCTGTGTACTTTATTTATGAATTTGTTTTTTAAATCAAACCTGGTTGTTGTATTACTCGGATTTGAGGATGGTCTACATATAGGATGGTTGTGAATGGTGTACATAACAGATGTATGAATGGTTTCATGAGTAAGTTTTATTACAGTAGATTTTTTGTGTGGTTAAGTGGTGGCATCTGTTTGCGAAATTGACTCTGCATGATGTTTTGCAGACATGTTCTTTGTTTGTTGGAGCATGGTGTTTCTCCTTTTGAATCCTAAAGAAAACTATAATTATGTGGTAACTTAATTTTATCTTATCATCCAGATTCAAGTTGCATACCAACTAGATTGGAAGCTGACATATTCAAACTCAAATCTGGGAGGTACTTAGTTCTTTGTAAATTTTGCTTGTTAATGTACTTTTTCAAAGTTTTTCTTCAAGTTTTGTCAGGTGTACATAAATGAGGAATTTTTACAGCATAATACATCATTTTCGAGGTAATGTTCTTCAACTTTTCATTCTAAATGTATCATTCATTTTCAAAAATGATAAGAATGAGAGCAAATCTAAATTTCTTGTTATTCTGACATATTAGAGATATTAATATAACTTATTACCTTGTCTTCCATTTAATTTGTGCTTATCATATGATCTGGTATGATAGATTTTTTGTGGGATCAATCATACCAGGCTCTCCGTTAGAGCAAGATAAGGAGGAGCATCACAAATCAGTAGTCGGCCAGTGTTAGCTAGAACCAGCTCTCACTTGGTCCACTGTCCACCTAGGCCAAGTCAGAAATCAGCTGATCCTGTCCAAATCCTGGCTGTGACACTGATCGTTCAGTTGTAGCAGTCAATTCAGTCCTGCATTGATTTATTCCACATGGAATCAGAAAACTCCGACCGATCCTAGCCAATTATAAGAAATGTCGTCTGAAGCCATCCCAGGATCAATCTATAGCCTACAGAATCAGTTAGCAATCCCAATTTGGATGAGTTTATGACCATTTCTAATCCAGATCACCCAATTGCAAAGCATGTCAATGATGTTATAGACTAGGAAATCCTGATTGTAATTGGCGTTAGGCTGTCCAGTGCCAATCCCAATGTGGATCAGCTGATCCCAGGTTGAAATTGGCTGGGTTGGTTGGAATCGGCCAGTTTGGAGGATGCTTATTACTACCATAAAAAATCATAATGGATGTTTATTGAGTATTATCCAGTGACAAGGAAATTTCTAAACAGATAAAAGAAAGATGTGAGCTAAGGTGGATGAAGTGAATGCTAATCATGACTCATAAGATAGTGCCATGCGCATATTCATAGAGCAGTGGTTCTGACTTCAGACATGGTCCAAGCTGTTAAAATGTTAGTTGCGAAATTTAATTTCTAATTTCAGTTCTTCACCCTCGGTGGTTATGTTTTCTTTTGCTTTCATTGGGTGTTGTAATGAAGATTAAATGGAACTAACATGTTAATTGCTGTGTAGGAGGAGGATTGTTTCATTGGGTTGCAAATTTTGTTGGGAGCTGGTTTTGGATGTGAAGAAAGCAAACTGTAGGTTTCATTAGTTCAGGCAAGTGCACTACTTCGGACTTCTCCATTTTCATATATTGCTTTCAATGTATGAGCAGCTTGTGAATGGTGTATATAGGACTTCTTCATTATTGAGCAAACTGAGAATGGTGTATATAGGAATGTTTTATTGTGAACTTTTTTTTATCATGTTTTGTTTGTAATGAGCAGAGTTTTTTCATGTTTATGTTGTTTGTGAAATGTTGTCAAAATTTGGATTAGATTTGAGTGATGACGTCTTTTGAAGGTTGTGTTTTTGTATGAATTGTATTTGCATTGAATAGGTGGAATGTATTTAGTTTCAATGAGTGAAATGTATTCAGGTCGACTGGATTGATTTCAGGTTTTAGTTATGTAACATTTACCTACGGATTTTACTACGTAGGAAAAGAGAAGGTGGGCTGTAGGTATAGACCACATTTGCATAGATTACCTACCCAAAAAAATCGTAGGTATAAGCTATTTTCCCGTAGGTAAAACCTTTACCTACGGATCTACCTACGGATTGGTCACGTCGGGCTAGTACATGTAGGTAATTGTTTACCTACGAACGGTTCCATAGGTATAGTATGACTTATACCTACGGGTGTATGCTCACCCATAGGTATAGTACATGTACTATACCTACGGATTCGTCCGTAGGTAAAACATTTACCTACATGTACTAGCCCTACGGATAGTTCCGTAGGTAGGTCCGTAGGTAAAGAACATTACCTACGGGAAAATGGCTTATACCTACGATTTTTTTGGGTAGGTAAAGCGACGATTTCTTGTAGTGCCAGTAGAAACAATTAATGCACATCACTAGGTAGCATCACGTGACCTCACTATATATTTACGTTATGTTCCAATTAAGACCGTTTGGTTTGATTTGTTTAAGGAGATATATGTTTATTAGCTTGGTTTCATTTGGAAAAAAAAGCTCAAAGCGAAATTAGAACCAAATCATGAACACACCTAAGTAGTAAAAGCTATTCCAAACTCGGGCCTTAGATTCAAATATCATCTATGTGAAAAAAAAGGGAGAATTACCACCCACTCCATTTAACAAAATGACTTTACTAAAAACTTCATTGACCAAATTTTCATCCCACTTAGTCCGTTGACTCCCATTTCACTTACCACCCACTCCAATGTCCATGACAAATTCCTATTTTGCCCTCAAAAACAACTAAATAACATATTGCCAATGAAGTTTTAATCATAATACTTTCTCATTCAAAATATAATCATATTTTATTGTTAAATATTTATATAATTAACATAATATATTAAATATATTATTCTTAATATTTTATATTAAAAATTATAATAAATATGAATCAATAAAAATTTTAGTTATAATAATTTTTACTCTAAACAAAATAATATCACGCTGCTAAAATAAAATGTACTAACTTGATGTGATAAATAAATTAATATTTTATATCAAATTTAAAGTTTGATATAAAAGGATGTGGTAATTTATTTTCTTAATCATAATAATATTTTGTTATTTATAACTTAAATTAATTAACATGATGTAATAAATAATATGATATTTAATAATTTATATCATATTTAAATTTTGATATAAATAAAATATAATAAATTTTTATTCAAAACACATCAATATTCTGCGATCATAAATCAGATGAAAAGTATAAAATAGTTCTAAAAGTTGAAAATAAAATTAGAGATTCTAATTAACTATTAAATTTAGAATTTCTTGAAATCTAATATTAAGAGAAAATATTAAGTACTTTGTTTAACATGAAAGGGTAAAAAAGATATTTTTATTGAAAAATAGAGTGGGTGTGATGATATTTTGAAAAAACGGACCTAATGGTAAAGTGTTTTCGAAAACGGACCTAGTGGTAAGGTGCTTGGTTTAAAATGGACCTAGTGTGCATTTAGCCAAAAAAAATTTATGACGCATACCTGAGAGAGTCTATCAGTCAACCATTTGGATCCCCGTAAATGTGACCGTTTGGTAAGGACTATTCCCGAAAACCTTCTCAGCAAGTTTGTTTGGTTGCTAGGAATGAAGTCAGTCATCTGATAATGTTATCTGTCCACTCCTTAAATCATGGATTTTGGGATCCTTAGACCTTGAGCGCGGATGATGCCATTTTCCGAAGGAAATAGGATTAGAGTGTCACTTCCGCGGCAGGATATAAATAAGGGTGCTTTGGATGAATCTCACCGACCAAGTATGGGAAATGGTAACCAACACTACAAGAAAATAGGTTACTAGGGACGGCTGTAAGCCGTCCCAAAAAACCAAAAAGCCGTCGCTAATACATATTAGCGACGGCTTCAAAGCCGTCGCAAACGCGTCGCAAATAACGCCGTCGCCAATAATATTAGCGACGGCTTTTGTTAAGCCGTCCCTAGTACATTTATTGGCGACGGCTTATGAGCCGTCGCATAAGTTATTAGCAAAACGACCATTTATTGGAGACGGCTTAGACAGCCGTCGCCAATAAGTTTACTAGCGACGGCATAAGCCGTCGCAAATGATAAGAAGATTAGACGGCCGACGAAGTTATTTGGGACGGGTTAAGCCGACGAATTAATGGACTTAAGTTGAATCAACTTTAATATAAATTTTAATTTAGATACATTTTTAACACCTTCATATAGAGGTGTTTCAGAATCTTTTAATAATTTAGAATATTGAAAATTATCTTCATTGTGTTCTTCCTCATTATGTCGAATAGAAGATTCGTTATTTTGAATATCTTGTAACATTTCCATTACCTCATCATCTACATAATTATCTTGTGGTTCATTTAAAATTGAAATGTCCTCATTTATCATATTGACTTCAATTTCACCATGGCATATCCATTTTTGATAATTTAACCATATACCATTGCATATTAGGTGTTCTTTGACAACATTTCTTTTAAAAATAAATGTATTACAACATTTTTTACAAGGACCAATTTGTATTAGATCGTTATGTTGTCCATGTCTAAATTGTATTCTAGAATCATGAAAAGAATAGTTTAAAAATTCTTCGATTCCTTCAATATATCTAGAATCTAATCTATTAGGAATATGCATCCATGATTTGTCTAAGTTACTCATCTTAATTTGTCAAAAGATTGAAATACAATGAAGAAATGTTAATTTAATAAATAAATCAATATATAACCGAACCTCCACCGAAAGAAGAAACTCTCAAGTATATATCTCGATTGAAGTTTCCTGAAAAAGAGATAAAATGATCAAAATTAGACTTGTTGTTGAACAATAAATGTTTATACATACCAATTAAATATTTTTATCACAAACGAATAGTTAGACATGAAAACTAAGAATTCACATTTGTTATATTAAGTTAAAAACGAAACAAAAAATTATACAAAATCAATAGTTGGAAGTCCAAAGGTCCTTAAAATAAGTAACCAAATCAAGAACTAATAATTCAAAAATTGAATATCCTTAGTACGAAGACACTTTTGAAATCTAAAAAAAAAATGCAAATCTGAATTCCCAAATTCACAACTCTCCAAGCTGAAAGTTCAAATCCAAAATCTCAAACTTGAAAAACTCATCAAGACGAAATTTCAAATCTCAAAGTTTAAAACCCGCAAATTTCAAATATGAAACTCCGGATATCAAAATCCCAAATCGCCAATATCACCAATAAAGAAATCTCCAAGTTCTAGAATTTGAATCAAGAATCCCAAATCAACTCTTAATTTGAAACTTCAATCTCTTGAACCTAAACCTAAATCTCCAATCGAAATTCAAAGCCGAAAATCCCAAACAAAAAATAAATTCTTAACTTGAAACTTTGTGGTTCGATCTATATACCCAAATATCCCAAATCACTTGAAACCGAAATGTCAAAGCCCAAAATCAAACAATTGAAATCTTAAAATTGCCACTCTGAAATCTAAAACGAGAAAAATCTGAATATTTTTTTTTGATACGGAATCACAATCAAATCTCGAAACTCCCTCAATACTGAAACTTCATGTTTCAAACAAAAAAAATGAGATCTCAAATTCTTCCTTGAAGTTTAAGCTCTAAAATCTCAGGTTTTTGGCATCTGAAATTTTCAAACAGAAATTATTCTAAGGCTCATTCCATGATTAAATAAATTATGCACCTATCTACCTTTGTTCTATCTCCTAAATAATTAAAGTGATCAAGGTGCTACATAATTGGTTTGAGGAGGTCCTAACCTATTAATTTGTTAGGGCTATTTGGCACATATATGCTTTGTGATGTATATAAAAAAAATTAAAATAAAATTCGTTTTGTTGAAGATGTATACCTCAAAGGAGGTTCGATTAACCCTAAGTAGGGTTTAAATCTAGCACAAAGGAGGTGGCGGCGGCGGCGGCGGCGGAGGCCGGCGACACCCGCGGCGGTGACGGAGGTAGCTCTCCGTGCCCTACGCGAGGAAGGGGCAAGCCGGCGGCGGCGAGCGAGCGCCGGCCACGGCGGCGGCGGCGGCGACCGGCGGCGGCGGCGGCGACGGCGACCGGCGGCGGCGGCGATGGCTGAAGCGGCGGCGACCGGCGGCGGCGGCAGCACCAGACGGTGAGAGAGAGAGAGAGAGAGAGAGCGCGGCGGGGGGGAGAAAGGGGGGCGGGGGGGGGGTGTTAACCCAAACGTATTGGCAACGGCTTTTGAAGCCGTCGCCTAATGCTGAGATAAGTTACATTGGCGACGGCTTTCGCCGTCGCTAACAAAAGTCGACCGTTCAACGGTCACCATGGATTAGTGGCGGCCTTACGCCGTCGCCACTAATATTATTAGCGACGGCGTATGAAGCCGTCGCCAATTTTCCGAGGGAAAAAATCCGCGAGGGGCGCTTTCTGGGTATTGCGACGGCTTAAGCCGTCGCCTCTAATATTAGTAGGGGCGGCGGCTCAAGCCGTCGCCGCTTTATCGAGAAAAAAACCCGCATCGATGTCGTTTTCACGGTATTGCGGCGGCGACGTCGCAAAACCATTATTTTCGACGGCTTAATTGAGCCGTCGCTATTTACCAAATATTAGCGACGGCGTTAATTTAGCCGTCGCTTTTATCATTATTGGCGACGGCTTATAAAAGCCGTCGCAAATAACCCGTCGCCAATGACCCAGTTTCTTGTAGTGCAAATGGTGGATAAGGATTTCAATTTCCATAGAAAAGTTATTACCAGAAAAATTTATTCAAATACTTAGATTTTACTCGCTGAACCAAACGGACCCTTTGGTTTCGGTGGTTGTTTCACATATTTGTGTTAGGAAGAAGCTTCTTTTAATAAAATGCACGTTAATTAATCACTCTATCTGACTTCTATTGTTTTATTATAATTCAGATAATTAAGCTTGCCTGGACGTGAGACTCGGAACTTTTTTGACTTGACAAAAGGAACATGAAACTCGAATGAAATAATTTTGATGCAAACACAATAAAATGTCCTCCACATACATATATTTTGTATTAATTGAAGTGATCGATCGAGCACACTCAAGCGCAAACGCTCACTGCGACACGATCCTCTCGACGGATTGAACGATCGATTTTTTATTTGCTGTATGTACGTACGTAGTAATTACTTCACTAGTTGACGCCAACGTTAAACGCATGCATGAGTCTCCATCGATATATGCGATATAAAATCTGGACTGAGTATAGTCTTTTAGGCCATGTAATTTGGTAGCAGTATAACTTGGGGATAAATTAAATTTATCCCAAAAATTTAAAGGTTAAACCTGGTTTATTTTTAAAAAATTTTGGTGTCAAACAGACCCTTAAGGTCCGCTGGCTCCAGATTATTTTGTGGGTAAATGTGATTTATCTCCTAAATTTTAAGAAAAAATTGAATTTTTTCCCTACTAAACAGCCCCTACAAACACATACATCGATTAAAAGATCCAAGGGCTTCGGAGAAAGGGACATGCATGTGTGACTGTGTCTATGCGTAGGCAGCCAAGAATCTGGCATATATATAGATATATATATATATGTTTATATATATAAATGAAGCATATCCTGCGACTAATAACATCATAAAGCATCAGACGCTGTATCAAAGAACAATAGAACCAGAGACTCTGCAGTCTGGAGAGAGCAGAGCAGTGCAGATCACCTAAACCGGCCGGCGGAGGGAAGTTCTGGCCGGCTTAAAATGGTCAGGGGACGGGGGACCCTGTATATATGGCTAGCTAGCAGCTAGTTGCCCCTGACCAGGTCCAGGTGCCGCACGTCGAAGTTCCAGAAGGTGTGGCCGGGCGGCAGCTGGTCGTGCCCCAGGAAGATGCGGCCGGGCTCGTTCGGCCGCAGCATGCCCGTCAGCTCCAACTTCGCCAGCAGCACCTCCACGGTGTCCCGGCGTTCCAGGCCGACGTCCTCCGACTGCCCCGTCGCGCTGTCCCGCACGCTCACCACGGTCATCTCCCGCAGGGCGTTGCGATTCGCCGCGTCGTACGGCGACGAGACGAGGATGTCGCAGTGCCTGAGCACGGCGTAGGCGCCCAGGCAGTCGTCGTCGTTCGCCGTCGCCGTCCCGAGGATCTCCAGCATCTTCTCGTCGTTGATTCGGAGAAGAAACGGGTAGAATTAATAGTGTCATATTAGTTAGTTAAGCAGAAGAGATATTTATACTTAAAAATCTGTGCTACTTTAATTCAGAGTTACGGTTTTGGATTAATTAACATAATATCAGAGTTAAGAATTGTAAATTTTTCTCCGTCGGATCACGATTTTGAGTTGATTAACAAGGCGAGGGGGGGTGTTATTCGTACGTACAGAAGGAAGAATGTAGGTATGGCGGGCGTACCAGCTTCCACTGTGCGATGCACACCCGCCGGGCTATCAGGTCCTTCAGCTGGCGGACGCGGCCACCGGCCCGGAAGTAGCAGCTGAAGGGATTCTCCCAGGGGTTGCGGAACGTCAGGTGCAGGATCTCGTCGTCCGCCAGCCGCCGGAAGAGGCAGAACTCGGGGCCGGGGATGCGGGGGTCGGGCCCCGCCGGCAGGGCCGCGCCGTCGAGCATGAGGACGGTGGCGTAGCGCAGCAGCAGGAGCTGCCGGGCGGGGACGCCCACCATGCCTTCGACGGCCACCTTGAGATCTATCGCCCTCGGGAAGTCCCCGAAAACACTTATCACCCCCGGGATGCCCGTCGTGTAGTCGGTCACTCGCACCTCGCGCCCCGCCATCCTTCTTCGCGGCCGATGGGTCGATGAAAGAGTTCGAGACGGTGCTCGATCACTGCATGCGGGTGCATGCATGCATGAACACCGCCGATGGCTGCACATAAATATATAGCAGAGAGCGCGTCGGGGTATTAGGAGACGTGGGGGTGAATCAATCTCTGCGTGTGTGGTAGTTGATTTGATTCCCCATGTATAATCGATGAGAAGGAGAAGAGAAACGGCGTGTTCTTCATTCCGCCGCTGCCGGCGCTCTGCATGCATGCATGCATGCGTGTCGTTGAGATTAACACACAGATATGGGAGAGTGGAGCGAAGGAGGGAGTGTAATGTGCTTCAAGCATGAGATTCTTCGGCATGAATACAATGCCTGCTATACGCCGTCGACGCGGGGCAAAGTGTTCTTCTTTTTTTCAATAACACATTTTATTTTGCGCAAATGCACACTAGGTCCGTTTTGGGACTACTGCTTTCACAATAGATCCGTTTTCAAAACCGCTTTGTCACTAAGTCCATCTTTTTAAAATACCATCACATCCACTCCATTTTGGAGTTGAAAAGTCTGTTTTACCCCCCCCACACGTCGATGCCTTGGAGCAGAAGCCGCCCTTGGAGCTTTGCCGTCAACCTTGGAGCAGAAGCCGCCCTTGGAACTTGCTGGAGCAGAAGCCGTCGATGCCTTGGAGCAGACGCCCTTGGAACTTTGCCGTCGATGCCTTGGAGCAGAAGCCGCCCTTGGAGCAGAAGCCGCCCTTGGAACTTGCTGGAACGCCGCTGCCGCCCTTGGAGTAGAACCGTGGAGTAGAACCGTAGAGCAGAACCTGGACCAGAAGCCGGCGAGCCTGGACACTCGCGAAGAAGGGGCGACGGCGGTGCGGCGGCGAACAAAGGGGGAAAAAGGGGGAGAAAAGGTTGGGAGATCGGAGGTGCCGCGGCGAAGAAAGGGGGAGAAAGGGCCGCGAGGCGCCGAGCGGCGAACAAGGGGGCGAGAAAGGGGGAAAGCTCTGGAGGTCGCGACGGCTGCAAGAAAGGGGCAAAGCTCTGGAGGGGCAAAGCTCGGGAAGGGCAAAGCTCCGGACGTCGCAAGGCGCCGCGAGAAAAGCTTCGGAGCGGACGTCGTGACTCAAAGGAAGGGCAAAATGGGGATACCGGGACCTTCGCAAGACAAAACGGACCTAATGGTAAGAAAATGTGTTGTCAACGGATTAGAGGGGATGAAAAAGTGGTCAACGGATTTTTTGGTAAACCGATTTTCTTAAATGGACCTCGTGGTAATTTTCCCTTTTATTTTTTTATAAAACTAACTCACTAACCTTTTTTTCGGGAATATCACTCTCTTACCATGACTTTAGCCCGGAATGAAAAGGTCAGTCAGTCTTTAGAAACATGAGAATTAAGTTGAAATTGTCAAGCTCAGATATAACCCATCATATAATTAAATGCATCCTGTTTTAGCTACAAGGTCCATTTGAATCCGCATATAAAAAATGGCCTCCATTGGCCTAGTTTTCCGGGAACGTGATTTCGTTCTTTTATCTGCAGGTTGCATGTAATATTTGAGTGGACTGAAAATGCATTTCTTCCGACTTCTTTGAAATCCGGATTTTGAAGTGGACGGAAGAGTTCTTCTGTGATGGGAGTTAAGGGTCTATTTGGTGCCATAAAATTTTAGAGATAAATCTAGATTTTCTTCTAAAATTTGAAAATAACCTAGATTTATCCCTAAGTTATCTCCGTACCAAACAACACTTGAAGCGTTTGGACATACTCCACCTAATGATCAAGATAGTAACCGATGTTTCTTAAGATCCTCCGTATATATGCTTTTGAAATATCAAATGTTCTAACCACGATGAATTCTGACAGAATTAGGCTTCGGACCCGTATTAATTCCAATCAAATGGGCCCTAAATTTTTTCGGGTCAGGATGGATATCATCGCCTATTGACTCCCCTAAATGCTGAGGGCAATTTTTGCAAAGAGGAGTGATAGTGGAGGAGAAACCAAAGAGGGATTACATGCATTGAAATAGGTTACATTAGGATTCTTAAATAGATTTTATTAGGATAAAGATTGCAATTGTATAACTTAGAAGTTCCAATTAAGTGGAGTTTTGAGTTTGTATTTGAGCTTGAACCGACTACTTGATCTTGAAAACCAAGTCGAGCCCGTAATGTTAAGAGACTCCCAACTACTTATTAATCTGAGTACGTATCTAGCTGAACAAGAGAATTGATTGAAAAATAAATTAACATTAGATTAAAGAAATCATAATAATACAATTTACTAGCTAAAGATGGGCACAAAAAATAAGGTCCAACAAGGACTTCTCTTCTCATACCGGGGAGGACACGTCATTCTGGAATATGGTGGTTTGTGATATTTTTTTTTTGCTTGAGATACATATACATATACATATACATATACATATATATGTGCGTATTCCATATTTGGTATTCTTAAACTTGACCCCGGTATATCCAGTGACAATACCAAAAATGATGTAGAATCTTCTTCTTTTTTTTGAAATACAAAAAAAAATTGATGTAGAGTCAGTTTCTCATCTCTCTGACAAAGGAGACCCTCGGAGGCCACTTTAATTAATATGGAGGTATTACTTTTGACAGTTGTGTGTAAGATATAATTTGCAAGTAAAACATTATATATCCAAACATAGCCAAAGCTATCACACTGGGCAATGAAAGCGTGCTTCCCAAATGCAAAGTCTTTAAAGTTGTATTCGATTTATGACCAAACAAGAAGTATTAGATCAAAGATGTTCTTTTAAAAATTTTACTACAATTTTGAACTCTTAAAATAAAGTTACGAATATAATGTAACTTGGGTGGCATCTTGTTTTGATTTGAGCTAAAAGTTTGAATTCTTAATTTTATATCTAATATTTTAGTTTGTGACAAAAATATTTAATTATATTAAAATTTTTGTATGATAAATAATTTAATTGGTAGTGTATAGTTCGATACACTATATATATACGCTATTCTATCCTCAATAAAAGAATATGAGAGCTAAATTAATGTAGAGTCATTTTGAAGGAATGAAATGGCCTAAATCAGCAAATCTCTTGCCAAGACGAAAATCAAGATGTGTCAAGATTAATCAAATGCAGCATTGATAGCTTATCAAATTGATTAATGTATAAATATTTTAATAAAATTAAATATTTTTATTGTAAACTAAGAGGTTTGAGATAAAATTAAGAATCTGTTGGATTACAGTGAATGAAGATCTGATGTCAGATTTGGTCAAATATCAAATGTCCATGCTGTTAGGATGAATTTGATCTTCGGCATTAGTTAAAAATAATTCCTAAACCCGAAAACACGTTGAAAATAAGCAAATGAAAATAACTTTTATTTGTTTAGGTGTTGAGAGTCTTGACGTCACTACAAGAAATAAAGTTATTAGGGACGGTTTAATGGCGACGGCTTTACTAAGCCGTCTCTATAAGAGTTAATTGCGACGGCTTAAGCCGTCCCTATTAAAGCCGTCGACAAATACAAAGATATAAGCGACGGCTCTGTGAGACCGTCGCAATATCTCTTATTAGAGACGGCCTAAGCCGTCGCCAAACCAGAAAATGCACCCGGAACACCCACCGGTCCGGGTAAATGGCGACGGCTATGGAAAGCCGTCGCCAACTTAGTTAATAGCGACGGCTTGAAGCCGTCGCAATAAAATTTTTCGCCCGTTCAACGGTCGACAGAGCGACGGCCGAGCCGTCGCTGTACTTAAACGTACTAAATGCGACGACTTCAGCCGCCAATACATTAGGGGTTTACAAAACCCCGTCGGGCACCTTCTCTCTCTCCCCCCCCCGCTTGCTCTCGACGCGCCGCCGCCGCCGCCGCCCGCCGCCGCCGCCGCCGCCGCTGCGCTACCGCCGCCGCCGCACGCCTCCTTGCGCCGCCGCGCTCGCCCCTGCGCGGCCGCCGCCGCCCTAGCCTGCGCCGCCGCCAGTCTACCGGTGCCCTCCCCTCGCTACATCCGTCCGGGCATTATCCTCCAAGGTATATTTTAACTGAAATTATTTTTTTCATTAGTTTCTATTTGAATTTTATTTAATGTCTTATGAAAAGTGGATGTTTATTGATAAATCTTTCATTTCATATCGGCTATGGTTAGTTGTGTGTAGGGGTGGGCACAAAACGGTTCAAACCGAGAAACCAAACCAAACCAGTCCATTCGATTCGGTTTGGTTCGGTTTGGACCCTATTTCAGTTTGGTTCGATTTGAAAAATTTCCAAACCGATTTAAATCAAACCAAACTGTTTAAACCGATTTAATCAAAAAAATATAAAAAATTTATTATAGTATTAATAAAAATGATATTTTTATAAATTTTATAATAAAACAATATTTATTTTCATTAATTTTAACATAAAAATTAGTATATATATGTAAAAAATAATTAATTTAAATATTTTTATTTATTTTCGGTTTAAACCGAACCAAACCGAATTGATTCGGTTTGGTTCGGTTCGGTTTGGGAGGGTGATTCGGTTTGGTTCGGTTTGGAAAAAAAATGGTCCAAACCGGACCAAAGCGAACCGTGCCCACCCCTAGTTGTGTGGTCAATCATCTAGCACTCGTGTGTTTTGAGACCATGTAATTGTTTTAGGAAATCATGATATATGCCAAATTAAGTAGAAAGCATTTTAGTGTAATAAATTGTTTAGAAAAATAGTCGTATTGTAGTGTATTAAGTCTTTTATAATTAGATTATGCTGATTTCTTTAAATTATAGGTCAACATGAATCAAAAAGAGCACTTGTATAGCTAAACGATCCGGCTTCTTCGGCTCTGTGAACCTCGTTTCGATTTCATCGATTCGGAATGCTCATAAATCGAATGAAACCGGACCGAATCGCTTGATCGAATTGTTTAAAACATTACATTATTATTAAGAAAAATAATATGTATATAGTTTGATTCGGTTCGATGAGTTATCTATTTGGTTTTTTGAACCAAATCGAACCGATAACTTTTTATCGATTTAGTTCGGTTCGACACCTCCCAAACCGAACCGAACCGTAAACTAGTTGACCCAATTTGTCAAAATTTGACCCACTTTATTTACATATGATGTTACATTTAAATATATATATTACATCAATTATAAATATATATTATTATAAATACATATTATGTTACATATTATTACGTTGTTGGATTTTTCTTTAACAAGAGTAGAAGATAAAAAATTTATAAGAATTTTGTAATGAAACTCAATGTCATTAATATGTTTATCTTATTAACGGCTTTAATTCTTATTTTCGTGTAGTTTCAAACGACATTCTCGTTCGAGACTTTCTTCTCGAGGTGGTTTGGTTTGTGTTTATTTTGTTTCGAGACTTTCTTATCTCATTGTTTATTTTTGTGCATATATATCTTTATTTATATTAACACATGACGAGGAGCTTAGATAAGTCTTGGATAGATATTCCTACCGCATTAAGTCCTAGGTATCTTCAAGGAGTAGAAGAATTTTTAGATTATGCGTACGATGAATGTAGGGCTCGATTTAGACACGGATTAGACAACACTTTGATTCAATGTCCATGTAGACGGTGGTGTAACACAGTTACTTTAAAAAGAGATATAGGTAAAGAACATCTAATATGGGTTGGCAAATGGTCCAATTATCGAACGTGGATAAGTCACGGAGAAATTGAACCTAGTTTAAGTATCGTTAATGAAGTTCGATTAGATGAAGCACAACATGAGAATTTAAATGACGATGTAATAGAAATGCTTGAAGACATTCAAAATATTCAACGAGCATCTATACATCATGAAAGCGAACCAAGTATAGAAACACACAAGCATTTCTTGCTATTAAGAGATGCGTAAACACCATTATATGAAGGATTTGCACGTAAATATCTAAGTTAAAATTTATTTTAAAGTTGATTCAAATTGAAGCCGATAAATGGTTTGACCGGAAAATGCATGAGTAGTATATTGTCTTTATTTAAGGATGTATTACCGAAGGATGCAAGTGTTCCTAACACTTGGTATGAACTTAAGAAAATTGTTAAGGACTTAGGACTTAGTTATGAAAAGATAGATGCATGTAAGAACGATTGTGTTCTCTTTTGGAAAAAGAATGTACATAGAATTAGTTGTTCACATTGTGAGTCTCCCAGATACAAAGATGATCAACAACATAAGAGTAAGAAGGTGGCATGGAAGATATTACACTACTTCCCTTTAAAAGATAGGTTGCAGCGTTTGTTTATATCAACAAACACTGCTAGGTGGATGTCATGGCATAGTGAGCAACGTTCGTATATATCGAGAGGTGAAATGCGTCATCCAAATAGACTTCCCCGCTTGGAAAAGAGTGGATGAACTTTATCCGGATTTTGCATCATAAAAACGCAACATTCGGCTTGGATTGGCCGCCGATGGTTTTAACCCATTTGGCAACATGTCTTCAAAGTATAGTGTGTGGCCTATAGTTACATTGGTTTATAACTTACCACCATGGATGTGTATGAAAGCGGCTAACACGATGATTTCATGTTTAATACCGGGTCCAAGAGCCCCCGAAAATGATATCGATGTATACTTACAACTTGGTGGAAGAGTTAAGAAATTTGTGGGAGATCGGATTGGAGACATACGATGTTTTAGCGAAAGAGAATTTTCTATCGAGAGCTATATTGTTGGGTACCATAAACGATTTTCCGGGTTATGCCAACCTTTCCGGCCGGAGTACTAAGGAAAATTAGCATGTCCGATATGTAATGAAGAAACAAATTCGGTTCGACTAGTTCATAGTCGAAAACAATGTTATTTAGGACATCGGCATTCTTACCCATATCACATCGGTGGAGAAAGAATCATTACGTACATCTATTCGATGGTCGCCGGTGTGAGAGGGGTACACCAAAGATACTAACCGGACATGAGATTTGGAGACAACAACAGGAGACTGACCCTATAAGATTCGGAAAAACATTTAAGAAAGATTTGGAGAGCTTGAGAAAGAATTTGACAAAAAATAAGAACTGGAAGAAAAGAAGTATCTTCTTTGAAAGACTACCATATTGGACATCGCTGATCGTCCGCCATCATTTTAGACGTGATGCACATCGAGAAGAATGTGTGTGATAGTATTTTAGATATGTTCACCCTATCAGGATCGGATAAAGACAACCTGAACTTGAGAAAAGACGTGATAGAGTTAGGAATCTGGCCAGAGTTGCGTCCGCATGAAGTTCATCTAGGTTTCCAGATGCTATTTATAAGCCGAGTAACGCACAAAGACTCGCATACTCGACCATTTGTAAAGAGCATTCGAGTGCCGGATGGGTATTCATCAAATTTGAGTAGGTGCGTAGATCTAAGTAGTAGGATCATTAGTGGATTAAAAGTCATGATTGTCATGTAATGATGCAAAGATTATTCCTCTTGCTTTTCAAGGGATCGTACCAAAGGACGTACTCAAGCCCATTCTAGAGTTATGTCGCATTTTTAAAGTAATTTGTGCTAAGGTTTTAGATACTAGTATTTTAAGGGATTGGGAATCAAAGATTGCAATCACAATGTGTAAGTTAACAAATCTTTCCACCGTCATTTTTTCGATATTATGGTTCACCTTGTTGTGCATTTGGCTTACGAAGCTAGGATATCCGGACCGCCTAATACCGGTGGATGTATCCGATTGAAAGATATTTAAAGAGATTGAAAGATTATGTTGGCAACAAGGCGAGAGTTGAAGGTTCCATTGCCCGTGGCTATTTGGTGAGGAGTGCACGCAAGCTTTATTTTTTGTACATGCGACATGAAAATGAAGATGAGCGAGATCGGAACTACGATGGTGGTCCCTATGATGATGATCGTGAGCGGTGGTTCAATGTTTAAGGCGTTGGACGTCCGTTGAGATGCACTCGTGTACCTAGAATGTTGACGGAAAGAAAACAAGCTTTAATCCACTCATATGTGTTAAATCAAATCGAAGATATCGAGGATTTTCGTCAAAAAATATAATGATGCTCTTATTAACGGAGGTAGGAATGAGTGTAGTTTTTCGGTTTGGTTTAGAGTACACGTTACGTAATTAAGGAACACAGGTCTTCTAGATACAAGAAGGATCTAGAGATTTTATCACTTGGTCCATCCCGTTTTGCATCTTCATTATCCGGGTATATTGGCAATGGGTTTAGATTTCGACAATGAATTCGGATTCAACCAAGGCCACTCAACTATGTGGGGTCATTGTAACTTCGCAACTTCCATCCGGTTGTGATGGATATTATGGACGAATTTTAGATATAGTAGAGGTATCGTTTGATAGGAATAGTCGTTTAGTATTGTTTCAATGTCAATGTTGGGATGCGTACAATAAGGATAGAGGATTTAAGATTAATGAGTATGGATTTATTTCATTGAATACACAAAGGCAATTAGGGACAGATGAACCGTTTGCACTTGCAAACCAAGTCGAACAAGTTTTTTATGTGGAAGACAATATGACTAAGAGATGGAGGAAACCAGAGAAGTCACGCCCACGTAACTACTATAACTTATCTAAGGAAGCGATGATGAAGTAGAACCATATCAAGATGAACTTGTGAGCGTACCCGTCGCATTTGGTGTAGCCGATGAAGATGTACAACTACAAACAACCTATCGTGTAGAAGTGGAAATGTGATTGTCCGAAAACCAGCCGGATAGCTTGGAAAAATGCATAACACCCCACCCCGAGGCCGGTTTGCCCGATCGAGGCCGGATTCCGGCTTGGATCGGGCAAACCGGCCGGTTAGCTTGGAAAAATGCATAACACCCCACCCCGAGGCCGGATTGCCCGATCGAAGCCGGATTCCGGCTTGGATTGGGCAAACCGGCCGGATAGCTTGGAAAAATGCATAACACCCCACCCCGAGGCCGGATTGCCCGATTGAAGCCGGATTCCGGCTTGGATCGGGCAAACCGGCCGGTTAGCTTGGAAAAATGCATAACACCCCACCCCGAGGCCGGATTGCCCGATCGAAGCCGGATTCCGGCTTGGATCGGGCAAACCGGCCGGTTAGCTTGGAAAAATGCATAACACCCCACCCCGAGGCCGGATTGCCCGATCGAAGCCGGATTCCGGCTTGGATCGGGCAAACCGGCCGGTTAGCTTGGAAAAATGCATAACACCCCACCCCGAGGCCGGTTTGCCCGATCGAAGGCGGATTCCGGATTGGATCGGGCAAACCGGCCGGTTAGCTTGGAAAAATGCATAACACCCCACCCCGAGGCCGGATTGCCCGATCGAAGCCCGATTCCGGCTTGGATTGGGCAAACCGGCCGGTTAGCTTGGAAAAATGCATAACACCCCACCCCGAGGCCGGATTGCCCGATCGAAGCCGGATTCCGTCTTCGATCGGGCAAACCGGCCGGATAGCTTGGAAAAATGCATAACACCCCACCCCAAAGCCGGTTTGCCCGATCGAAGCCGGATTCCGGCTTGGATCGGGCAAACCGGCCGGATAGCTTGGAAAAATGCATAACACCTCACCCCGAGGCCGGATTGCCCGATCGAAGCCGGATTCCGGCTTGGATCGGGCAAACCGGCCGGATAGCTTGGAAAAATGCATAACACCCCACCCCGAGGCAGGATTGCCCGATCGAAGCCGGATTCCGGCTTGGATCGGGCAAACCGGCCGGTTAGCTTGGAAAAATGCATAACACCCCACCCCGAGGCCGGATTGCCCGATCGAAGCCGGATTCCGGCTTGGACCGGCCAAACCGGCCGGTTAGCTTGGAAAAATGCATAACACCCCACCCCGAGGCCGGATTGCCCGATCGAAGCCGGATTCCGGCTTGGATTGGGCAAACCGGCCGGATAGCTTGGAAAATGCATAACACACCACCCCGAGGCCGGATTGCCCGATCGAAGCCGGATTCCGGCTTGGATTGGGCAAACCGGCCGGATAGCTTGGAAAAATGCATAACACCCCACCCCGAGGCCGGATTGCCCGATCGAAGCCGGATTCCGGCTTGGATCGGGCAAACCGGCCGGATAGCTTGGAAAAATGCATAACACCCCTCCCCGAGGCCGGATTGCCCGATCGAAGCCGGATTCCGGCTTGGATCGGGCAAACCGGCCGGTTAGCTTGGAAAAATGCATAACACCCCCCCCCGAGGCCGGATTGCCCGATCGAAGCCGGATTCCGGCTTGGATCGGGCAAACCGGCCGGTTAGCTTGGAAAAATGCATAACACCCCACCCCGAGGCCGGATTGCAATTTTAAAGATTATATTGCAGATGAAGAAATTTAGCAAGAGTCGACGTACATCGAGGAGTGGGACAACCGGTGGATCCACCGATCAGGCCGGTGGTTCTCGGTGGCCCATCTCGCCCTACCCAGATGCGATGCCATCAGATGGACCATCCCGGCGGTCGACACTCGCCCTACTACGGCGACGCCCTGCTGCATCGTCCATCTTCTTCCGTCTCCCGGTAAATATCAATTTTTTATATTTTCGTAGATTTATAAATATCAATTTTTAAATGTGTTAAAAATTTTGGCATGCGCCTACGCTGCTAGACGTGAGAGGTCCCGCAAAGGCGTATAATGTGCGGACATTAGCGCCCGGGGAGACCTTGAACGTCCGGTCATTGGAGGATCGGGTGTAGGCCCGAATGGCCGGAGTTCACCTCATATCTTGGAGTTTGCAACAGGTAGATTGTAACTGATGGCAAGAGGATTACATGTCCCTTCCAGATGACAAGAAGGAGGCGACATTTACCGTCCTCGAGGCAAATAAAAGGACTTGAGCTTAGTTCTTTTTTTTCACTTAAAAATTTCTAATCTATGTATTCTTCCGTAGCAACATTTTTTTACATTCGAGCGTGCCTCCATCCATAGATGCGGAAATTTTAAGGCATATGGGAGAGATGCAAAGAAAACAAAGGGGTCATCTTAAGAAGGTAAAAATTTCATATTTATTTTTAGTAAACGATTATGTACCGTAACTAATACAATTTTGGCGTACAAGATTTTACAGGACGCTCACCTGTGAGGAGGCACTTGTCGTTGTGCCTCCACAATGCGATCCGAAAAGGCGTCATATGTGTGAGATATGGCAGAGGGACGGCAATAAGGTAAATAATTTATTTAATTTAAAAGTAATCCACATTTGATAACTCATGTTATTAGCTTGTCTTAACAAAACTAATGTGTTATGAACTTGTTCGTAGGCACTTAGCAAAGGAATAAAACAAACACGGCTAATTTCGAGCATGCCTTATAAAGAGGTAGAACCAACATTCATCAAACCAGATAAATTTTGTAAGTTTATAATTTTTTTATTATTCACTATTGTATATCTCGTATAATAGTACTAATGTGTTCATAATGTTTTCTTCAATGTACAAACAAAGAAGGGCGTCGTCCTACCTGTCCAGAGGTCTTCGAGATGACCCAAACGAAAGAGGCGGAGGATGGATCCCTCGTATGGTGCAACGAGGAAAGTCGTCAAGTTATGGTACGCAATATGTTTGTTTGTATCAACATTAGACAATTTTTATTTCATATAACAAACCGACTTTATATTTACATTATATAGGATGAGATGCGCCGCCTGATGAATGCCCCCGCCGTAGGGAATCGATGCTCGGAATTCGAGCGCCCATTCTCTCGCCGAGGATGCATTCATCACCGTGTTCGGCGAGAGACACGGGACGGATCCGATGTGGGGGAGAGGACACCCGCAACACCCGGTATGGTGTATGCAGCGGGAGGTGCAAGTACCTCTCGCGGGTCCGGCTACCGTGAGTTGGTGGACAAAGTCGATGCTCGTTTGGCCACACAAATCGAGAAACAAAACTCGATGATCGACTCGCTCCAACAACAACTCGGACGCCCAACGTCACCGCTTCAAGAGTCGATGACACGGCTAACACAAGAAATGTTAGCCCAATTAAACAGTAGGCTCCCACCTGCAGATCCGTCTAGTTCGAGGCCACCCCAAGGCCATAGAGGCGCACGGGGAGACGAGGAGGAGGAGGACGATGACGAGGACGCAGAAGACGATGAGCGTTCTTTCGGGGAGGATGAGTGAGAGAGTTTACTCTCTATTTTATTATTTCTTTGTATTTGAGATAGTTGTTGTGTAATGATACGTTTATAAATATGAAATTTTCTTATTAAAAAATGTCGTTGTTTATTATGTATGAATGAACGCGAATGGCTTTCGATCGGGCAAACCGACAAATTATTTGTGTATGTAGGTCTTGCTACGAGAATACAATTGTGTGAATTTTTTTTTTTTAAAAAAACCGTAAGTTATTTGCGACTCCTCCTCGTCCCTAAAGTTGGTTTAAGCGACGGCTATTAATAATAGCGACGGCTCAAAGCCGTCCCAAAACCGTAAAATGCACCCCGCGGGCGTTGCGGGGCCAAAAAATGGATTTTAGCGACGGTTACCTAAGCCGTCGCTATTATTAACTTTAAGCGACGACCGTAGAGTTAATACAGGCGGACACTAAGCCGTCGCAAAACCGTAAAATGCACCCCCGCGGGTGTTGCCGGGGCTAAAATTATATTAGCGACGGCTCCCGCCGTCGCAAAACCGTAAAATGCACCCCGCGCGGGTGTCAGCTGGCCGAAAATCGTATCGCGACGGCCGAGAGCCGTCGCTTATAATTATCGTCGCTACTAGCGACGGGCTTATGGTAGCCGTGCCGCAAAAAGTTTAAAGCAAAAATTGATGTTTTGGCGACGGGCGAAAGCCGTCGCCAATGTCTTTTACTTTCGGTTTAAATTTATTTGCGACGGCTTGGTTCCGTCGCTAAAAACTTTATGAGGGACGGTTTCAGCCGTCTCTAATAACTTAATTGCGACGGCGTTAGTTGTCGCAAATAATCCTAAAAGCGATGGCTTATCATTAGCCGTCGCCATTAAAATTGGCGACGGGCTTATTTGCGACAGGATTGCGACGGTGGAACAGCCGTCGCTATTACCTTATGGCGACGGCTTTTGTATTTTTAGCGACGGCGGTCAGCCGTCGCTAATGACCTTATTTCCTGTAGTGCGTGCATCTTCAGTACAGCCATGTGCTTCAAGGTTAAATTATCGTCTCATGGTCGTTATAATTTTAATCAAATTAAAATTTTAATTTTTACCCCGAATTAAAATGTTAGACATAAAATTAAGATTACAAAGTTTTAGATTAAATCAAATCAAACACCATTTAATAGTTTAAAGTTTTAAATTAAGTTAAAAAAATACCACTTAAGTGACAAGTGTCTCGCACTAGTAGCATAGTCAACATCCACGACTCTGTGCCATTTCTCTTAATGAGAAATGAGAGTTCGAATGTACGTGGATGTGTGCATATGTATAGTTGGTTGCAATCGTTGTGATCATTCTTCGAACAAAAAAGAGAGAGAGAGAGAGAAGGAGAAGATAAAAGTCGCAAGTATTTACGAAGGAGTTGTGTAAATACAATAAATATACATATTCATCTCTATATGCTGTGGGGTGCACTGCATAAGGTGAGAGAGTCGCACTCGCACCCTTGGGATTCCTTTGAATGCCCCCTAAAATGAGCTACCTGTAATCCACCTGCTTTCTCTAAAATCTTGTTTGGATGTCACGAAAGTAAAAGTCATTATGAACCCATTTTTTGGATGACCGGTGCCCCGCACTCGTAAATTTTCTGGTAGAAATTGAGTTGTCTGATCAATTTGAATTATTAATAAATTTGATGTTTTAAATAATACTTCTACGAAAGTTTCAATTCTACAAACATAGTGTTATAAAATTATTTTAGATGATAAAATTAACAACCGATAATTAAAAAATATTTTATTATGATTTATGTTATTTTAAAATTTTTATCGGATTAAGTTTTGGAGCAAAAAAACTACAGAATGATTTAAAATATATGTTATAAAAATTTACTTATGATTAAATACTAAATTATAATTTCTATAAAATCAAATTGCATTTAATATAAATGAATAGATTATTTTTTAAAAAGAGTGACATGATTCGATTGTCAAATCATCACGCGGGATGCATCTCGAGTTTGAACCCATGGTAGGAGGCGGGAGAAAAGTTAGGGCAGAGGAGTGGCGCGAACGTTGAGACAACCAAACCTGCTCGCATAATGAGGAGGTCGACTCAAACATTGAACAAGTCTCTTTTTTAAGAAAAATATATTTTAAATAGTGAAAATGTTTAACTTTTTTTTTTTGGTCACGACGTAGTGGTCTGCGCGCGCGAGGAAGCTGCCCTCGACGGGGCGGGCGCGGTTCGAGACCGCGAGCTGCCGCCCCGGAGGGCGGTGGTGTCCCGCTGCGCTAGGAGCGCGGGACGAAAATGTTTAACGGTAACATCAAAGATTGACAGCATCAAATATTAGATTATATTTCATATAAATGTTTGATATAATATTTAAACTAGTCCTAAAGATAAGTATAATTATCAAAAAAACTCACAAGACATTTTAAAAAAACTGTGAAAGACCGGATTTTTTTTAAATAACACATTTTACTTTTTTGTTATAAGAATGACACATCACCCTTTTTTGCAAAAATTAACACACCGAAAGGTAAAGTCGAAATCCTCAAATCTGACTTTTTATTATAAGAATAACAAATCACTTTTTAAGTCAAAGTCAATGTCTAATTCGTGTACTTCAACTTCTAATGTAGAACGTACTCCGTGCTTAGAAAAATGAAGGCATATTTAAAATTCTTAAAATTTTAACTTTATAACAACTCTCACGATCTTTTGATGAGCGCTTTGGTTATTATAGAGTTCAATTTCACACTTAGAAGTTGGAGTTTTCCAACTCAACTTCACATTAGATCTACTAAAGTGTTATTTAAAAAAAAAGAGCAAGACCAATTTGTGTAACGTCCTATTTAAAACCCTCGTAAAGATAATTGCAACTAAATTAAAGTCTTTACTGTCGGCCCTGCACTACAAGAAAAATTGTTACTGGCGACGGCTTAAAGCCGTCGCCAATGACCATAAAGCCGTCGCCAATTAGTATTGGCGACGGCTTTACAACCGTCGCCAAGTCGTCGCAAATAAGTCCGTCGCCAATAATATTGGCGACGACTTAGTCAAAACCGTCGCCAATAACTATATACGCGACGTTTAAAAGCCATCTCTTATACTATTTTTGGCGACGGCTTTTAAGCCGTCCCAAATAAGATTATTGGCGACGGCTCTTTGAAGCCGTCGCCAGTACTGTTATTTGGGACGGGTTATCAGCCGTCGCTAAACCAGGTTTTTGAAGCCCGCGGATAGCCAACAAACCTATTGGCGACGGCTATTAGCCGTCGCCAATAACTTATACACGTCGCGAAAAGAAGTATTGGCGACGGCTTCAGCCGTCGCTAAACCAGGTTTTTGAAGCCCGCGGATAGCCAACAAACCTATTTGCGCCAATAACTTATACACGTCGCGAAAAGAAGTATTGGCGACGGCTCTTTGAAGCCGTCGCCAATACTATTTGGGACGGGTTGGCAGCCGTCGCTAAACCAGGTTTTTGAAGCCCGCGGATAGCCAACAAACCTATTGGCGACGGCTAATAGCCGTCGCCAATAACTTATATACGTCGCGAAAAGAAGTATTGACGACGGCTGAGGGAGCCGTCGCCAATACTTCTGTAATGTAAAAAAAAAACAGGTTTATTTGTTGTCGGATTCATGCAGGTTTACATCCATACATGAATATACATTATCGGAACCGATTCATACATCTCAAACACATTTATCACCCCCAAATGATTTACATCCATTCACATTTATCACACACATTCTAAATCAGAACCTGGTACAATCAAACCAAATAACAATCAAAAATACAATCAAACCACATTCTATTGAATAACACATCCAAACATACATCTCAAATATCATTCGATAACACCATATTAATATCCATAATAAGTTTAGAATAAAAAGAGTACAAAATAGATTGTCTAATGAGAAAAGGATCAAAATATCATTCATCTTCATATGATCCTTCCTCATCATCATCCTCGTACTCTTCCTCGTTCTCATCTCCGTCGTCGTCTTGATGATGGGATTGTGTTGGAGGTTGTCTCGATGTGGATGGTACATTGGCCGGGAGCCTTTGACTCATTTCTTCGTACATTTGTGTCAACCGTTGGACAGTTTCTTGAAACGATCTTTGTTGATCGTCCAACTGTTGCTTCAAAGAAGAAATCTCATATCTACATTCGACGTTGACCTGAGCTTGCTTCTCCACTTGCTGTCTAAGCTCCTGGACCTCTTGGGTCGTGGAGGAAGAAGAACCTCCACTGGACCCTCCATACCAAGTGTTGCGAGTTTCACCTCGCCCACCACATCTAATCCGTCCCGGTCTATCTCTACCGAAAACGGATACAAAAGCCTCCTCCGGATTGAGTGCGTGAGATACCCCAACATCAGAAGAATCGGATGCTGGGGGATTCATCAATTGTTGCATATTTTCCTACAATGAGAATTTGAGTTAAAAGATGTGGGTATTAAATGAAAAAAATTTGAGAAATCAAATTGGTATCGGTGTATACCATCATTTGACGACTCTGGTCATTATCCCAGATGACCGCTCCATCTTCCTCTTCATGTGTTTGAGTCATCTGGAAAACCTCGGGACGAGTAGGGCGCCGTCCTTCTTTTTGTACCGTTCGAAACAATAAGATATAAAATTGCATGAAAACTAAAGAATTCAATTAAATATTTAATTTTCATACTTACAAACTCTCGCTCCAACTCGTGGATATTTGTTCTTCCTCTTCTATATGGCATTGTTAACTTACTCCTATTTCCTTGATTTCTTTCACTCAATGCCTATAAATTTAAACAAGAAGACTTCGTTAATAACATTCACTTTATAGAAATGAACCAAAACATTTAAATAAAAATTTATTTTACCCTTGTTTCATCTCGAGCCCATAAATTGCACATATGTAGCCATTGTTCCTCATTGCATTGTCAAGGAACATTGGCTACAGCCTCCTCGAATGATCGTCCTGCAAAATACTGAATACAAAGATTGTTAATAAGGAATATGAAGATTTACATTACTTGTAATTAAAAACATACCCTTCTTTTTAAATGGCTCCTCTGCTTTCTTTGCATTTCGCCCATATGTCTTAAAATCTGTGCATCTATAGATGCACTCTGTTCGAAGGTAAAGTGTTGCTACATGAAAAAATAGTGTGAGAATCAAGTGTTTAATTATAAATAAAAGCACAAAAATTAAGTTTACCTCGAGATCACGAAAAATCGCATCTTTCTTCTCCTGTGGGAGAGTCATGTAATTTTGTTCCCATATATTGCAATGTACTCTGTTACATACCCCTAGATAGGATGTGAACTCCTGACCATGAGATCCTACACCTGAACCACCTACTAACTCGACATTAAATGACTCGTCGGGTCCCAGAGTTCGCACAGTCATCGCCTTAGCTGGACCTCTCCCACGACGAGCAGCTGTAGCTATTTACATGTGATACGAGAAAATTGGTTAAGAGACAAAGTAATTCTTAAGCAATTGATATAATTAGAAATATTTAAACATATACCTGAAGCGTGTGAAGATGGACTACCTCCATCTGAAGGTGTCGCCTGAGGAGGAACAGGCTCGCGGGGTGCCTCTAAAGGTCGTTGTGTGGCAACACCTCTAGAGCTGGAAGGAGTAGACTGGGATCGATCTCTAGATGCATGAGATCGACCTGAGTGACTCTGTGGTCCACCACCCTGCGATGGTGTCCCCCCCTGAGACGTCCTACGGCTCTTGTTGAAACCCTTCATCTGTCATATAATAAGGAGATATGATTTGAGCTGAATCAAGAGTGATGTTTTTTTTTCCAACCGGAAGCCGATTTGCCCCATCCAAGCCCGTCACCGGGTTGGATGGGCCAAATCGGCCTCGAATTAAGTGTTTGGATTTTTTTCCCCAACCGGAAGCCGATTTGCCCCATCCAAGCCCGTCACCGGGTTGGATGGGCCAAATCGGCCTCGAATTAAGTGTTTGGATTTTTTTCCAACCGGAAGCCGATTTGCCCCATCCAAGCCCGTCACCGGGTTGGATGGGCCAAATCGGCCTCGAATTAAGTGTTTGGATTTTTTCCCCCAACCGGAAGCCGATTTGCCCCATCCAAGCTCGTCACCGGGTTGGATGGGCCAAATCGGCCTCGAATTAAGTGTTTGGATTTTTTTCCAACCGGAAGCCGATTTGCCCCATCCAAGCCCGTCACCGGGTTGGATGGGCCAAATCGGCCTCGAATTAAGTGTTTGGATTTTTTTCCAACCGGAAGCCGATTTGCCCCATCCAAGCCCGTCACCGGGTTGGATGGGCCAAATCGGCCTCGAATTAAGTGTTTGGATTTTTTTCCCCAACCGGAAGCCGATTTGCCCCATCCAAGCCCGTCACCGGGTTGGATGGGCCAAATCGGCCTCGAATTAAGTGTTTGATTTTTTTTTCCAACCTGTTTGTCAAATTTCTACTTCTAATGGATGTGTTGTTTGGAGTTGTACCTCTTCATCAGTTACACCAAATGTTATAGGTACGTCCACAAATTCTTCTTGATATGGTTCTAATTCATCATCACTCTCATTTTCGGTAATGTTATAGTAGTTACGAGGTAAAGATCTTGTCGGGTAGAAAATTCATTGTTTTGAATATCTTCGAGCATTTCCGTTAAATCATCATCTACGTTATCCTCTTGCCGTTCATTTAATCGTGTGTTATCCTCATTCCAAGAGCTAAGTTCAAATTCACCATGACATATCCAAGTTTGATAATTTAACCATATGCCATCACATATTAGGTGTTCTTTCACAATATTTCTTTTTAAAATAAATGTATTGCAACATACTCTACAAGGGCATTGTATTAAATCTTTGTGTTGTCCATGTCTATATTGTATCCTACAATCATCAAAAGCATAGTCTAAGAATTCTTCGACACCTCGTACATACATAGAATCTAATCTATTACGAATAAGCATCCAAGATTTGTCTAATAAACTCATTTCTTCTAATAAAAAAATCTCAAAAAAATAAATGACAATGTAATAACTTGTTTACTCTAACCGGACGTCCTCCAAAGGAAGCAAGTTTCAAGTGAATACAAGTCTTTTGAAGCTTCCTGACAACAAGGTAAAAAACAAATATATATATACTAGTCAGACATATAATCAATCGAAGAACATAATTTTCTCTTTAAATAAACCCTATGCCATAGGAACAGACTTGGATTGGGCAATGAAACCCTTCGGATTGGGACTTGGGGATTTTGGCCCAACTCAAAGCCGGATTGTCGAATCCAAACTCGGAACGAGCCTCGGAATGGCGAATCCGGCTTCGGATTGGCTAATTAGGGATTTTTTCCCAACCCGATGCCGGATTGCCCAATCCAAACTCGGAATGGACTTCGATTGGCGAATCCGGCTTCGCATTGAGACTTGGAAATTTTTGCCCAACCCGAAGCCGAATTGTCCAATCCAAACCCGGAATGAGCCACGGAATGGCGAATCCGGCTTCGGATTGGGGAATTGGGGATTTTGGCCCAACCCGATGCCGGATTACCCAATCCAAACTCGGAACGGACTTTGATTGGCAAATCCGGCTTCGGATTGTGGACTTGGGGATTTTAGCCCAACCCGAAGCCGGATTTCCCAATTCAAATCTGGAATGAGCTTCATATTGGCGAATCCGGTTTCGGATTGAGATTTGGAGATTTTTGCCCCACCCCTATGTCGGATTGCCCATGATTGTCCTATTTTATTTTTGTCATCTTAAAAAGATATTGAACAAATACCACATTTGTTCTAAATTTTGAATCCAATAAAAAACACCTCAAATTACCACATAAAAGTAAATTTGTTTGATTGTTTGAGGTTACCTAAATAATAACTAGCACATTTAACTAACAAATATCACATTAATTATAATCAATTTATCTAAATAAATATTACATTTATCTAAAAAAATATATTGTTACCTAAAAGGAGGTCGCTCGGTGGGGGCTGCAGCAGCGGTGGCGGCGCTCGGCGGCACTAACAGTGGAAGCACCGGCGGGTGGCACCGGCGGCGGCAGTGGCGGCAGTGGGCGGAGGCACCTGCAGCGGCAGCGAGCGGCGGGCGGCGCCGGAGGCAGGGGCGACGGCGGCGGCGGACGGCGCCTAGAAGAGGAGAGGCGGCGGACGGCGGCGGCGGCGAGGCCGGACGGCGGCGGCGGACGGCGCCTAGAAGAGGAGAGGCGGCGGGCGGCACCGGCGGCGAGGGCGACGGCGACGGCGGCGGCGGGCGGCGCCTAGAAGAGTAGCGGCGGTGGGCGGCGCCGGCGGCGGGGGCGGTGGAGACAGCTCTTATCGGCGGCGGCGGTTGCCGCGGCGGCGGCGGCGAGCGGCGGCGCCGGCGGCGGCAACGGCACGGCGGCGGCAGCAAGAGCGGCTAGGGCACAGGAGCAGCGGGGGGGGGAGGAAGAGGAGGGAGCGTCGGGGCGATATAAGAAAAAAATTAATGGCGACGGCTTCCTAGCCGTCGCCAATGGTGCATTAAGTTACATTGGCGACGGCTGATAACTTTCGACCGTTGAAGGTATTGGCGACGGCTCTAAGCCGTCGCCATTAGTTCCCGACCGTTGAACGGTCAACAGCGGGGCCGTGAACCTTTTAGCGACGGCTAGAGCCGTCGCGGAAAACATTGTTAGCGACGGCTTATGAAGCCGTCGCTAATTTACCTCATATTGGCGACGGCTTAATTGTAGCCGTCGCAAATAAATGTTTCAGCGACGGCTTTTTTAAGCCGTCGCCAATAACCCGTCGCTAATAGCCCTTTTCCCTGTAGTGCAGATATGTGATATCTCAACTTCAATCGACCTTTGTTCCAAGCACACATAGAAGTATGGAACTAAGAATGTCATCATTGTTCATGAAATCCGAAATACTTTTAAATAGATGTGAGATAAGATGGGGTTTTTCACGATCAAATTCGATATTCATAGAGTATATGTAATGATCAGGATATTTATGTAAAAAAATAAAATAGAAAAATAGTTAATAAATATTTATTATTATTTTACTCCCTCCTCTCCCTATTTATTCTTCTCCTTTGGTTATTCCCTCCTCCACCGAAACCGAATCCAGCGTCTGCCCTTTTCTCTCCCGAACCCTACCTTTTTCCCCCTTCCGGACGCCGCCGCCGCCCCCCTGTTGCCTTCTCTTTCCGCCGCGCGCGTGTCAACGCCCGCCAACGCCGTTTTGCCCGCGTCACCCCGGCAGCGTGCACGCAGTCGCCGCCGCGTACGTCCGCTCGCGGCATCGCCTGCACCGCCCTCAGCCACCGCGCTCGGCCGCCCGTGCTCTCCGGCGCCGCCGCGGCCCACCGCATGACCAGCCGCCTCGTGGCCGCCCGCCGCGCACCCCGCCGCCTCGGTCGCCCCGCCGCCCGCGCTCGCGACCGTGCCTCCCGCCTTTCAGCCGCCGTCTTCCGTTGACCGCCGCCCACGCGTCACCGCCGCCCGCGCGCACGCAGCCAGCCGCCGCCCTCCGCGTTGACCCCCTGCCGTCTTCGTCGTCACGCCCGCGTGACCTCTCCCCACCCGAGCCGTTCAGCCGCCAGCCCGCGTGCGCCCACCGCGCCACCAGCTGCCGTCCTGCGCCCGGAAGAACGCCGCCGCGTAGCACCGTGCGCTGCCGTGCGCCGAGCCCCTCTGCGCGGTACCTCTCTTTCTCTCTCCTATCATTCTCTCTCCTATACCCTTCTCTATTAATCTCTCTAGTTCATGATTTCCCTTCTACCAACAGATTTTAAGACCACCTATCCGGCTCGATTTTTCGTCGCCGTCGTGACCGCGGCAGTTTCGTCACCCGATTCGCTTTCTTTGAAATTCCATGCGCCGTTCGTCGTCGCCGTAAAGGTAGGCGTCTCGGCTATTCTTAGCATTCTAATATACTTGATTAAACCGTAAAAATCATGCTTACATCACCAAGATTAGAAGATTTTAATTAATGGGTTGTTTTGGATTTATTAGCATGTTTAGATAGAGTTAGAATAATCTGTTTAAACCGTGCATGTTTAGATTAAATTAGTTATTCATGTATGTTGGTCATCATGATAGGTTTGTATATGTTTAAACCTAGCTAGTTTAGCATGTTGCATCACGATAAATCGTAAACATGTATATCCCGATTTGATAAAAAGCCGATGTAAGTTATAGGCATAGTGGTGGTAGAGTTTAGTTTATTTTCTTTTATGTAATAGATAGTTCTGTTAAAGCATGTGATTGATATGTTTATGTTGTAGCTTGCATGATCCTATTTATATGCATCTAGTTTGTGCTAGATTGTGGCGTGGTATGCAAATATGTGGTGCATAGAACCATGGGTGTTCATCTATGCATTTCATGTTTGGATTGCCAATTTCATATTCATGGTTACTGTCTGAGTTATTTATATGCTTACATTGTGTGGAAAGTGGTTAATGCAGTGAGCTAAATTGTGATGGAAATGTACTTCACCAGACTATGTTAGTGGCCCGTGGGCAGCAGAGATTAGTTGAATCCGGAGCATCCTTCGATCCCGAATACCGCGATTTATCCTAAGTACTCCCCTGCCTAGGGGTACTATGGGATTTAGTTACTATATGGTAAATCTGGTGCTAGTTTTGTGATGTGGCTACATTATTCAAATGGAGCATGATATTTACTCAGACAGGTGTTTAGTTATGCATTTTGGCATGGATATTAGTGGTCTAGTTGTGACTTTTGATTTTATGTCAGGTGTATGTGTTATGAGCATACCTAGAGTAGTTAAATGTGCAGGATATGTTGGTTTTAGTGCATATAAAGTCATGTTATCATCTGGGGTAGAAGAAAAGCATTGTAATCATCTTAATTGAAGATATATAATTAGCTTGAATCCTATGTATTATAATCTGATTTTTAGGCTTATTATCTATAATATCAATAGAAATCATTATTATAGTAGGGTAGTTCAGGTGTAAGTCCTACTGAGTCTGTGGTGACTCACCCCTTCTGTTGTTAATATTTTCAGGATTGCAAGTTTAGCGCAGCAAAAGTGTAGTGGCATTTTGGAATTCGAGGAGCTAGTGATTCAATTATTCAATGTTAGTATTTATTTTGCTTAGATTGAAGTTTGTTGTACTCATAGATGGATGTTATTATGAATCTTGATTGTAATTTTAGTCTTAATTGGTTCCAAACCGATATTCTTCCCAGTTACGTCGCCGGATTATCTTCCGCTGTGCATGTTAAAAATCCGTGTCATGACAGCATATGACAGACTCGATGGCAATTCCTTACTTTTGTCTTGGAAAATTTTAAATTTCCTACTCATCTAGTTAAATTAATCATGAATTGTACAAGGTCTATCTCTTATTCTTTAAACTTGAATGAGCATCATTGAGATAAGATTTTCCCTTCTAGAGATATTTGCTAAGGTTGTCCTCTTTCCCCATCTTTATATATCCTATGCTTAGAGATTTTATCAGCCATAATTTCTCAGGCTGCTCAATCTAAGTTGCTTTCATGTGTTAGAATTACAAGGGGGGCGACTATAACACATTTGATGTTTGCAGATGATCTAATTATTTCTGGAAAAGCAACAAAGGACACTACAAAAAATAAGGTAACTGGCGACGGCTGGAAGCCGTCGCAAATAATCAAAAAGCCGTCGCGAATAATTATTGGCGACGGCTGGACCTCTGTCGCCAAGTAGTCGCAAATAAACCCGTCGGCAATAATATTGGCGACGGCTTTCTTAAGCCGTCGCCAATAAACGCATCGGAGACGGCTTAAAGCCGTCGCCGTGGTGCTTATTAGCGACGGCGCTTATAATAATACTGGCGACGGCTTAACAAAGCCGTCGTGAATAAGTATACTGGCGACGGCTTTAAGCCGTCGCCAATAGGTTTAGTTTACGTCCCGCGGGTGCATTTCTCTGGTTTGGCGACGGCTTTACAGCCGTCGCTAATAAGTGTACTAGCGACGGCTTACGCGTCGCCGTCGCCAATAGGCTCAATCTACGTGCCGCGGATGCAAAACTCTGGTTTAGCGACGGGTTTACAGCCGTCGCTAATAAGTACACTAGCGACGGCTTAATTGCGCCGTCGCCAATGGGTTCATTATATGTCCCGCGGGTGCAATTTCCTGGTTTCGCGACGGCAATAAGCCGTCGCCAAAATTCTAAAAATCGTCGCTACTTAGTTTATTGGCGACGGCTCCATAGGAGCCGTCGCCAATAGTTCTGCAATGCAAAACAAAAAACAGATTTTTTTGGCTCGCCGAATCCATGCAGGTTGACATCCATACATGAATATACATTATGGGGATGTTTCCATCAACCCTTTCATACATTTACATAACCCACAAGTTCATCTCATATTCTTTTTACCCAATATTCAATTCATTCAACACAAATATCCGAAACAACATATTCAAACACAAACACATTTCCGAAACAACAATCAACCACATATCCGAAATAATACATAGAAATACGATCAATCCACTTGTAATTCTACAACACTCACAAGACAGTCAAATCACATACATAATGTACACTAAGTTTTGGACATAAAGAGTACAATATAAGAAAAAATATATAAATATCATTCGTCTCCAAACGATCCTTCCTCATCATCCTCATACTCTTCATTGTCCTTGTCTCCGTCGTCGTCCTGATGAGATTGTGTTGGAGGTTGCCTCGATGTGGATGGTATGTCAGTCGGGAGTCTTTGACTAATATTTTCATATATCTGTGTCAGGCGTAGGACAGTTTCTTGAAACGATCTTTGTTGATCGTCCAACTGTTGCTTCAAAGAGGAAATCTCCGATCGACATTCAACGTTGACCTGAGCTTGCCTCTCCACCTGCTGTCTAAGCTCCCGGACCTCTTGGGACGTGGAGGAAGAAGAACCTCCACTTAACCCACCATACCAAGTGCTGCGAGTTTCACCTCGCCCACCACATCGGATCCGTCCCGGTCTATCTATACCGAAGACGGATATAAAAGCATCCTCAGGAGTAAGTGGCTGTGTTACCCCAGCATCAGAGGAATCGGATGCTGGGGGATTCATCAATTGTTGCATATTTTCCTACAATATAATTTTGTATTAAAAGAAATAGGGATTAAATGAAAAAAATGGATAGAAATCGGATTGGATGTTTTTGTATACCATCATCTGACGACTCTACTCATTGTTCCAAATAACTGCTCCATCTAAAACTTCGTTTGTCTGAGTCATTTGGAAAACCTCGGGACGAGTAGGGCGACGTCCTTCTTTTTGTACCTGTTTAAACATAATATGAACAAAATAAATCTATGAAAACTGAAAATTTCAAACAAAATATAAATTTTTATACTTACAAAATCTCGCTCTAACTCGTGTATGTTTGTTCTTCCTCTTCTATACGGCATTGTTAACTTATTTCTGTTTCCTTGATTTCGTTCACTCAACGCCTATACAGTTATACATAAAGACTTCAATAAACTGTTTCAATAACTTTGAAATGATATATATATATATCGACGAAATAAAAATTTATTTTACCCTTGCTTCGTCTCGAACCCATAAATTGCACATATGTAGCCATTGTTCCTCAGTGCATTGTGGAGGAACATTGGCGACGGCCTCCTTGAACGGTCGTCCTGCAAAATACTGAATACAAATGTTGTCAGCAAAGAATAGAATTTTTTACATTACTTGCAAAGAATAGAATAATTAAAAATTTACCTTTCTTTTTAAGGTGCTTCTCTGCTTTCTTTGCATTTCGCCCATATGTCTCAAAATCTGAGCATCTATAGATGCATTCCGTTCGAATGTAAAGTGTTGCTACATGCAAAAAGAATGATGAGAATCAAGTTTCTTAAAAATAAATGAGTAAAATAAATAAATTTACCTCAAGATCACGGAAGATGGCATCTCTCTTCTCCTGTGGGATGGTCATGTAATTTTGTTCTCATAAATTACAATGCACTCTATTACATACCCCCAGATAGGAGGTAAACTCTTGACCATGTGACCCCACACCTGAGCCACCTACTAATTCGACGTTAAATGACTCATCAGGTCCCAGAGTTCGCACAATCATTGCTTTTGCTGGACCTCTCCCACGACGAGCTGATGTACCTATTTACATATAAATTAGAAAATTAGTTCAAATACAAGGTATTATCTAAGCAATTGATATAATTGAAAATATTGAAACATATACCTGAGGCGTGTGAAGATGGACTACCTCCATCTATAGGTGGCGGCTGAGGTGCAACAAGCTCACGGGGTGCCTCTAGCGATGGCTGAGCCGCAACACTCCTAGAGCTGGAAGGAGTAGACTGAGATCGATCTCTGGATGTATGTGATCGATCAGACCGATTGGGTGGTCCACCACTTTGCGATGGTGTACCCCCTGAGATGTCCTACGGCTCTTGCTGAACCCCTTCATCTGTAATAGTATAAAGAGATTGGTGTTTGGATTTGTTTTACAAATTGGATGCCGATTTGCCACGTCCAAACCCGGGATCGGTTCGGACGGGGCAAACCGGCTTCCAATTGCGTTGTTTGGATTTTCCCCCAACCGGAAGCCGATTTGCCCCATCCAAGCCCGTCACCGGGTTCGATGGGCCAAATCGGCCTCGAATTGGGTGTTTAGATTTTTTCCCCAACCGGAAGCCGATTTGCCCCATCCAAGCCCGTCACCGGGTTCGATGGGCCAAATCGGCCTCGAATTGGGTGTTTGGATTTGATTTACCAATTGGAGGCCGATTTTCCCCGTCCGAACCCGGGATCGGTTCGGACGGGGCAAACCGGCTTCCAATTGGGTGTTTGGATTTATTTTACCAATTGGAGGCCGATTTGCCCCGTCCGAACCCGGGATCGGTTCGGACGGGCCAAATCGGCCTCCGAATTGGTGTGCAGATTTTTAACTCAATCGGAGGCCGATTTGCCCCGTCCAAACCCCCCGGTTTGGACGGGGCAAACCGGCTTCGAATTGGGTGTTTGGATTTGATTTACCAATTGGAGGCCGATTTGCCCCGTCCGAACCCGGGATCGGTTCGGACGGGGCAAACCGGCTTCCGATAGGGTGTTTGGATTTTTTCCCCCAACCGGAAGCCGATTTGCCCCATCGAAGCCCGTCACCGGGTTCGATGAGCCAAATCGGCCTCGAATTGGGTGTTTGGATTTGATTTACCAATTGGAGGCCGATTTGCCCCGTCCGAACCCGGGATCGGTTCGGACGGGCCAAATCGGCCTCCGAATTGGTGTGCAGATTTTTAACTCAATCGGAGGCCGATTTGCCCCGTCCAAACCCGGTTTGGACGGGGCAAACCGGCTTCGAATTGGGTGTTTGGATTTGATTTACCAATTGGAGGCCGATTTGCCCCGTCTGAACCCGAGATCGGTTCGGACGGGGCAAACCGGCTTCCGATAGGGTGTTTGGATTTTTTCCCCCAATCGGAAGCCGATTTGCCCCATCCAAGCCCGTCACCGGGTTCGATGAGCCAAATCGGCCTCGGATAGGGTTTGTCAAATTTCTACTTCTAATGGATGTGTTGTTTGGAGTTGTACCTCTTCATCAGTTACACCAAATGTTATAGGTACGTCCACAAGTTCTTCTTGATATGGTTCTAATTCATCATCACTCTCATTTTCGGTAATGTTATAGTAGTTACGAGGTAAAGATCTTACAGGCAAAACCCAACCCTTATTGGAGTTGTCATCCACGTAAAATACTTGTTCTACTTGACTTGCAAGTGCAAACGGTTCATCAGTTCCTAATTTTTTGTGTGTGTTTAAGGATATAAAACCATAATCATTAAGTTTAAAACCTCGATCCTTGTTATACACATCTCACCATTCACATTCAAAAACTATTAAACGACTATTCTTTTCGAACGATATCTCAAGTATATCTAAAATCCGTCCATAATAACCATCACAACCAGATTGGAGTTGATCCTTGACAAGAACACTACATAGTTGAGTTGATTTATTTGAATCTGCATTGAATGTTCGAAACTTAAATCCGTTGCATATGTATCCAGATAGTGATGATACAAATCTAGATGGACTTAGCGATAATATATCTAACTCCTTCGTGTATCTGGAAGAACCTATATTCTTTAACTCCAAAATGTGTGATCTAAACCACACCATGAAGTTTGCTTCTATTGTTGATCCATTATTAAGAGCATTTGTATGCTCCTCACGAAAACAATCGATATCAGCATTACGATTCAACACATAAGTATGGATTAACTCTTGCTCTCTTTCCGTCAAAATTTTAGGCACTCGCCTACATTTCAATGGTCGACCAACTGGTTTGAATATAGAAGCGTCGTCATGATCATCCTCATATGGAACACCATCATAGTTTCGATCTCTACTATATTCACTTGTATCTTTCATATATGTTGAAATAAACTGTGTACACTCCTCAACTAAATAACCTTGGGCAATCGAACCTTCGACTCTCGCCTTGTTACCGACATAATCTTTTAGCTTCTTTAAATATCTTTCAATCGGATACATCCACCGATATTGAACTGGTCCAGACATTATGGCCTCATAAGCCAAATGCACAACCAAGTGGACCATAACATCAAAAAATGATGGTGGGAAAACTTGCTCCAACTTGCACAATGTTACTGCAATCTTAGACTCCCAATGTCTTAAAATGTTACTATCCAACACTTTTGCACAAATGATCTTAAAATACTGGCATAAATCAACAATGGGACTGAGTACATCCTTCAATACTATCCCTTGAAATGCAAGAGGAATGATCATTTGCATCATGACATGACAATCATGACTCTTTAACCCACTAATTGTTCGGCTACTTACATCTACGCATCTACTAAAATTTGAGGAATAGCAATCTGGTACTCGAATATTCTTAATGAAATCAAGTATTCTAAACTTCTGTTCGTTGCTAAGCTTGTAAACTGCATCAGGAAACCTCGATGAACCCTCATATGGATGTAACTCTGGACAAATGTTTAAATCTACTAAATCTTTCATTGAGATAATGTTGTCCTTATCGGTTCCTGATATGTTAACAATATCTAATATATTATCACACACATTCTTCTCAATGTGCATGACATCTAAATGGTGCCGAATGATCAGAGATGGCCAATATGAAAGCTTCTCAAAAAATATACTCTTTTTCTTCCAATTTCTATTTTTTGACAAATTCTTCTTTAAATTTTCTAAATCTTTCTTAAATGGTTTTCCGAATCTAATAACATCCATTTGTTTTTGTTGGCTCCATATCTCATATCCTGTAAGCAACTTTGGTGTTCCCTTCGGACACCGACGACCATCAAAAAGATGATTGTATTGATTCTTTCTCCACCGATGTGCTACTGGCAAAAATCGACGATGACCCAAGTAACATTGTTTCCGACTATGAGCAAGTCGAAGAGAATGTGTTTCCTCATTGCAAATAGGACATGCCAATTTCCCTTTAGTACTCCATCCGGATAAATTTGCATATCCTGGAAAATCATTTATCGTGCTCAAAAGTATGGCTCTCATCATAAAAACTTCTTTTTTTGCTGCGTCATAAGTCTCCAATCCGATCTCCCACAAATCTTTTAACTCTTCTACTAATGGTTGCAAGAATACATCGATATCATTTCCGGGAGCTCTTGGACCGGGTATTAACATTGAGATCATTGTGTACGTGGCCTTCATACACATCCATGGTGGCAAGTTATATACCATTGTTATAACAGGCCACACGCTATACCTTGAAGACATGTTACCAAATGGATTGAACCCATCTGAAGCCAATCCAAGCCGAACATTGCGTTTCTCTAACGCAAAATCCGGATAAAGTTCATCTACTCTTTTCCAAGCCGGAGAATCAGAAGGATAACGCATTTCACCAGCCAATTGGTATGACCGTGGTTGGCAATGCCATGTCATCCATTTAGCCGTATTGGATGATATGAATAGACGACGCAATCTATCTCGTAATGGGAAATAATGTAAAACTTTCTGTGCTACTTTTTTATTTTTGTTTTGAGGATCATCTTTATATCTGGAAGTGTTACATTTTGGACAAACACTTTCATCTTTATTATCTCTCCAAAAAATAATACACTCATTTTTACATGCAAGAATTTTCTCATAAGTAAGTCCCAATTTCTTAACTATTTTCTTAAGTTCATACGAATTATCGGGGACACATGCACTATTAGGTAGCACTTCCTTAAATAAAGATAAGATCGTATCCATACATCTTCTAGTGAGACCATTCATCGACTTAAGTTGAATCAACTTTAAAATAAATTTTAGTTTAGATACATCTTTCACACCATCATATAAAGGTGTTTCCGAATCTTTTAATAATCTAAAATATTTTAAACTTTTCTCATTTGGTTCATCCTCATTTTGTCGGGTATTCAATTCATTGTTTTGAATATCTTCGAGCATTTCCGTTAAATCATCATCTATGTTATCCTCTTGCCGTTCATTTAATCGTGTGTTATCCTCATTGCAAGAGCTAAGTTCTAATTCACCATGACATATCCAAGTTTGATAATTTAACCATATGCCATCACATATTAGGTGTTCTTTCACAATATTTCTTTTTAAAATGAATGTATTGCAACATACTCTACAAGGGCATTGTATTAAATCTTTATTTTGTCCATGTCTATATTGTATCCTACAATCATCAAAAGCATAGTCTAAGAATTCTTCGACACCTCGTACATACATAGAATCTAATCTATTACGAATAAGCATCCAAGATTTGTCTAATGAACTCATTTTTTCTAATAAAAATATCTCAAAAAAATAAATGACAATGTAATAACTTGATTACTCTAACCGGACGTCCTCCAAAGGAAGCAAGTTTCAAGTGAATACAAGTCTTTTGAAGCTTCCTGACAACAAGGTAAAAAAACAAATATATATACTGTCAGACATATAATCAATCGAAGAACATAATTTTCTCTTTAAATAAACCCTATGCCATAGGAACAGACTTGGATTGGGCAATGAAACCCTTCGGATTGGAAACTTTTGGATTTTTTCCAATCAAAACTCGGAACGGACTTCGATTGGCGAATCCGGCTTCGGATTGAGGACTTAGAAATTTTGGCCCAACTCGAAGCCGGATCGTCGAATCCAAACCCGGAACGAGCCTCGGAATGGCGAATCCGGCTCCGAATTGGGTAATTGGGGATTTTTGCCCAACCCGATGCCGGATTGCCCAATCCAAACTCGGAATGGACTTGGGGACTTGGGGATTTTAACCCAACCCGATGCCGGATTGCCAATTCAAACCCGGAACGAGCTTCGGAATGACGAATCCGGATTCAGATTGAGACTTGGGAATTTTTGCCCAACCCGAAGCCGAATTTTCCAATCCAAACCCAGAACGAGCCTCGGAATGGCGAATCCGGCTTAGAATTGGGTAATTGGGAATTTTTGCCCAACCCGATGCCGGATTGCCCAATCCAAACTCGGAAGGGACTTCGATTGGCGAATCCGGCTTCGGATTGGGGACACAGGGATTTTAGCTAAACTGGATGTCGGATTACGCAATTCAAACACGGAACGAGCTTCGGATTGGCGAATAAGGCTTCGGATTGAGACTTGGGGATTTTTGCCCAACCCAATGCCGGATTGCCCAATCCAAACTCGGAACGGACTTCGATTGGCAAATTCGGCTTCGGATTGGGGACTTGGGGATTTTAACCCAACCCGATGCCGGATTGCCAATTCAAACCCGGAACGAGCTTCGGAATGACGAATCCGGCTTCGGATTGAGACTTGGAAATTTTTGCCCAACCCGAAGCCGAATTTTCCAATCCAAACCCGGAACGAGCCTCGGAATGGCGAATCCGGCTTCGGATTGGGGAATTGGGGATTTTGGCCCAACCCGATGCCGGATTACCCGATTCAAATCCGGAATGAGCTTCATATTGGCGAATCCGGTTTCGGATTGAGATTTGGAGATTTTTGCCCCACCCCTATGCTGGATTGCCCAAACGGATACATGATTGTCTTATTTTATTTTTGTCATCTTAAAAATATATTGAACAAATACCACATTTGTTCCAAATTTAGAATCCAATAAAAAACACCTCAAATTACCACCTAAAAGTAAATTGGTTTGATTGTTTAAGGTTACGTAAATAATAACTAGCACATTTAACTAACAAATATCACATTAATTCTAATCAATTTATCTAAATAAATATTACATTTATCTAAAAAATAAGTTGTTACCTAAAAGGAGGGCGCTCGGCGGCACTAGCGATGGCGGGTGGCACCGGCGGCGGCGGGCGGAGGCACCCGCAGCGGCGGCGGGCGGCGCCGGCGGCGGGGCGACGGCGGCGGCGGGCGGCGCCCGCGGGCGGCGGCGGCGGCGGCGGGCGGCGCCGGAAGCGGCACGGCGGCACCGGCGGCGGATGCCGCGGCGGCCAGCCGGCGTCGGGCGGCGCCAGCAACGGCACGGCGGCGGCGACGGGCGGCGGCGGCGGCAGCACGGCGGCGGTAGCAAGCGTCTAGGGCACAGACCAAGGCACGGCGGGGGGAAGGAAGAGGAGGGAGCGTCGGGGCGATATAAAAAAAACTAATGGCGACGGCTTCCTAGCCGTCGCCAATGGTGCATTAAGTTACATTGGTGACGGCTTAAGAGCCGTCGCGAATAATTTTCGACCGTTGAAGGTATTGGCGACGGCTCTAAGCCATCGCCATTAGTTCCCGACCGTTGAACGGTCAAACGAAGTTCCGTAAACCCTTTAGCGACGGCTAGAGCCGTCGCTTAAAAGATTTTTAGCGACGGCTTTTTAAGCCGTCGCGAGTTTACCTTATATTGGCGACGGCTTAATTGTAGCCGTAGCAAATAACGGTTTAGGCGACGGCTCTTTAAAGCCGTCGCCAATAATCCGTCGCCATTGACCATTTTTCCTGTAGTGGGAAGAAACAATGAATTTGCTTGCTATTTTCAAAGTATATGAATCCATATCTAGTTAGGCTATTAACTTTCATAAATCTAAGATTTGTTTTAGTCGAAATGTTTTACTTGCTACTTATGCTAGTATTTGTGCTCCTACCTGTTTCCAAGTAACCTCTAAAGATGACCTGTATCTGGGAATCCCATGGGACCCAAGGGGAGGTCAAACATCTTACCTACAAAAATTATTCTCCTCCTATGAGGCAAACAGGTAAATGTATTTCTTTGATTGAAACAGTTATCTGTTCCCACATGCGTATTTTGTCTACATCCAGATTCGGAGCATATACAACTATTAAGAACCAAGCAACGTCCTGGTTCGGATCATAAATGATACCTCTGATCCAAGAAGGGATAGAAAATAGGACATGAAAGTTAATGATGTCATCCCACCAAATCCAAAGGTCACCACTCCTATTAAGAGAGGGGATAATGAAGAGGTTCTTTATACCCCTTTTGAGAAAAAAATTCCCTGCTAATTGTAGAGAGCATTTGGTTTCAGATAGCAAGAAAACATGTGGTTTGATTGAACGGGATAAATGGTCTACATGTTGAATTGTCGGCTACCCGTTCCCACCCCGACAATTCCAAGTCACCATCTTCATTTTGAAAGAGACAGCTGTGTAATGTCAGTTGCCACAACCCCTGTGTCTATCAATGTAGAAAGTGTAAGGAATTGTTCATAAAAATTTGGTGCAGCGGAAGCGACGATTCCTATGGGTTCCTTTAGAATCTGTCTCAATCGGAACCGAACGACGAAAATCGAAAACTGATCAAATAGGGTTCGAATATACCTGATAGGGATTCATATAATCCCATGGAGAGGAAGAAGATGAACTTCTCAAGCTCTTCAAACCGTTCAAATGTCCGGTCTCCAGCACTATCCACACGAACTTCATCCACAACAGGTTCTTCTTTCGCGCCGGCCTCGAGAACTCTTCCTGAACGGAGCTCCATCGACCATGAACACCTTTTAGAGAGAGGAGGGGGTAGGGAGGAGACTAGGGACTTGGTTTTCACCCTTGGTTTGATGGGGTTTGGCTGAAACCATTAGTATTTATAGAAAATTTTGGAATTTTTCATAAAAACTCAAAATTTCTATAAATTACATCCTTGCCCATGTACTTGTGGATAAGTCCTTTTGTGTGTAACCCATTAGGCCCAATAGCCTATTTGGTTGAGGCCTAAATAAAATAGAACAATTCTATTTAATTTAATTAAATATATTTTCCGATAACAGATTAATCAGCCTACCGATTATGATAGGTACAAGCCACATCCCATGATCCCAAATGGCTATGGGGATAATCTCATCTCCATTGAGCCTTTCCATCATCATGGTTGTATGGTTGGACCTTTGACCTGAGTCGCCAAAGATACCTTGTTAGGTGGAACTTGTGCTTTGACCATTGACTTATAGATCACCATTTAGATGGTCCAGTATAGCGATGGATTGGGCACAAGGAAAACCCAATGTAGGCAATTGAGCGGACAATAAGGGATCGTCCACTCTTGGTAAGTGAGAGTGAATGTCCTATGTGATAGTACTCTAAATCCCTGGCTAGGGTAGATAGGATAATTGGAAAAGGAGTTTTCCAATTGATCCAATTCCGAGTACAAGATCCTATAGAGTCGGTACGCTAAGGAGTTGACAGTCGATGCTGTACTCCTTTTAGACCGGTACATTGGATGGATGAGGATTTATATTCAGGGTTTAGGGTTTAGGGTAAGATACCATTCAGGGTTTCTAATTCGATCACTTTAGTGAACTCATTCAACTAATTAGCACATGTATGTGTATCTCAGTATCTCCACACTAATGACCAATAAGATTGGTCATCCTCATCATATGAGAAGACATCACATACATTAGTCTATCCGGATCCTTGATGTCCCGTCTCAAGTATCCTATGACTAGGAACATTTAGATCAAATACCTCTAGATGATCAATCTCATTATCATGATCTCATCATGATTTAATCATCATTGTATTTGATCAAGGACTTCATTATGATATTCGTATATAATAAGAACTTGTAATGAAGATTTGCCTAGATAATTGAATGAGATATTTATAGAAATGTCGAATCATATCATATATGATTGACTTGTAAGGCATACATTTCTATCATAAAGATGTTCAGTTACCTAACCATGAGGAGCCAGCAAAGCCAATAACTTAGAAGAAGCCATAGCTAAAGTACCCGAATGTTTGCCACCAAAAACCGTAGGAAGATATTGAAGTGGTTGATGTCGAGGAGGTCGACAACCACCATTTGCCTCCCTGCCTACTATTGATAACCAATCACCATAATTGAAAACAAGCTATGATTTCATATAAGCCTAGAGTTCTTCCAGTAGATCATCTTTAATAAGAGATTTTAAAAGTGCCAATTGACCACAATCACCATGCTTATGACCCAACCGACCACAAAAAAATCTAGTTACACGTTCATAAGCCAACTCAAAAGACTTCAATGAACCATTTGGGAGATTAACGGCCATTTCCATAGGGAGTGGATCCAGGCAGTTTAATCAAACTTTAATCTAAGTAAAAAGACTCCAAGCTGCAACAATTTCCGGAGGAGGGCCCAAGGTATACCTATTTTTGATGCTATTTACATGACAATTTCCTTGGACAATAACTCTTGAGGTAAGTCATAGATATAGACCCAAAGGTCTCCATGTGAGGGAGTACTCCGAAGGTGCTGTCAGCGGTTTAGCATTTTCGATAAGTAGAAGATCATTGCTATAAAACCACGGAGCTCGCCTGCAGGCCCTATCTACTTTGTCTTCAAATTGAAAAGTCAAAAGAAAGGCATCATTTTGAAAAATCCAGCAAAGTCCAAGGGGGATAGGATTCCACATTTTATGTAGTCACTCCTTCAAACCAGCTGGCCTAGGTTTAGTAGAAGAGAGAACGTTAAGGATCAAACTTCTCTTCTATTTAAGATTATTCGAAGAGGGTGACTTGTCTAGTTGAATAGGAAGTTGGGGTTGAGAAGGGTTAAGAAGTTTTTTGAACTGCATAAGGATGCTATCTTCATCCGAGGGTGAAGGCTCCATGCAGACATAAAACGAAAAGACAACTGCAAAAATATCTCCACTCCAGCTTGCTCCTACCCAAGAAGTCGAGAGAAATTTGGAAACCCCTAGAAAAGAAGGTATTCAAAGTGCTTATCAGACACCAGTAACAACACTCCAGCCAAACATAGAGACTCCGAAAGTCCCTAAAAGATATGTTTGAAAAGATGACCTCAGGAGTCGGAAATACAGAGTGAAGAAACCTGGCCAAGAAAGACTAGAGACGACTAAGCAAAAGAAACCCGGCCAAGCAAGATCAGAGATGACTAAGCAAAAGAAAACCTAAAGATAGAAAGTAAAATAAATAGTGATCGATAACCAAAGAGAAGTAGGAAGAAGGTGGAAAAACCTTCGGGCACAAAGATTGGGCAGAAACTGATAGAAATGTATGTCCTACAAGCCAATCATATATGATATGATTCAACATTTCTAAAAATATCATATTTAATTAATTAGGCAAATCTTCATTATAAGCTCTTATTAGAAGCGAATATCATAATGAAGTCCTTGATCAAATACAATGATGATTAAATCATGATGAGATCATGATAATGAGATTGATCATCTAGAGGTATTTGATCTAAATGTTCCTAGTCATAGGATACTTGAGACGGGACATCAAGGATCCGGATAGACTAGTGTATGTGATGTCTTCTCATGTGATGAGGATGACCGATCTCATTGGTCATTAGTGTGGAGACACTGAGATACACATACAAGTGCTCATTAGTTCAATGAGTTCACCGAATCGACCGAATTAGAAACCCTGAATGGTATCTTACCGAACTGTCTATCAGGGTCTTCTATCATCACGGTTGCATGGTTGGACCTTTGACCTGAGTCGCCAAAGATGCCTTGTTGGGTGGAACTTGTGCTTTGACCATTGACTTATGTATCACAATTTAGATGGTCCTATATAGCGATGGATCGGGTACAAGGAAAATCCGATGGAGGCAATTGAGCGGACAACAAGGGATCGTCCACTCTCGGTAAGTGAGAGTGAATGTCCTATGGGATAGTACTCTAAATCCCTGGCCAGGGTAGATAGGATAATTGGAAAATGAGTTTTCCAATTGATCCAATTCCGAGTACATGATCCTATAGAGTCGGTACACTAAGGAGTTGACAGTCGATGCCGTACTCCTTTCCGACCGGGACATTGGATGGATGAGGGTTTATATCTATGTGGTAACTGATGATGGAAAGGCTCAATGGAGATGAGATTATCCCCATAGCCATTTGAGATCATGGGATGTGGCTTGTACCCTTCATGATCGGTAGGCCGATTAATCTGTTATCGAATAACAGATTTAATTAAAATTAAATAGAATTGTTCTATTTTATTTAGGCCTCAACCAAATAGGTTATTGGGCCTAGTGGGTCACACACAAAAGGACTTATCCACAAGTACAGGGGCAAGGGCGTAATTTATAGAGATTTTGGGTTTTTATGAAAAATTCCATAATTCTCTATAAATACTAATGGTTTCAGCCAAACCCGATCAAGCCAAGGGTGAAAACCACGTCCCAAGCCTCCTCCCTACATCCTCCTCTCTCAAGAAGATGTCCATGGTCGATGGAGCTCCGTTCGGGAAGAGTTCTCGAGGCCGGCGCGAAGGGAGAACCTGCTGTGGATGAAGTTCATGTGGATACTGCTGGAGACCGGACACTTGAACGGTTTGAAAAGCTTGAGAAGCTCATCTCCTTCCTCTCCATGGGATTATATGAATCCCTATCAGGTATATTCGAACCCGATTTGATCGGTTTTCGGTTTTCGTCGTTCGGTTCTGATTGAGACGGATTCTAAAGGAACTCATAGGAATCGTCGCTTCCGCTGCACCAAACTTTTATGGACGATTCCTTACAGAAACCAAGTTATGAAAGAGGATAAACAAATGTTGTAACAGAGAAGCCCGAATATGGACAACTACTAAAAAAGCCCCCCAAAAAATGAAAGAAGCTACCATATTTATCAGTAGGAAGATACAGAGAATAGATAGCTGCCCAAAACTACTAACTACAAAGAAGAAGAGAGAGCAGTGAGGCAAAAATAGAAAAAGGCGAAGTGACAACAAAGAAGAAAAGGGAGAAATATCATCCAAGAAGACGAAAGACTAAGGAGAGGTGAGACAGAAAGAAAAACAGAAAAAAGAAACCAAGAAGGGAAGGGACCAAGAATGTTAGAGTGAAAAAAAAATGAAGAAAGAGCACCTGAGAGAGGGAATAGAAGAAGATGGGAGGGGAAATAGGGAAAAGAGGACAAAAAAACCTCCCTAGGACCCCCCCCCCCAGAGGATGTCTCAAGGGTTCCAGGCGAACCTAGGGCACTGCTTGAGAAATCCACCGGTATGGCAGCAAAATGTTTCAGAGAAGTCAATCAAATTTATAACGCAACCACTATCATGACATTGTCAAATCTTCAAAGGTCATTAGTCACTCCATCTAAGAAGAAGAGTCTGGTTCGCCTTAAGAGTCCTTGTGAGGTAAGCCCCTCAGCTCCCTCACAAAGGGGGTGATGTGATGGCATCAAATCACTATTACATGTTATCAAATCATGTCATTACATCACCTCTTTGTGAGGAGACTGAAGGGCTCGTCTCTGGAGGGCTTCTGAGGAAAATTGGACTCAAGAAGAAAAATAAGAATAATGAAAGCCTTGCGGTAGTTCCCTCTTGCCATGGAAACCCCTCCCTCGCACGACATACTCCTCCCTCGAGTTGGTTCCTCCCTCATGGCATCTCTTGCTGTGAAAATCCTTGTCAAGCACGAAAGCCTCGCGGCGATTCCCTCCTAACGTGAACCTCTCGCTGTGAACAGTGCCATGAATACCTTGCAAAGTTCGATTGTGGAATCGGAGCTTTGGCCACAAAGCCTTAGTGGAACTATAACAAAATATTGTGCTTCACTTGCTATTTTGATTTCGGAGCCATCGAGACAAGGTTAAAACTTTTTCACTTGAAGGAAAGGTCAGAGCTTTCCCCCTCTCCAAGGAACCCTCACTTGAGCTTTCCACTTGTAGCTAATTGTTTCTTCTCATTTTCTTTTGATGTAATTTTTGTTCAAGGAGGGAGGAAGATCTCATCTTTAGGGTCTCTCATCCACTCTAGAGATTCAGCTTAATGTCTTTGTAGACATTTCACTTTTTTATGTGTGTTGGGTGGTGATATTCGAGTTATTGTTATTTAAACATTTTCGTTCTTAGGTTTATTTGTTGTTGTCTTCTATTAATGCCCTGTTGTGTCTTGACATCTTTTCTAGTCATATCCATAATCATGACTTTATCTGCAAGATCATGAGTCTAGACATTACTCACATTTTTACGGTGTGATTATTCAGTTTCAGTGTAGATGATCAAAAAAGTTCAAATCTCTACTTTTCTATTGTCACTAAATATTTACGTGCAAGTCATTCTCTTTACGTGGCTATGATCACGTGGGTAGATGAAGATTTTGAACCATGTTTTTGTAATTTATTTATTCATGTCTAAATTTTTATTTAAGTGTTTTAGTTTTTACTTTTTTATTTGTAATGTCCAAACTATATATCTGTCATTTAATATGAAAGTTAGTTTGGTTTGATAAAAATGACGGATAATAAGAATAATATTATTTTATTATTTTTAAAATGAAATAAGAGATTATTTTGTAATAAATTTATTTTTAGTTAATTAACTATCTTTTAAAAAATAATATAATAAATCGATCTCCATACGCGGCTTGAGCCTCACGTTCTAGGGTTTCGGCGCCGCCTCGATCCTTTATAAAGTTCTCGCGAGCCTCTTTCTTGTGTACTTCTTCCCGGCCGCCGAAGCTGCGGGATTAGGGCATCGAAAGAGAGGAGAATGGGGCGGAGACCAGCGCGGTGCTATCGCCAGATCAAGAACAAGCCGTACCCCAAGTCGAGGTACTGCCGGGGTGTCCCCGATCCAAAGATCCGGATATACGATGTTGGTATGAAGAAAAAAGGGGTGGACGAGTTCCCCTTCTGCGTCCATCTTGTCAGCTGGGAGAAGGAAAACGTCTCAAGCGAGGCGCTGGAAGCCGCGAGGATCGCTTGCAACAAATACATGACCAAGTTCGCCGGCAAGGACGCTTTCCACTTGCGCGTCCGCGTTCATCCCTTCCATGTCCTGCGCATCAACAAGATGCTCTCATGCGCCGGGGCCGATCGTCTCCAGACGGGGATGAGGGGCGCCTTCGGCAAGCCCCAGGGGACCTGTGCTCGAGTGGACATAGGTCAGGTGCTCATGTCGGTGCGGTGCAAGGACAACAATGGCGCCAACGCCCAAGAGGCTCTGCGCAGGGCCAAATTTAAATTTCCTGGCAGACAAAAGATTATTGTCAGCAGAAAGTGGGGTTTCACCAAGTTCTCCCGTGCCGACTATCTCAAGTGGAAGGAGGAGAACAGAATTGTTTCCGACGGTGTCAACGCTAAGCTTCTTGGCAATCGTGGTCCCCTCGGCAATCGTCAGCCAGGCCGCGCCTTTCTCAGCTCTGCTGTCTCATCTTAGACAAAGACCAAGGAAAGAGGAAAGCTTCAGTTCTACTTGGCGGTTATAAGTTATAAGTATTGACTGTTTATGATATAGGAATGACTTGTGTTCTATTGCTTCTGGATGTGATTTCTTTACAGCAGACTTTGGTTGCAATGTTATGATTCAGTTTGCTTTTTATCTCCGCTTACTTTTATTTATTTTGTGCTTGCTTTTCTTTTGCCCCGCTTCTTATGATTTTCCCTTGGGCACCTATTCTATGGATAGAACGTTCAGCTCCTTGATTATTTTTTTCCATGCATGTGCAGTCTGGAGGACATCACGTGAAATTGTATCTTATGTTATTTGCAGTGTTTAGATCACCTTAAATGTAGGGTGGTTTAAATTCACGAAAGTCTATCAAATCAATTAGCTGGAATGTTGTTGTCATTGACCAACTTACCAAACTTTAACCCGTTGACTGATCAAGGAACTAATGAGTTGTGGGAAACAATATCAAATCTAGAAATCAAGTTTGCAATTTTCAGTGGTATTTTCCATTTCTAGGTAATGTACATATGGGTTTGTATTAGTTCTTTCTTATGGGGACAGTTCAAGGCAATTTGGTCAGGAGTGTTAGATAGAGGAGCATAAAGAGTTTTATTTCAGACAAGGGGAATATCATTGTTGTCTTTTTTGCCAATCCTTTTTTAATAAAAGGTGCTTATGATCAAGGTTTTTTTTAATAAAGATGCAAGTCCACATATCTTTAAGCTAGTTCTCTCTGGCTTACCGCTTTATTTTATTTCTAGCTTAAGTTCCAGCATAGAGGAACAAAAGATCAGATCTACATGAATCCGCCCTTTTCATACCAGGGAGACAGGCCATGTCCCCATAGTCCTGTATATGGGCGATGTGCAATATTTGTTTTCTTTTTCTTTATTTTGGGGGGGGGGCTGATTTAGGTCAATATTCTTCTTCGATCTCTACTGTTTAGCTGTTCTCCCATTATTTCAGAGTATGGTATGGATCACAGAATTAATCGATCTGAATCAACATTGGCCATGACCAACCTGATTTTGTAGGTGTATAGTAGTATAGTACACCCCAACTGGCTGAGTTTTGTTGGAACTGATACACGGATTGTATAATGTTAGCGAACACACCTTAATCCTAGAGAAGATATTTGAAGCTATTGTGAACTGATAATGTTAATTTTTTCTTCTCATACCTGGGAGATGTGTAATTTTCATTTTTCCGTCTTCTGGAATATTGGTGCTGTGCAGTACTTGTTTCTGTTTTCGTTTTATTTGTTTGTTTGAGGTCCATATTCTCTTCCAATCTCTATCCGGGTTTTGCTGTTTTCTCTTTTATTTTAGAGTATGGTATGGATTATGGAATTATTCTATCTGAATTAAAATCGGCCTTGACCAACCTGGATTTGTAGGTTTAAAGTACTCTGCTACTGGTTGAGTTTTGTTGGAACTGTTTTCACCGATTCATAATGTTAGCAAATCTTAACTCTAGAGAAAATGTTGAAGTTATTATTAACAGATTCTGTTAGGAGAGACACCTTATGGGGTGTTGGGTTGCATGATAAATTGAGTTTTTGTTACAATTTTATGTTTTTGTAACAAAATTTGATAAAAGAGGTGTTGGGCAAACAATACAAATTTATGTTTTTAAAGTGATTTTCTTTTTGGACAAAAAAAGTCTCCTCTTTTTTTAACTTGTGGTCCCCCACTTTGTTTGGTAATATGTGGTATCCACTCTTTTGTGTTGTCACATCTTTCCAAGCATGATGATTTTATGTCATTAGTTAATTCATATTTTATGTTAATATAATTTTTTATCATGAAAGTGTATAAAATTTATTGTGCAGCCAAACACCCTATTAAGTCTAGAGAAAATATTTGAAGCTATTATTAACTGATTATTCTTGGGAGTGCTCTTTATTTGATATGATTGTGAAACCTTGAAAAAGTATTAATTTGAATTGTTTGATTGGAAAAATTTAAGATAAATCTGAAGTTTGATTTTTTTTAAGGTATGTATGTAACCTTGGAGTTTTGAGATTGAAATCGAAATTTGAAAATTTTTCATGTATGTGTATGTATTTCGAAATGTGTACATGAAGCATAGAGCGTGCCCGATTGGACCGGCCCCCATTAGCCTCGATTCTTTGATTATTTTTCTAAAGATGTAGAGTGTGCCCGATTGGACCGGCCCCCAATTAGTCTTGGATCGAACTATCATTTAGGTTTAAACTTGAGACGTAGAGCGTGCCCGATTGGACCGGCCCCCAATTAGTCTCAAGTCGGTTGGTTATGAATTTTATTTGATTTATATCAACATCAAACTTTAACTAAATCATCTCATATCAATGGATGTGCTGAAGACCGTCGTCATCATCTCCCCTTTCGTCTCCTTTTCTCTTATGCCCAAGGATTGCCATCTCGAATCTCGACTTCGTCTCGATGGGGTGAAAGAGAAGAAATCTCGAAGGGATCTCGGAAAAATCTCGGGAGATCGGATCTCGGATCAAAATGTATATATGTATGAAATATAACATAATATCTTATAAAAATAGGAGTACATAAATGAATTTACATGAAAATATATAATATATTTTGTATATTAACTGTGTGAATGAACAATTACAAAGCACTTTCAATACCAAAAAATGATCTTTGTGCTTCTAAAAGATTTAAACTTGTATACAATCTTATTTAATCTTATTTAAATATTAATATGGTATTAAATTTGTAACACATTTTCATGTGATAGTATAAGTGATAGTGAAATATATTAAATGTATTTACATTATCATAAATGGGACGTAGAGTAGTCACAGATCGACCAAGAAATTTTTTTTATAGACCAATCTACATGGGGTGAGATCTCGGCGATCTCGTATCTCGGCCCCTTGGAGAGACCGAGATTCTCGCGAGATCTTGCGAGATCTCGGCGAGATGGAAAACCATGCTTATGCCAGAGGAGGATAAAATAGAAAGGGTGGCCGCACAGATTAGACGACTAGATATGGGGATCGACTAATGTGTGACCAAAAGGGAATACGGTATGGATGGTGGTTTTGACCGCTCGAGACACACAAGACTTGGTTTAAACTGGCAAAGGGACTCAACTCATCGGCCGGCTATTGGTCGAACGTGCGACCGATTGGGTTGCGCGGGTACAAACAAGGAAGGGGGGAGCAGGCCTTCGCGGCTGGGATGAGTCGCGGCAGAGTGAGACAACCTAACAAGGGGGCAACAAGGAGATGGCGGTGGTGAAAGAAGAAAAACAAGAAGGGGCGGCCACGACGACTAGCGGCTTTGATGGTGAGGGAGATTTGCGGCGACGGTGAACAGGAGAAGAAAAGGCTGCTGCGGCGGCCAAAGAAGAAGAGAGGGGGAGGCTCGTGGCGACAGCGGAGGCACGCACGCACGCGGCTTGCTGTCTAACAGACAGAGAGAGGGACGAGCGCTGGAGCGCGGCTGCTGGCAGATAGAGAGAGAGGAGACGCGTGCGGCGACGGCGTAGGTGCGCACGTGGCTGGATTGTGGCCGTGGCGATGATGAACAGTAGAGGAGAGGGAGGCTGTGACGGCAGTGAACAAGAAGAGGAGGCTGCGGTGGTGGTGAACAGGAGAAAAAGAAGAGGGTTGCGGCGATGGCAAAGATCACATAGCGGCCACTGAACAGGAGGCGACGTCCGCGGGCGAGGCTTGTATGGCGATGGTGAACGGAGGAGGGCTACGGGTGGACAAGGATCGCGAACAGGGATGGCAAGGAGATTTCTTCTGTCTGTTGTGCATGAGGCGGCGGAGACGTATATACGACGACGAACGGGAGAGCACCACGACGCCAGGTGATCCTCACCTTCCCCCCTTCTTCCTGCCTTCTGTTTACGGTAGAAAACTCTCAACCCCCCTTTTTTGAGGCCTTGACGGGCCCTTATTACTGCGGCTGCTATCGGCCATCCGAGAAGCTCGCCTTCTTTTGCCATTATGCCTCGGTAACATGCGCATGAATTATGTCCCTCTTCAAACTCTGCCCGAGACGTTGTAAGAGACTTGAATAGGTTGACAACGGCAATGTCGAATGTTGCCAGCGGTGGTTAACTTTGGCTCTTGATGAGCCGATCAATGATCTTCAAGGGCATTGCCCTTGTTGGGAACTCCGATGGACCCTTAGGCTGTCAGAAGATCATTGTGACCCCCGGTCCATTTTGTTGACGCATCCGACCATTGTCAGAAGCTGTGAGAGCCCCGGCCAATGCTTTAAACCAACGAGAAAGCTTTGCGACACCCTCGGTTGTCCTTCGTCTAGATGTCGGACTGTTACACATGAGTTGCGGAAGCTCCGACGAGGACTAAATTTGATCGAAAAAATGTTTCGACGTCCTTGATCGTCTTTCGTTGATGCGTCAGAATATCGCATGAGAGTTTCGGCACTCTTCATACGAACCTCGTTGTCATTTTAACCTTGTCGACAAAGCGCTATTTGTGACGAATTCGGAAGATGGACGTAAACGTTACATCTTCGACGGTTGAACTGTATCGTCTTGCCCAATTTTATTTGTTTTTAAAAAATTTCCAGCATTTTAGATGTCAACAATGATAAACAGTTGAACATGATTTTGATTACAATGTGTTGTTTCAAATGTAGAACGGGCCAACAATATAGTACGAGTTGGGTCAGATCAGCTCAATATATGTTGGACCGAGCTGTAAGCAGGCCGACTTCGGTTCGCGCTGGGCATGCCGCTTGGCTGGCTTTGCTCCGGCAGAAGGCTTGGGCTCAAACCCGGGAGTGTGCGGTGATGCCCATGACCAAGAACTGCTGCAGCATCTCTTCAAAAAAACAAAAAAGCTAGCATCACCCGTAGAGTAAGTGGATTATGGAAATTTTTAATAATTATTTATTATATATATATTTTTATGTTGCAAAAAATATGATAAAAATGATACATTAAATGTTTGATATTATAGACTCATAAAATTAATATATATTAATATTTTATATTATAATATTAAATAAGTGAATAATATTGAATTTCTATGTTAACATTTATTAGTTTATATTAAGCATTATAGTATATACTATAGATATTTTATATTATATATTATATAAATATGATAAAATAAAAATATCTTAACTGTTTTATAAATATTAATAATAACATATTAAATGTTAATAATATATCTTTATTTTATATAGAATGAGTGAAGTAATTTTTATCTCTTTTTTATTGAAAGGTCAGAAGACCAAATCCATTAATGCAATGAATTAAGTCACAGGTAAATCAAAAGGGCAAAATTGGAAAGAGGGAGATTAGGTAGGAATGAGGGGAAAGTCCTCCACTGCCGAGGTGGCAGTAAAGATGAAGAAATCAATTACACAAAGGCACCAAGTAGGTCTGAGGACCGCTCCTTGAAACTTGTCACCTTCATGCCACCTTTAGCTGAAATCATTAACCAGTTCGAAACATACTTGATAGGCAGAAGGAGGATGCATTTGGGATCATCAAACCAGTCTTTAAAAGTTCTAGCATTCCTCGTCCACCATATATATCTCAAAGCATAGCCGGCAGAACAGTCTTCCACATACCTACATCGTCAGGCCATGGCTTAAGGTACTTCTAACGCTTAAGGAGAGAGCCAATTGAAACCGGGTCCATCTAAGGAACTTTACAGCACTTGAACATGGACTTCCAAAGAGTATTGATAATTCCACATTTAAAGAAAATATGATCAATGCTTTTCCCTCTTCCTTCAAAACATATATTTTCAAATAGTAGGCAGCCGTTCCCTACCAATCTTCTACAGGAACAACTTGATCTTGCTTGGAAGTGGTTGAGACCACACATCCTTGTACCAATTGACCTCCACTTCCCCATACTGAGTCTAGTAACAGCCTGCTCGACTGAGAAAATGTGCTTATTAGACAGAAGTCAAATCATTTTGTCATCTACATGCTCTACACAGCTGAAGCCATTGATTTTGAGGATAGTCATGAGCTTTGCCAGATCATCAATTTCATCATCTTTAAGATTTCTTCTGTAGGGAAAAAATTGGCTAACCCTTGCATCTGGGCACCAACTTATTTAAAAAGAAATGGAAAAATCATTGCCAAAGGAGAACTTGCTACCCAAAAGTCTTTCCAGAAAGCTGTACATTTTCCATTCCCCAAGCTAATGGATGTAGCAGATTGAAAGAAGTCCCAGTTATGCAAAATGCCTTTCCAAATGCTTGAGATGTTGCTAATGTTTCCGAAATTATTAATCCAAAACCCATTCCTTCCCACTGAATATTTAGCACAAACAATCTTGACCCAGAGAGTGTTCCTATGATGATTCAGTTTCCGCAACCATTTTGAGAGCAAGGCCTTGTTAAGGGAAGCAAGGGTGGACAAGCCCACCCCACCTTGTATAGTTCTACAAACATGGCTCCACTTAATCAAAGGAAGGCTCTTTTTGTCCATGGAAGCATTCCAGAAAAAATTAGCTTTAGTGCACTCCAGTCTATTAATAATACATTTCAGAACTTGAAGAATAGAAAAGTAGTAAAGATGAAGGCTTTGCAGAACCAACTTCGAGAGGACCCATCTCCCACCAGCTGTTAGCATCCTACTTTTCCATCCGTGGAGCATCCTTTCAAAGTTTTTCACCACACATTGCCAATCTTCACTCTTCAATCCCTTATCAGACAGAGCAAGTCCATATATTTTAAAAGGGAAAGAAGACTGGCATTTGAAATATATTATTAATATCAGACCTTTGACATTCAATCAATTTAATGCTAATAAGTTCACACTTATCCTTGCTAACCTTTAAACCCGTAATTGCTTTAAGGAGTGCAAGGAGGATATTAAGAGGCACACATTTATCGCACTTAGCAGAGGTAAACAGAAGACTGTCATCAGCAAACTGTAAGTGGGTAACCTCTTCGTTGTTAGTTCTTACAGAAATGACCTCAATCATCTGGGACGCTGCTGCTCTATCCCACATAATGCTCAAGATCTGACCAAGACAAACATGTGAGGTGAAATAGGATCACCTTGTTTAAGACCTCTCCCCGAGGAGAAGAAACCATGACCTTTGCCATTGATATCCACAGTGAACATTTCTGTAGAAATACACTAGTTAATCCATTTGATTCATTTGTGCTTAAAACCCATTAATTGCATAATTCGTAAGATAGCTTTCCAGCTTACACTACCGTATGCTTTTTCAAAGTCAAGTTTAAGAAGAACATATTGCTTTTTTCTACTTTTCTGGTCATGCAAACACTCACGGGCTGTAGTAAAACTATCCAAGATATTCTTGCCTCCAATAAAAGCCAAATGTGAATAGTTGGTTAACTTACCAACACACTTACCCAATCTTGTTGCAAAAACTTCGGTAATGATCTTGCAGCTACAATTGAGCATGCTGATCGGCCTCATATCTTTGATGTCCTCCACAATGTTCTTTTTAGGGATAAGTACTAATGAAGTGGAATTGATCAACTTGATACATGATGGATCATTTTCAAACTCTTTTACGAAGGCCATATAATCATTCTTGATAATATCCCAGCAATGGATATAGAAAGCAGCTGAAAAACCATCGGGCTGGAGCCTGAAAAGTGTCCATAGCTTTAATGGTAGACAAAAGCTCATGTTCAGACGATGGTTCACACAAAGAATCAGCCTCCACACTGTCTAACTTCTTTCCCAAGTAAAAATTAATAAGGGGAGACCACTCTCTATCCTTGGTAAAAAGTGATTCATGGTACTCTGCTGCGTGGTACCCATTATGCATATCCCCCTCATAATCAATACCGTTAATCTTCAATTTGTGAATAGTATTTTGCTTCTTTCTTAGAGAACCCATACTATGAAAGAACTTAGTATTCTTATCTCCTTTCAGTCACAATTCTTTGGATCTTTGCATTCATTTAATCTCTTCTCTGAAACACCATTCTCTGTAATCTTTCTTAGCCTTATTCCACTCCAGCATATTGGCAACGTCCAACTGGCTCTTATCAAACATTTGTCCAAAATTTTCCAAATTTGAGAGCCAATCCCTTCTGTCTGAGGTAGACCTGTTAAAACTTAAAAGTCTTCCTGGACCATTGCATCGTACGTTTCCTAGTCCATCTTAACTTACAGTCAAAGGTCCACGCAGCAGAGTTTGACAAGACAATGTGTTCTTCCCACCAATCTTTCACCAACTCTTTGAATTCCGCCACCCTACACCAAGCTATCTCAAAACGAAATTTATGCATGTTTGTGAATTTAACCTTCCTGTATGACAAATCCACAACAATGTGATCAGAAACTGACCTGGGTATGAAAAAAAATCAGCCGGAATACCATAAGCCTCCACCCAAGATGGAGAAAGAAAAAACCTGACCAGTGAGTCAGACCAGGTGAAGTTAATCGAATTAAAGAGGACCTCTATTAAACCGCAAGAGCTGACCCAGTCGCCGAACTCATTCATTTCTCTGTAGTCTAGACCACATCACATGACCAGATGCCTCTTCCGGTTTCAGGACCGCAGCTAAGTCTTTTCCTACACCATGGGTTGTTGTTAAATGTGATCAAGGTATCCCCGAGATCATTAAAGAAGCCATGCTTCTCAGGGGAGGACACTGGGCCGTAGACATTACAATTACATAGTTACCAAAAATGTCCAGAACCAATAAGACAGCAAGAAAATGATGATTCTCATAGACCCTCACTCAAGCCATTAGAAAGAATAAAATAAATATCTGACAACTTACCTACTTTCAGATCGTCTTGGTATTGGCCAAGTCTGTTTTTGTTTCCTGTAGTAGACAAGCATCAGTGATCAGCCTGACGGCCAATGATCATACTCCGCAGTTCCCTCTTCTTATTGCTGCCACCTTTGTCTCTACAATTTCATGATATGATAGTATTTATGAGAAAACAATGATAGGGATAGAAATCATTTGGTTTTCAATATTAATATTGAAACTCTTAATGCAAACAAAACAAAACATGATAGGTAATATAAGTGCTCACTTGTTTCAATTTTGACATTGGTATTTAAGCCTCTACAAGTATCAATATCAAAATTTATTCAGTATCATCTTTTATACTCCAATCAAATGTGTCATGATCTAGTTTTCTCCTTGTAGATTTGTTGTTTTAGTGTACTCCTGATAGAAAAGATATAATCCTAGTTTCTTAAGTTAATATGAACAAAGCCATGAATAGGTAATGACATCCAATTTAATGATGTTTACTCGATCTTAGATGATGTGTACCTCTATAATTCAAACGTCAACTTTTTTAAAATTTTTGTAGTATAGTTAACATTAAAAAATGCAACTAAATTTTAAAGTGATGTGCACAAACTTGTTAATTCCAACATCTTAATTTTAAGATGACATATTAGTTCCTCGACAAAAGATGAACCCAGAAAAAGCTTCTCGGAGATGGGGGGTTTCGCATTGTCAAATATTTATCGGCAAATTAACCGGAGATCCACTTCAATGGGAGGTCCCGCTGAGAACGCATATTTCTGTATCTGTTCTTTATTTTATTGTGTTCATGAGCATGCGGGCATAAAGAAAATTAAGAATTATATTTCATAAAGAGTGTTATGTCACCACATATACGATCTTCAATTCGGGATCTTGTGGTAAAAGATGAATGAAATGCCCATGGTGCCCTTGTGGCCTATCATCAGATGATGTATCCCATTGTAATCGGTGTATAGATAATATCTGACTATCAAATTAGAGGATTTAGAAAAAAAGATCGGCTCCGCTTTGAACCGTTGTATGCATTAGATATTCAAGAGTAACATACAGGTAACCAAATGACATGTTTGGCTTTTCCCATTTCCATGAAAAGAGGATTCAATGAAAGACTTTTTCGTTGATTTAGATTTTACATGAAACCAAATGAATCCTAAGTTTAATGTAATCGTTGTATATGATAGATATTCAAGAGTTCTAAATTTTTTTTATGAGGTGTTTGGTTGTATGATAATGTGAATTGTTGTTACAATTTTATATTTTTCTAATACAATTTATTAAAAGAGTTGTTTTGCAACAATTGCAAATTTACGTTTTTACAACAATTTTTTTAGACAAAAAAAGAAGGTTCGTCCCTTTTTTTTTTTTTTTACTTTGTGATTCCTCACTTCTTTTGGTCAAATACTTTTGTTATCTTATCTCTCGAAACATGATAATTTTATGTCATTGACTAGTTACAGAAAAAATTGTTTTGCAACTAAACACCCTGTTACAAAAACAATCTCATCTTGTACCATCGCATGACGTTGGCTGGGTGCTTTGTTTGTTTAATTTTGTGTCTAATTAGTATCTAATTATATCTTTTAGTTTCAAATTAACTTGTATATATAGCTTAGCTTTATAATTTTTTGACATACCTCTTATTAACGTTTTGATCGGTGTTAAACATATACCCCGATTTTACATCATATCTCGTCTATGAACCTAGTTTTGGCTTATGTAATAAATTGCATGCGCATACTACACTTTCCGTTTATACCTTTTCTTGCAGCTTTCTATGCACCATTTTTTTATTTCTTTGTTAAATTTTGTTAGAATGTTCGAGATTTCTGTAGGTTTTTTGAGATCGTACATCTTTTGGCAGTCTATTATATTGTTACAGATATGATTATAATTTATTTTAGGTCATATATGATTATGGTTTGTAAGAGAATATGTTTTACTTAAAATAATTTTTATGATATATTTGAGATCTTATATACTTGTAAAAAATTAACTTACAGATTTGTACCAGAAAATAATGTGTTTATAACTGTCATTAACAGATTCTGCTGGCTTGTTGAGATTTACAAGTCATCTTTTACCGTTACTTAAACATTTTTTTAAAAAATTTTTTATAAAATTTTGACAAATTTTTTTAAAAACATTTGAGCTTTTATAGATTTTTTGACGATGTAAATATTATCCGTATTTACTTCTCACTTCTCGGTTCTCTTTCAAGTAGGGGTGTAAACAGAATTCGATAATCCGAAATTTCGATTTGATTCCAATAAAAATTAACGGGTTTGGAAACTGTTTTTGTATCCTATAAACTATTGGAATCGGAATAGGATATTCCGATAACTTATCGGAATCGGAATCGGAATCAGGTGATTCCGTTTCCGTTTATCCAATTTCGATAATAAATAAATAAATAAAAGTAAAAATAATTAAAATAAAGTTAAATAAATTATAATATATAATATATAAATTAATAAAAACAAAGTTTTAAAATATTATATCAAAATTTATTAATTATATGTGAATTATTAATGAATTTTTGAATAAAAATTAATATTTAATATCGAAATCAGAAATTATCGGATTCCATTCCGATTTCGATAATGGAATCGAAATCTCATTGTCGAAGTCGGATCGAAATCGGAACATGGTAATTCCAAAATTATCGGAATCAGATCGGAACACCTTATCCTTTATCGGAATTGAAATCAAATTCTGTGATTCCGTTACCGAATCCTACCCGTTTACACCCCTGGATATTCGAAATATTAAAGCGCACCGGCGACCAGAATCGCTTGGGCGGGTAAGTAGTGGATAGGGGGGGAGGAGACTGGCAGACTGCCGCGCTGTGACTGTGAGCAAGAGGCAAAGGCGAGCGGGGGAGGGCCAGCCGGCCAGGAGCTCTGCTTGGTCTTGGTGCAGGGGAGGGGTAGAGAAATCCCTGCTCCATCCTTCGCAGTTGTCAATGGCGTCGATCTCTCCTTCCATCCCTTCCTGGTAACAGTTTCTCGGTCTCCATGTTCTCCCGTTGCTGCTGCTGCTGTTTCGCTCATTGGTTTTAACACTGCCGGCTCGACGGCCAAACAATCTGCAGTACTTGGCACTGCACCGAATAGCCCTTACGAAATGGGGAACGGTCTGAAGCGGTTTTTTCTGAAAGGGGGATATTTTTCTCCGCCCTGAAGTTCAGTTTCCGCCTGCGTTTTGTCGGTTTATATCGCTGCAGACGAGGATTTACTTACCAATTTGATGGCGTTGTCGTGCTTTTCGTTTTCTGATTGTGGAACCTGGGACTGGTTTGCGTCGGTTTAAGTTGGCTTTTACTGACGTGCGTCCGCAGGTCCTTCGAATTTTTATTTGGGGTTATGTGTATGACGCGATGGGGGTTGTTGATTTTGATTTGATTGACGCAGAAGAACACTTGGAAATTCAAGTGGTGTAAACTGAATTTAGAAACTTACCATTACCATTCTATTTGGCACTTCGATTCCATTGAACTTGAATGCCATTCATCTTTCTGGTGTTCGCAGTAATCTGAAATCTGCATTTCTTGGAGAACGATGCGGCACTCGCTGTGCTGTTGTTCCTGCTAGCAGGGCTGGGTTCTTGGTGAAACCAGCGGAGTGCAAGGAATCTAGGATTGGGAAGGTGCCCATAACGGTTCCCTCAAATGTGACCATCACGTTAGAAGGTCAAGATTTGAAGGTGAAGGGGCCCCTGGGGGAGTTGTCAAGGGCATACCCGCGTGAAGTAAAGATTGTGAAGGAAGAATCTGGGCAACTGAAGGTCGTGAAGGCTCTGGATACAAGAAGAGCGAACCAAATGCATGGCCTCTTCAGGTAACAAATTGTCGATTGTACTATTTGTCACCTTTTGTTATTCTGCATTTCATTTTTTTTGATACCATGTCATTTGGCCTCATAGAATTTGCTTTGGTAATTTGTTTTACACGAGTCATCAATAATGCCAGGAACATTAATTTATTGGAGTTGTCTTGGAACTCATAAATTGGCAATGCTTGTTGGTCTTTACTAGAGTCCTGCTAACCTGCTGACCTTGTGACTGGGGGGTGGGAACTGGGTGGACATATGAAACCTGTACTCCTTTTGCTGATAACTTGGTCCGGGCATGAAAATTGGCTGACTACAATTAAGAGTCAGCCAGCCTCATGTCTGCACCATCAAGACTTTTTAGCATGTGTATTTGACTTATCTCCCCTTATCCTTTCATTTATATATCTCAGTTATCCTGAATAACCTGTCTTGATTCTTATAACATGCTTCTATTTCTTTATCATCTCAGCTAGTTGTTCTATTGGAACAGAAACTACTGAAAAAAATCAAGAACCATCTTCACTTTAGTGCAACTTATACATTGACATAATGTAACAATTAACTGGACTCACATAGTGGGACAACTGTGACAGATGGGTACTGTCTCGGAAATGTGTGAGATTTGTAACAACGTTAAAAAGCTGCAAACTTATTATGTCTTTCTTTCTTTCATGGGGATCAGATGACCCATCTGAGTGTCTACAAATAAGGTCAGCCATGGTATTCCATGGAACTTTGACAGAAATGCCCAAGAGCAGTGGTTTGCAGATCTAACTTACACCTTTCTTTTATTCTAGAAGCAACATTCATGTGGACAGGTTAATATATGTATGCACACATATATTACACCTGAAAATTTTCAGCTGTCGACATTTTTCTTGATTTGAAATTTTAGATTTGATGTCTCTTCATGTTTCTCTTAATAAATTGTTGTCGTGACTCATTCAAGATTTTTTTGCTTGTCTGTAAGACAATAGCTGAATCGAAAATTGCTTACCCTACATGTATGTTTTTTCTCTTCTTGGTTTTGAATAATGATCCTTGGTCCTACCACTTGTGCATCAATATTTTTGTTTCTATCTTTGACAAAATAAATCTTCTGTCTGTCCTTACACATGATACAGGCTACTTAATTGCAACTTGAAATACCTGGAATGGTGTAAGGAGTAAGTTATGTTTTCTCATCGGCAAACTAGGAATTGGTCAATCAACATGTTCCCTTTTTTCTTCCTTCATCGTAAGGGGTTCTTTTCTGATGTAATTTGTTTTTTGTGTCTAATCTGACTCCTGCTACATGGTTGTTTCTTGAGTCTCAAAAATATTTGAAAATTTATGGTGAACTGTTGAACGAAAGCAGTTTTCTTGCACTTGAGTAAAGATAATGCACAAACTACTCATGGATGCATCATCGTGCAGTTGTTTTTCTTCATCATTTATTGATTGCAAATATAGAATTCATGAATCTGTTTTACCTTATGGTGGTGGTATTTTTATAAACGTGGAAGTATAATTATGATTTGCTGCAAAACGTTGTTTACAATTTTTGAATGGAAATACTGAAAATAAGTTGGTGAAAGCTAATGTGCCAGCAAATATGTCCTAGGTTATGTCTTCGAGCTTCATATTCTTTGTGTCATGGTCATTCTTCATCTATCCTAACTTCTCAGGTGCATCAACTGATAAACATAGTGACCCCTTGTAGGGGGCACCAATTCTTATTTGATCATCCGCTTTCACCTTTGTCGAGAGACTCAAGGCTTCTTGTTTCTAACATGGACCCATGACTTGTTTCTCTGACAGAATAATTTTGTTGCTTAATGTAGAACTCTCACCGACAACATGGTTGTTGGTGTTTCAAAGGGATTTGAGAAAAGACTTCAGCTGGTAGGGGTGGGCTATCGTGCCATGTTGGAGGGCCGGGACCTGGTTCTGAACCTCGGATTTTCTCACCCTGTTCGGATGGCCATTCCAGATGGACTGCAGGTCAAGGTGGAAGATAACACGAGGATTGCCGTCAGTGGATTTGACAAGTGTGCCATTGGCGAGTTTGCTGCTTCAATAAGGAAGTGGAGGCCCCCGGAACCATACAAGGGCAAGGGAGTCAAATATGCTGATGAAATTGTAAGAAGGAAAGAGGGCAAAGCTGGTAAGAAGAAGTAGAAACTGAATTGTATTTTCTTGTTTGTTTGTTTTGACAACTTCACCTTCATGCTTCTTGTATTCATATGCTGGCAATGTAATGTGTACTGAGAGCAATGTGAAAGCTTCATTCTATTGATTGGACATGCATGGTCAACTGAAGATAAACTCGACCTGATTATTTTCCTTTGAGAGAGAGAGAGAGAACTTTTTAAAGTATTGTCATTGTTGTTGTACCTTGGTGTTTGGTTGCACGTTTAAATTTTTTATACTTTCCCTATTTCCGTCTCAATTTCACACGGTCGAAGATTTGTTCCAAATCGAAATTAGACATATTTTTCTTTTTCCCATCCTGGGTTGATGATTATGGGATTTCTGAACGTTTTTACATTCCCAAAGTGGTTTTGATAGATCTAAACAAGTGCAACATAGATCCAAGTTTTAGCGATCTTGTAAATGGTTGGTGGAAGGAGCATGTTGTCATATCTACTTTGGCTATATGGAGATTTGTTAGCAAGCTCAAATGGCTTAAGAAGTATCTTCTCAAGGGAGATTTTTCACACCACAATCACAGCCAGGGAGACATGAATTTCACAAATTAATTACTTTGAACAACTGAATGATAATGGTCTTATCAATGTATCCTAGTGGAAGGAGTGGAACAAAGTTAAGGATGTTTAATATTCCTCGTGAGGAAATCAAGCGGTTACAAAGATCAAAAGATCTTTAGCTCGAACAAGGTGATAAGAGCACAGTTCTTTTCCGCACAGACATCTCTTAGGAAGGAGAGAAACGGTATTCAAAGACTAAGAGTGAACAGTGTAGGCTGTGTAGGCACCGAACTAGTAGGTAAGCATGTTGTATACTTCTATGGTAACTAGTCAAAATGAACGTGGTTCGCACGTGTGCACCTAGCATTTAAATTATTTAAATCATTTTTAAGAAATTATTTTAAACAATATATTTACACCTATAAATTTTTTTTGCGTATGCTTAGTTTACATGTACTTATCTTAAATTTAATTTGTTATTATCAACTAAGTGACCCCGATACACAGTAAGTGTCAATGTCATTTTTTAAAATATTAAATATTTTTTATTAATATATTTATCAACACTAAAGTCCAACATCTTATATTGTATTATTATCTATATGTAAACTAAAGTCCAATAATTATTAAACTTTTGATTTAATTATTCATGCTACTGAATGAAGTTGTATTTTTATTGCTTTCTATAAAAATTATAATATAATTTGTTTATATTGTAAAATTTATTTTTTATTTAGCAACTGTAAGTTAACACAGATTTAATATTATGCTAAAAATTTTAATGTATGTTACATATTCTTTATGTACTTTGATAAAATATATGCTGCGTGGCACTTGAGAAGTAAAATCTGTAGACTGTATGTTGCATATTCTTTATTTACTTTGACAAGGTATATGCTGTGTTCACTTATGAACACTTGAAGGGTTTTTACAAGTTGAGAATTAAATTCAAGAATGCCTGAAAAAATTAAATGAAAGGTCTAAAAAACAAAGACTCTTTACTCCTTTTCATTATCACATGGGTCATCAACAGAGCTCGAGAGTTGGTTGGATGTGTGTAAGTGATATTTAGGCATTCAGCCAGAGGAAGGGGGAGAAGCCTTTGAGCAGAGTCGTTCAACATTGAGATTGTTGTGGTCTTATACCACATTTGGGTAGATAGCTAAAGAATTACTTGATGAGGATAATGATTCTATCTACATTGTCTTTATCACACTATGACACTTATCATGATGTTGATCGACATTCTTTTAATGCCATATACCTTTAGAACTAAGATCCACATGCAATATCTATTATTTATTGAGAATATTGAGGTGTGTGGTAAGTTTTCATGGGGCATTGTAGTACTAGGATTTTTGTACCATCAATTATGTGTGACAACATCATCCAAACACAACTCAATTGGTGGATGCCTTCATCTATTACAAGTGCATATGTTTAACACCTAAAGTAACTTAATTTCTGTATTATTGTAACATGTTAAATTGTTACTTTCTTGTTTACTCAGATCTAGTCATGGGAACATATCTAGGTTGGTCGGTTGCATGTGCCATGGACGGTTGTGGACTTATAGAGGCATGAACCACTTGGATGCTGGTAAAATTATTTATATATTTTATTATTTAAATTTTATGGGCCACTTATATGAGATTTATGTATATGTCCTTTGACATCTTGAAATTTTATTGGTGAAACCATATTCATAATCAACCACAACATAAATTCATTCTTTTTTATACGAATGGGCTTGATATGGAGAAAGTTAGCCAAGTATATTTATATTTGTGCTCAATATGTTATTATTGTAAATAAATATTGAAATAATAGTCGATGATATTTTTATGTTATAGATTACATGGCAACCTTACACACAAGAGGGTATGGAATCAATTTTTGAAATATGTCTAGAGAATACTCAAATTTGGACTTCATTAATATCTCTCATTTGTTGTTTAATCATGGAGACAGGTCAAAAATATGTCTTAGACAATTCAAGTACATCCAAATAGAACCAGTTGATAGGGAGCAATATGAGTGTAGAGATAGGTGCGGACGTTGGGGCACTGATTGGACTCAAGTTTATGTTCACTATATATAATGGTGGAATGATAGAGAAGAACATTTTTGTATACCTGCTAATAAGAATATTGATGAAGAGGAGTAAATCAACAATATCAAAAATGGTATATAGAATGTACCATTCCATACTTATTTAAGATGCTCATGAAGGTCCAAAATAGTACTTTCCAAGAGACTTTGTGGAGCGACAATTTGTATACTTTTAATTTGTTATCTCATGTTGTTTATCTCATTTGCTTTTTCTTCATTCAATAATCAACACATTTATATCTAACCGAATCTGTTTTATGTACCTATGTGTACCTTTGTGTATGACAACTTCATGGACATTAACAAATATAGAAGATGCTAATTTCAAAAAATTACTACCAATTACAACAAACCAATATTGATTTTAGAGTTGCAACAACAAATGCATGTCAAATTTTATATTGCGATGCCCCTATTGGCACTGGCTACAAATCCAATGCTATCTCCAACTGAACAATGGCTACAACTCCTTTTGTTTTGAGTGGATGGGATGGTGTGAGACCTTCATCAACTCCAATGGAGCTAGACACATGCACATGATCCCTCGATGAGCACTCCACTGAACTAACAACGTGAAACACAACAATTGGATGTCATTGACGACATCACTCCACCAACACCTACCATCTTAACTGACATGGTCAAAATATAGTAGCACATCTTCCTTCAACTAGATTAGAGTTATCTCATCCTGAAGAGGAGGAAAGAAAAATTGTAAGAAGAAGGGGTGCTCCAAGGAGAGGGAGGAGGGGATGAAGTTGTGTTGAACTTATTATATGAATGTTTTAAACTTGTTGTGTTCTTGATGTGTATGTGAATTTGTAATTTTAGATTTATGGTGTTTCACATGTGTTAAGAAAATAATTTAGTTGAAAAATATTTCTAGTATTGGTGATAGGTAGAATTGGACACTGTTCATTTCTTAGCTGTTGATTGAAAAGTTCAACTTTATCAATTTTCAAGTTAAAGTTGAACTATTGTAGTTTGACTTTTAATTAGTGTCTCATTACTCCTCTCTAGAAGTCAAACTCCGATCATTTGACTTTAGCTTAAGGGATGATAATGTTGAACTGTTGTAGTTCGACTTTCAAAATTGCAGTGACCAAGGCCTTGTGTATTGAAGGTTGAGTAATGATAGTTAAAATTAACACAAGAATGATGTTTGGGGGATTTAAAGTCGAACTGTTGGAGTTTGACTTTTAGATAGGAATGACAAAACCATGCGAGTTGAAAGTTGAATTTCGACAGTTCAACTTTAAATTATGACAAATGAAAGTTGAGCACATTTGGTTCAACTTTCCAAGTGCATAGTTAAAGCAACTTTCTAATAGTTCGACTTCAAACTCACATCAATATAATAAAGTTAAATCATCTTCGTTTGACTTTAAAATTTTCACATTAGTCTTTTTTTACTATAGCTTAATTTTGTTCTTAATAAAGCGTCTTTGTTCTTGTTGACCGATTTTTAAGGGTCGTGATCAAGTCGGTTTAAAAAAGCCAGCTTTATGATTTTTACCTATAAGTTGAGTTTGATACATTGATTTTAGTGAAAGTGTGCTAGACTTTAAAAAAATGATTTTACTATTTTACTTTTATAAATTAAAAGTTACATTGTGCTAATTAAAAAAAAATCTGACATGGGGATGATGAAGAAGGCCTTGAGACTATGCAGGCTTCGATTGAGCCTCTTTCCCCTTGATCTTGTCAAGTCCAAGAAACTCCACCCTTTGCACCTTCCTCGATGGTGAGACTAGTAACTTGATAATTTCAACATTAACCTCACCGGCACCTAGTCATGCCCTCCATAACTAATAGGAATGTATATTGCTATGACTAATGGGGACGCTGTAGGGGAGAGATACACCAAACAATGACATCGTTCTTATGGGTCACTGAACAAAGAAAATGACAGATTAAAGAGAAGAGGGATGAACCATCAGAATGTGGGAGTTATGTCCCTTCATGATGGAAGCATCAAAGGAACCACTTGATCAATCTCTTTTTCTTAATAAACCAAACAACACATCACATGTAGATGACTATGTGACAATTGATAGCTGAAATAGTGCAAGCACGACATAAAATATGCCATGTGAACTAAAAATATGGTTATAGTGACAAAAAAATAGTATTTGCACTTTTATAGATTAGTTATAGATTTATTCGCTGAGGATAATGGTTGGAGCCATTTTATCAACCTTAACATGTAGAAGGTTTTAGAGGATGATAAGTCAAAATCCCTAGTTTGTTCTATCTTGGAGCAAGAGGTGTTTAGTGCTATCAAGAACATGGATCCTTTTAAAGCTCTTGGCCTAGATGGCTTCTCTACTAGTTTCTATATCAATTGTTGTGACACTATCAAGGAAGACTTTATAGTTCTTATCAAAGAATTTAAAAGTTATCCTAGTTATATCAAATTATTGAATTCTACTATGCTGGTGTTGTTACCCTAGAAGAAAACCAAGGAGGATGTTAAAGACCTGAGATTGATCAACTTGTTGAACTATAGTTACAAAAGCATTACTAAAGTCCTTTCAAATAGACTTAGAAAGTTCATTGATAGATTAACTAATCTTTCACAGTCAACATTTATTCCAAGTATATTTTTCTAGATAGTTTTATGGCAACTTATGAATATATACATGATCATAAGTATAAGTACAAGCATTGTCTTTAAAGAATCATGCAATTAATGGGATTCAATCATAAATATGTTAACTGAATCAAATGTTGTATCAACACCACCAAGTTTGTTGTTGAAATTAATGGGCAAGGTTTAGCTATTTGGTTCCTCAAGGGAACTCAAGCAAGGAAATGGCATGTAGAAGACTAACCAGATTGGGACTAGTTCCCAACCCTCTTTTGGGTGTGTTTAAGATGCTTAAAATGTAAAATAGATGCTTAAATACATGTAATATGATACCTAAATGCAAATGAATAAAAGGAAAAACAATAAAATAGCTAAAAATAAGGAGAAATGACATGTAAATCGAAGAAATAGCTTGTTGGAAGACCTGACATCCCATCTGACAGGCCATCAACAAACTCCATAAAAAATGGTCAGAGCTATTTTCTTTGCCTTCTCTTAGCTTGTGTGCGGTCTTCAATGGGCTAAAAATACTGTATTAAGGTAATATTGACTCTTAGAAACACGTGGGAAGAAGAATAACTCCAAGAAGAGATGTGTGTGAAAAATGGGAAGCCCTTAAGTTGGCAAGAAGATAATGGATCTACAGAAGAAATGATAAATAAATGGATTTTTAGGGTTTTTGGAGGGATGCCCCGGAGCAAGGGGTGGCTCTTGAGGTGGGTTTGGGGGTTTGAAAGTGACAAAAGACATATTAACTAGGAGAGGATGTGGAGAAGAGCCATAAAGATGCCGAGGAAGGCTCTTTTTATAGCCACTCAAAAGGGTAGAGAATGCAGCAAAAAACACTTTTCAGAAGGCCCAAAACATCCCAATCAATAGGATGTTAGACATCCTATCTAACAAGCATTAATGGCACAATCAATGTGGTTGACATGGTACCATCCGACACAACAAAAAGTTAACTTTTTCGTTGACATCGCGATTGATGGGACATTTTGATATCAGTTAGTGCAATTAATATGTTGCCCATGCCCGACATAGTGCAGTCAAATTGTTGTTTGGATCAAGTTGGTACCTGATGTCCTGTTAATTGGATCAGGTGATAAAACGGTGAAAAAAAGGAAAAAATTAATTTATTGACCTCTTGACATCTTTTTTGACCAAGATGTTAGGGACCTACAAGTAAACAACTTTCTTCATGAGACCTCTACAGATAAACAAGAGCTCGGATTGCACCCCAGTTTGTTGCATTTGAAAGCTAACAGGCCGAGGAAGACCATCCCATAATTAAATTGAAATAAAAATATATAGTATATTGTACATAAGCCTGGGAAGGCAAATTAGCATCGGAGAGCATGAATTTCTTTTGATACTTGGTATGACCAAATGGAAAATCAGATTAACTCTCTACTTATCGCAAATTAATACTGTTTGGCTAGGTAGGAGATCCTTCTAATTATATTTCATATAAATAATTAAAGTTGTTTTTCAAAGGCTCAAGGATGAGACTAGCATGGATCAATCCCAGATTGACAAGCATTACCAATAAAACATAAGTTTTAAGGTCTCAATCTAGCCAAATTGGCATGTCCACACTGACATGCTCCCTTAGCCATTTCATTTCTTGTGTTATTTAGTCTGTGTTGCAACCCAAGATCCATGATAAGAGATAATTGGAATGTATGTTCAAAATAGAATCTTATTTTCAGAAGAAATATCAAAGATGATGAAACATCACTGCTCCTTAAGAATCATAGTTGTATTGAGAATAACAGTGATAAACTATTAGGGTTGCTTGAGTCTAGTAACAATTCAATCCGTACCGTAATATCATATTTATACCGGTTGACCACGAAAAGAGTGAAAGTGCCTTGGTATGATTATGTCTGAAAAGAATATGTGACTTTTAAAATCATAATTTTTCTTTAGAAGATTGCTAATGGGGTGTTTGGTTGCATGATAATTGAGGTTTTTATTTTAATTTTTAAAAATTGTAAGAAAACTTGTTAAAAGAGGTGTTTGACAGCCATGACAATTTTATGTTTTGAAAGTGATTTTCTTCTTAAACAAAAAAAGAGGGTCTTACCTCTTTCTTTTTTCTTGTGGTCCCCCCACTTTATTTGGTCATGTGCGGTGGTTACTCTTTTTTGTAATCACATCCCTCCAAACATGATAATTTTATGTCATGAGTTGGTTTACTTTTTATTTTAATACAATTTTTTATCATAAAAGTGTACAAAAAATTATCATGCAACCAAACACCCCATAAGCATATACTACCTACTAGAGCCCATTTGCATAAGTTCTTTCTAGGTTTGTTTATGCATTGTGTCTTTTGCGGCTTTAGTGAGGAATGCATGGATCACATGTTGTTCAAATGTGGTATTATAATTTTTCTATGGAAGAGTATATTCAAATGGTGTTAAATAAGGTAGACTAAGCCTATTAGTGTTATCTCAATCATGCAACATTGGATTTTGAACTTGTGACCTTCGGAAGCTTTGTTAAGTAAGCTTATTCTTCTGCCTATGTTGTGGTCCATCCGGCATATGAGGAATAGATGCATCCTTGAAGAATGTTATGATAGCCCATGCTCGATTACTAACATCATGTCTTACTTCATCAAATATTGGTGGCTTACTTGCTCTGGGACTCCATTGAAGAAATATAAGTTTATAGAATACTTTTTGATTTTCAGCACTACATTCTTATAGTTTTTTCTCCTCTCCACTTCTATAATCTCAGTAGTCCTGGGATCTTTATCTTTATCTTTTTATGTTTTCCTATTTAAAACTTAATTTTCTTACTGCATTAATAGAAAATTTGGTCTTTTGACTATCATTAATAAAAATATTAAAAATGGTATTTTTTGTTGATTCCAATTTTTCAGCATGAAATCAGTAATCTCTAGCTTGGTATCGGTTGGTTTTTGCTAAAATCGATCAATTATAAGGTGAAATCATTCAAACATGGTTGATAAAACATATTATGCATCTCAATCTTTATTAATTTTGAAGATGATATCGATATAGAGGTGTGCAGAATTTTGTTTGGTCCAATTTAAAGTCATTTTTTAGTTGAGTTGAATTAAATTCGGTGTTAAAATCAAATCAAATGGTTCCATTTGTTTAGTTCAGTTTGAGATTGAAAATTAATAAAATATTTAAATATTTAATTTTTACATATATACTATTTTTTAAAAAATATTTTTATAATATCAAAATATTTTTATAATACTTTAACTGATTCGCGTTAAATAGTTTGAGTTGGTTTAGTTTGATTTATTCAATAGAAATGAAGATTCAAATCAAACTAAATCTAACTAAACCAATTTGGCAGATTGAGCCATTTAATGCACATCCATATCGATACAAATCTTAATGAAACGTTTAATCACCAATGTCAATTTTAAAATTTAAAATATTTAATTATTATTTTCAGATTTGAAATTTGCAGTGTGAACAAGACAAAAATTGCAATATAGGTTTTTTCAACGAATGCCAATATCAAAATTGGTGCCGTGTCATTTTCAAGACTCTAATCATGGCCTAAGAGCAATCTTTCCAGTAAGTTAACTGACCACAACTAAAGTTTGATCTTTTTCATATCTCTGGTTCCAAAACCAAATGTTTAAAAACAAGATTTTATTTTAATTTTAAAATAACAATTTTTGTTTGGTTAACTTTGTAAAAGATATGAAAAAACAAAGTAAAGAATTATATGACTAAGATGATTTCATTGTAATATGTTCTTGTTTCGCTTTCCACCCCTCATGTTGTAATTTGAAATTTAAGTTAGTTTGTTAACCACACCAAATTGCCTTCACGCTTCACTTGCTACGCGTGTCTACCTATTTATTATCGCTAGTAGAGGACTGTTGAAATAAAAATTAGCCTAGTTTCTTAACCTAATTATATAGTTAACGATGATGAGTAATTTCTGACAGGATAAATAATTTATGGGCGGTAAAAATAATTTCTTAACCGTGGTAGGTATCTTATATTATCATTAAAAACTGATTTAAATTATTTAGCTGACTTTCTAAGATCAATTATAATTCTACCTATACACTGAAGATAAATAACTCTCCATTTCTAATAAATAACTTGCAATAGGTGATAAAATCTTGTCTTTGAATCACAATGAAATCATGGTGGCCATTTCTTGGGAAGGAGCAAATATAGGGTCATTAAGTCACAAAAAATAGTGATGGATTCATGACTTAGAAGGATTTTGTGATTTCTTGGAATCTCATGATCAATCAAAGTGCATCTCCGCCACTTTTACTTGGATGTTTGGTTACATCTTAAATTAAGTTTTCGATATAAAAATATATTTTTGTAACAAAATTTATTGAAAAGGTATTTGGGAATGATTACAAAATATATTTTTATAAAAAAATCGGTTTTGGACAAAAAAGAGGTGAGAACCTTTTTCTTTTCTTGTGATCTCCCACTTTTTATAGATTCCATCCAATTCTTGGTAGAAGAATGGATTGAACCACCACTTGCACGAGAGAGAGAGAGAGAGAGAGAGAGAGAGAGAGAGAGAGAGAGAGAGAGAGAGAGAGAGAGAGAGAGTCTTGCCTCTTGCCTCTTGCGATGGTTATAACATCTCCATATAAGATTATATTAAGAGATTAACTTAGTGAACTATCAACAAACATCAATTTTGGAAATTGAGATGAAAGAACTTATGTGTTGCTTTGTTTGTAAAATTCGGCAAAATATATTACACTTGTTCCATGTTGCAATATTTTCATGGGGTTAATGTAAAACATTATATTTTAAAACAAAATTTCCAGTTTTAAATTACATGAGGTGGGGACGAAATCCAAAATATAAAAACATGTTACAATTGTAAAATCATATTAACCATGTGGTCTCTTATTTTTTTTCTTTAGGCCTTTTACGAAGTTAACAAACAAGAACTCTTTTTTAAAATCTAAAAAGAATCTTGTTTTAAACAATTGATTTTCAAACAAAATGATTTCAATAAAACAAGCAAGCCCCAAATGTACTTAGTCAAGAATAGTCTCACATGGCTAGCTAGCCAATTCTCCTTATACAGAAAGAATATTATTGATTAGCATAATTTCTAGGGCATTCTTTCTGTACCCATCCGTCATGTTCCTTCCAGAAGCTCAGCCGCATGCTAGGCATTTATATCTTTGATGTGACATATATATACTCGCAGGGAAGTAATTCAACTTATGAAGGCATATGGAAATGAAAGATTGGGATCTCTTGACCACCAAGATGGGGAATATCATCATGGTAAGGACGCACGATATCGTGAAGGATAGAGGAGATTATCCAAAATATTATCTTCATCAAAAAAAACTTTTAGTTTTCAGTCTATAAGTAGCAGGGTTCATGCTCCAAGCCAACCATATATACTCTTGCAACGCTTGCCTGAAGAGCTTTTTCTTTGCTCTCTCTCTCTCTCTCTATACTATCAGAGATCCTTCCTCTCTGTTCTTACTTCTTTTCTCTCCACTTCGATGGCCATGGCGATCTCTTCTCGCTTGCTTGCCAGCGTCACGCTCGCCTTGCTGATCATCTCATGCTTCGGTAATGGCAGCCGAAGCATAGAATTCTCTCTCTTCTCCTCTCTTCCCGTTCTCTCTATTCATTTCTATCTCGACGTCTTTTTATATGATTTTGTTTAATCAACGTTGATCCTTTTCTTTTCAGAACAAATTAAGAAGTGTAATCTTCCGGCACTGATAATTTGTACCATGTTTCCTGCATTTCTTTGTGGAATAATCCAGAAGATCCTTTTTCTTAATTTGATGGTTTTTTTATTTCATGTAATATTTCTGTGTTTGTAACACAATCTGGCCTTTTAATAATGTGTGCGTACATATATGTATTGTATTTAAAAAATGAAGACTCGTTTAATTTGGAACATATAAAGAACAATTTGGCATCAATATTGGCCATATCTGGAATCGACTGCAATTGTTGGAATCCTTGTCTTTCTACATAAATTATCTGTTTGTAGTGCCAGCTTTTGCTCTTGTGCATATTTTTGAAGTTTACTTTGTGGAACAAAGTAAATTAATCAGATCACGGTTTAATTGTTTGTCCATGCATTATCATGTATATATAGCCGAACTTCTCACGTTTGCTCATGTTTGCACAAAGAAATTAAGCCTTTTGTTTTGGTGTTTTTACCATGATCTCCTAAAAAAAATTCTTCAGTGTAATTCAGATTTGAATTTCGTTTTTTTTTCTGAGTACACAGCTGACATAACTTTATAAATATTTTGTAGGGTCTCTCAAGATCGTGAGCGCTCAGCAGGTATTTTATCAGCCATCCATTGCACCCTTTAAGGCCTCCAAAATCAACCAAACCAATATACTAACCCTACTCCCCATTCACAACCCAGAAAACCAATAAAGCTAGGCTCCGTTCAGCAACAAACCAAACGTGAACAAGAGAAAGTAGGAACTTGAAATTGAACAAAAAGGGTAAAATAAACTAACCATACGTACTCCCATTCACAACCCAGATAAGCATGTATACGTGTGAATGGAAGCACATATAACTAAGAAGGTAGAATTCAAAAATATTGTTTAGGAAAACAAAGAACATATATATACATATAAATATATATATATATAGAGAGAGAGAGAGATAGTTAGAGAGACAGGTATATCCAAATTTACAACTGCATGTTGTGTTTCTGGTTTTGCAGAGAACCTGGTGCGTCGCGAAGAGCACTACCAGCAACCAAGTTCTGCTGGACAACATTCGCTTTGCCTGCGCTAGGGTTAACTGCGCCGTGATAGGCCCCGGCGGTGCCTGCTTCTTCCCAAACACCCTCCCAAACCATGCTTCGGTTGCCATGAATCTCTACTACCAGGCCAACAACAGGAATCCGGCTGACTGCGACTTCAACGGCTCCGGAGACATCGCCATCACCGACCCAAGTAAAGCTTTTATCTCTATCATCTTCATTTGCACATATATCTATGGCTCACCAACATGTTTGATATTGAGTTTGTATATATATATATATACACACACATATTTTTAGTTATGCAGTGCAGTGCCCAAAACACTGACAGGTTGAGAATGAACAGGTTATGGGACTTGCAAGTATTCGTGAATGATGATGAGATCGGGCTCGGGAAGGAGCTAGAGCTGCTGCTGGCCTTTCCACAATGGGCATCATGAGTTCTTGGTCTTGCTGAGAAGAGTAAATAAAAGTTGATTTATGTTGGTGTTCTCTCTCTCTCTCTCTCTAAATTTGCATATGAAATAAGACAAGGACTAGATGTCCATGCATGTTAGTTTCGGTGATATGAGCAATATGTGTGTGAAATTTAGAGATGAACCGAATTGGATGATGCACCCTACTGCTTGTTTTATTTTGGTATTCTACATCATGCCCAGGTGCTAAATTAAGTAATCTCTTAATATAAAAATCATTAATTTCTAATTTCATGTATAACTTCTTGACTAATTAGTTTGTGATAAAAAAAACTTAATTTGATCAAGATAAGATGCTTATATGTTAATCAACTCACGCTTCATTTGATTGGTCTAAACAAACATTTGACCTCTATATAATCTTAATTAGTCATTAGCTTCACATATCCTACATTTTAATAAAATTCTAAAAGTCAGGTATCTTGGAGGATAGAAATAGCATAAATAATATAACATCAAGCAAAACTAAATTGGTTAATATATAAACATCTAACTTTAAAATAAGTATCTTGGAAGAACCGGTCACACTTAATAATATACAAACATTTGGGCTCTTCTTATCTTAGGAGCGTAAAGTTTTCAAAAATTGAGAGGTTAGACAAGAAATTAAAAGTTTGGATATTTATATTAAGCCAGAATAAATGTCACCTATAAGTTTGTACTTAAAGCTATATCATATCGTTATTTCTATCTTCTATCAAGAGATTATGTCTTAAAATAAAAAGTTAAAAAAATACAAAGAGATGCAATAAGAGGTTGAACAAGATAAAAAATCAAACAAACTAATGGGGTGTTTGGTTGCATGTAAGTTGAGTTTTTGGTACACTTTTATATTTTTGTAACAAAACATGTTAAAAGAGATATTTGGCAATCATGACCTCCCCCACCTCTTTTGGTTGTATATGACTCCCACTCTTTTTTGTTATCTCAATTTTTTGAATATCACAATTTTATATCATTCATTAGCTTATAATTATTTCAATATAACTTTATCCTGAAAGTATGTAAAATTTTATTGTGCAACCAAAACACCCAGCAAGCATTCAAACCTCTAATTGGGTTGTTGGCATTTGATTGGTCCGGATATATCTCAGACCTCTCCTCTTATTAGAGCTGAGGTTTGAATCTTTAGATTGTTAGATTATGTATATTAATTAATATCTAAAAATAATTTTAATTAAAATTTTAAATTTAACATGTTTGAGTTTTTTATTTTCTCAGATATTATCTTTCTATGGAGGATAAATATAGCATATGCAATATAATCTTTGATCGAGTACTAAATTATTTAATATATAAAAAAATTAATAACATTTTACCACAAAATAAAAAATAAATATAAAATTAATAGTTTAAATTATATATTGAAATTCTACATGGGTGAACAAAGGGAAGGGTGAGAATCCGAAACACCAAGAAAGCTTCATAATAAGCAACTCATGATAAGAGTTGGGATGGAAAGGAGATTATCTAGGGTTGTAAATAAAATATGAAATTTTGAAATTTTGATTCAATTTTTCTAAAAATTAACTGGTTTGAAACTTATTTTTGTATCTTAGAAGTTATCGGAATCGAAATTAGAATCAGAATCAGTTCATTCTATTTTCGTTTATCTAATTTTGATAAAAAATAAGTATATATATAAGTAAAATTAATAAAATAATGTTAAATAAAATAAAAAATGTTATATAAATTAATAAAATAATAAAAATAAAAATAAAAATGTTATATCAAATTTTAGTAATTATATTTAAGTTATTAATGTATTTTTAAATAAAACTTATATTTAATACAAATTTCAAAAATTATCTAGTTCGATTACGATTCAATTTTGGATTGAAATGAGAATATAATGATTTTGAAATGATTGGAATCGGAATCAAAACCCTTTAACCTTTATTGGAATCGGAATCAGATTATGGTGATTCTGCTACCGAATCTGACCCACTTATAGCCCTAAGATTATGCATCTTTTCACTTAAAGTTGACATATGGCTCCAATGAAATGGTGTCAAGATAAGACGACAAGTAAATGGAAGCACATGTTACTAACCCACATCATGTGTTACTAACCCACTCACTCGTTTATAAACCCTCTATATTCTCTTATCAACTGACTTTGTATATTATTAACCTATATTATATATTACTAACCAAACTCACTTAGGAGCACCTTGTCATCAACAATATATAATTTAGGCTAGTAATATATATGTTGTAGGCTAATATTATATATAAGGGGTTAGTATCATACATAAGGAGTTGATAACATATCCATGGTAACTATTATATGTAACTTGTTAATAATATATATTTATATATTGTGTTAGTATTATACGTAAGAGATTAATAATATATACACGGTTAGCATTATATGAACTGAAATAGTAATATATGGACATGGTTAATATCACATACTTCCTTAGTAATAATATATGAAATACTGGATGAACTCTAGACACAACCGGTGGTAGAGACAATCTATAAAGCAATCTTACCAATCCTCTTCTCAATTCAAAAACATCCAATGTACCTCAAATACAATTTACCACAACGGCCAAATTTGATAACTCCTTTGGTAGGTGAAACTTTCAAGAATACATGATCTCCTTCTTTAAACTACATATCTCACCATTTCAATTATGCACAACTCTTCTAGTGACTCTGAGTAGTAAGTAGTTTCTACTTGATAACTTGGATTTTTTTCATGTCTATCTTGCACCTAGTCTAGTACAATGAGGCTTCTTTCACCAATTTCTTCTCTACAAATAGGTGACAATGGAGCCATCCCAATACTAGAATGATAGTTATTATTATAAGAAAACTCAATCAATAGTAGCTAAAGATCCCAACTTTCCTACTATTCAAGAGCTCTAGCCCTCAAAATATCCTTTAAATTCTGGATGGTGCACTCTAACTAACCATCAGTCTAAGAATGATAAGCTAAACTAAATTGAAGTTAAGTACCCAAGGCATCTTGCGATCCCTTCCAAACTCTTCTAATAAACTAAGGATCTTGGTATGACACAATAGACACTTTCACCTTGTGATAGTTAACCATGCAATCAAAGTACAATCTAACCAAACTATTAATGGGTTGAGCTTCTTTAATTGGAAAAAAGTGCTAGCTTGGTAAGTCGATCCACTACTACCCAAACTGCATTACATTACTTTTTAATCTTGGGCAAACCTGTAAAAAATTCATAGATATATGCTACCATTTCCACAACAGAATCTTCAATGGTTGCAAAGGTCCTACTGATTTTTTGTGCTCTATTTAACATATTGACGAATAAGATACTTAGATACATATTCAGCCACATCTCTTTTTATATCTTCCCACTAGAAATGCCTCTCGAAGTCATGATACATCTTAGTTGCTTCAGGATGAATAGCATATTGAGACTTATGAGCTTCAACAAGAATTTCTTGCCTTAACTTTGCATCATCAACTACACATAACTTGCCTTGGTGATGAATAGTCCCATCTTCAAATCTTAATACATCAACCTTCTTCACTAGATTTTTAATTTGGACATTTTGATGCAGGACGGACCGGGTTGACACTCTAAACTGACTCTTACACATGATCCGGTTCACAGGACCGGGTACTTGAACTCGATTTGAGGGTAATGGACCGGCGTAGTTAGGAAACTACAGTACGGTTAGGATGCCTAGCTAGGTGAAATTTTGGTGGAATGAGAATAGGGAGAGAGGAGTTTAACTCTTTGGCATGAGCATTCACGACTGCATACAAAATGAACAAAGTAAATAACCAAGAGGAAGATTAGGAATTACCTCTTCGCTTGTAGGAGGACCCGACTGACACATACCCCGAGAACTACAATTCACAATATTGATTTACAAACTTGTCAAGATGCCCACCTCTCGCTAAGGGTAATAGGATAGATGTGGTTATATTCTCAGGACCGTTCAGGTTGACGGGTATCTTCTGGTTTGCTGTGGATGAATGTCGAAGAGGTATCGGGATGCCTGGGTGGATGGAAGAGTTGTTGACCCGATGTTGAAGCTCTTGCGGCGCCGACCCTGACGATGATTAAGATTGCAAGTGATGGAACTCTTGATGTTGGATGACCGAGGTAAGGAGAAATTGGATGGGGGATGAAGATGTGGCGGAATGGTAGAGAAGATGTGGTAATGCTCCTCACGAGCTCCCGAAACCGGGTGATTGGGTACCCCTCACGGGCTCCTCCCTGACAGAGGCGATGGAAAGTAAAGAGTAGATACTCTTACTTAAAGCTTAACTTCCTTCAACTTGTTACAATGAGGATACATAGGGAGGTATTTAAAGACCTCAAGGCTCCCATCAAAAATTTGAATTTCCCTCCAAACATATTCCCACCTACCAACTACCTATTAACTCTAAGTAATTACTACTTCTCACCTACCTAAAATAATTACTAGTCTTTAAAAACTACTCTTCTTAATAAGACTACCAACTACTACCTACCATCATAATAACTTTAATCCCTCTAATTAATAAAACTACCTACTAATAACTATCAACTCTCCAAGTTAATGAAATAATAATCTCCTAAGTAAGAAGAGGTGAATGACCATCATGAGTCAGCTCCAAGCCAGATGCTGCTAGCTACCAGATCTTGGTGTGGACCGGTCCAATTTGATCGAGGATATTGTCTCGAATCGGTGTCCCCTTCACATTTCATTCTTGGGCCAATTTCATTTTATCCACTAGGTCTGACTCAATAGTCAGTTGAGCCATGAAAGATGATAATTGATTAACTGAGATTTTTAGAGTATGGTCAATAAAAGGTTCCATACCTTTACACCCTTGATATAGCTATAAGGCCATCAACTTCTTTCTACTCGAAGCATCCACCACAATGTTTGCTTTGCTAGGGTAATAATTCAGGCTTAAATCATAGTCTTTCAAGTACTCCACCCATCCTTTTGGCCTCATATCAAATCTTTCTAAGTAAAAATATATTTCAAGCTTTTGTGGTCTATGAATGCCTCAAATACTTTGCCATACAAATAATGCCTCCAAACCTATAATGCATGAATCACAACTGCCATTACTAAATGCTCTTCCTAATTGGGAGAACAAATCAAAAATATCATCAATGAAAACAACCATGAACTGATCTAAGGACTCCTAAAAATTTGATTCATCAAGCTCATAAAAGTTGCACGAGCAATGGTGAGACCAAAAGGCATCATCAAGAACTCATAGTGGTCATAGCGATTTCAAAAAATCATTTTAGATACATCCTCCTTCTTGATTTTCGACTGGTGATATACAGATTTCAAATCAATCTTGTAAAAGACTCTAGCATTTTGTAGTTGATCAATCAAGTTATCAATGCATGACAAAGGATACTTGGTCTTAATTGTAACCTAATTCAGCTTTTGCTAATCACTACACAATCCTAAAGACCCATCCTTCTTCCTTACCAACAGAACTGGTGCACCCAAGGAGACACACTAGGATGAATAAAACTCTTGTCTACTAGCTCTTGCAATTGCTTCTTAAGCTCTCTCAATTCAATAGGTGTCATTCAGTATGGAGCAATAGAAATAGGGGCTGCCCCAAGAAGAAGATCTATAGTAAAATCAATATCCTTAGTAGGTGGTAGCATAGGTAACTCTTCAAGAAAACATCTTGATACTTACATACAATCTACACTTTCTCAACTAACTATTTGACCCTGAGTCATCTACTTTAGTGACACATACAAGATATACATCATGTTGATTATTTATCAACTTTGATGTTTCATAGCAAAAATTATCATCTTTGACTTTTTATAACCTTGGCATGTATAAAAGAAAACATTTTCACCAGGTGTATAAAAAATAGCCTTCTTTCCATGATAATCTAGGATGGCTGTAGGCACCCGGATGAGCCGGCTCGGCTCGCGCGTGCGTCGTGTGAGAGAGAGAGGAAGAAGAGAATAAATGTGTGTGTAGTGAAAGTGAAGTGTGTGGTCGCCAGGAGCCGAAGGCTCCAAAGTGTGATAAGCAAATGAACTAGAAGAAGAAGGAGTTTGACCGTCGTACCTTGGGGATGTAAACGGGGAGATTGTTTGGTTCTAACTTCTCCTTTCTCGGCCAGCCGAGAGGGGAGAGCTTTAGAGAGTTCTTTCACCTACGATCGGATTGAAGCTTCACTCCGGTCGATTCATCTAAGAATGTCCTGCATAAAACATGAAGAAAAACAAATGAAGATCATTAGCTCTGGCGTGAGTGTAGCATCATGCTTGATAAAGACTCTGAATCATGCAAAAGGGAATGAACTAACCGGATCGGGACGGAATCCCAACCCCTATTTTTGATAGGTTTTTAAACATATATGAGATGCAAAATGATCAAATGCATGCTAAATAACATGATGAACCATTCTAAGATGAAAAAGGGAGACAAAAACTTGATCAAACGGGCGATCGGACTCCGAAAATGGCAAAACGAGCTTCTGCCCCTGCTGGTGCCCTATATATAGGGCGCTAGCTGCAGGTGCCCCCCTTATGGGGCGCGTTGACCAAGTTCAAAGCACCCTGTATACGGGGCACTAAGTCTGGCCCGAACAGATTTTCTTCCCCTCTTCGCGATGCCGCTCCGGAGTGCTGGGCGGCTTCCGGGATGAAGTAGGGGCTCCTCCTTGTAGACAATATGCAAATGAAGCTAATGAAAGGTGGTTTGGGTGCTGGATGCAAGAGGAGAGACGGATAGAAGCTCTCAAAGTTGGAGAAAAAACATGTTTCTGGGTGACAGAAACAGAAGGTTTTTCGGGTTTTTGGTGGACTATTTTGGATCGGTTTGAAAGGCTATGGGAGGTGAGAATGGCTTGGAAACGTAGTCTTGGATGGGCTCTAAGATGGTACGGACCTGGAACCTCCTCCAAGCTCCAAATGGAGGTCTATTTATAGCTCAAAAGAGGGCACTTTGGCCATTTCCGAAAAGCAGTGCCACGCGGCATAGCGCCCTATATATGGGGCGCCAGCATCATGAGGTCCGTCAGATCGACAAGACGAGTCACTGCGGGGGGTCAAATCAGCCGGTCGAATCGATTTGATTTGGTGCCAGGCGCCCTATATACAGGGTGTTCGGCCTGGCCGATTGCTCTATCGATCCCCTTCGGAATGTGCCAAAAACTTGATCTGTCCGGAAAACATGCTTTGCTTTAAATATTCTCCATGAAAACAAGAATTTAAACTCTCCAACTAGGCCAAAATTGCGTGTCTACAATGGCATGATAATGTTCTATCCAATCCATCCCTAAAATAATATCAAATCTTTTATATCCAGTATATACAACTTAGCTTCCAGAAAATTCCCATTGATCTCTATATCACAATGTGGCATACGATAAGATACTACTAGCATTTGCCCAAATGGGATGCTTACCACCATAGGCTCGCATTCCTCCACAAGATATTCATAATTTTTAAATAAAAAGGTAGAGAAATAAAAAGATATAAAAGAATATGTAGCTCTTGAAGAAATAAAGTATGAGCTGGAGTGGGGGCAAGATGGCCACTTTATCCACACCTGAAACAAGCTCCTAGTACATAACAACACTTGCCTAAGATGATTCTTTGCACAATGGCTACATCCGACTCTCTTTACAAGATCAATATGTGATGTAACAAGCCTCTTTCTGTTTCCATCATTCTACTATTGTTGACCATGAGTTGGTGGCTTGTTGCTTTGAACAATCATCATGTAGGAATCAAGATCTTCTTCAAGTATGCATGCAACCTCATAAGTAGATGTCATTCTGGGCCACATAGTAGCAATCAACTTGCTTTCAATATCTCCTTTACACAAGCTTCTTGGCCCACTAAAACTCGTCTTCACACAAATGTGGTGCATATGCTTCAAGTTTAATGAATTTGCCCTCATATTCTATCATAATCATATTCCCTTGTGTCAAACTATTAAATTTCTTCTTCTTGGAGTAGCGCAATTGTGATATAAAATTGTCCTTGAATAGCCTCAAGAAGTCTTCTGATGCTATCGCCTACTCAGGAATGTCAAAGAAATTATTCTTTAAGATAGACTTCGACCAAGGTTTTGCTAAATTCTACAACATATGACTAGCCAAGCATACTCTGTTCTCAAGTGAAAATAGGATTGTCTTGTAGATCTTCATAGTTTTCTTGACCCCACTATTAGATATCTTTAAATCTCTTTCATCTATAAATATAGGTGGATTCACCCTATGAAAGTGCTCATTCAAACCACTAGGTGGGTGATCGGCCCTTACAAGCTAGGTTTGATCTTGAACCTACATAGTTTAGGCTTCCAATACTGTTGAGCTGTTAACTCTTCCAATGAGCTATTTCACTTGTTTTCCAGGAAATCAATTCATTAATACAAGAATTTCGACGTCCTCTAAGAAGACATGAATTTTAACTTCCATGACTATGCTAAATTTGCATGTATATAGTCAAGACTTGAAGGTGAAGGGGCCATTGGGGGAGTTGTCAAGGACATACCTAGGTGAAGTAACTATGGTGAAGGAAGAATCTGAGCAACTGAAGGTCGTGAAGGCTTTTGATACAAGAAGAACAAATCAAATGCATAGCCTTTTTCGGTAACCAATTGTCTATTGTACTATTTGTTACCTTTTGTTATTCTACTTTTCGCTTTTCTTATATCACTTCCTTTGGCCTAGAAATCCGCTTTGGTAATTTTTTTTTTCACGTGGCATCAATAATGTTAGGAACATTAATTTATTGGAGTTGTCTCAGATCTCATGTATCAGCAATGCTTGTTGGTATTTACTAGAGTCCTGCCAACTTGGTCCAGACATGAAAAATGGTCTACAATCATAGTCAACTCATTTGCATCGTCAAAACCTTTTATATGTGCATTTGACTTATCTCTCCTCATCCTTTCATTTATATATCACAGTTATCCTGAATAAGTTGTCTTGATTCTTATAATACGCTTCTATTTCTTTATCATCTCAACTAGTTGTTTTATTGGAATAGAAAACATTGAAAAAATAATCTAGAACCATCTTATATTTTCTTTATGTACAAGGGACTTTAGTGCAACTTAAATAGAGACATAATGTAACAATTAGCTAGGCACAGGTTGGAGAATAGTGACAGATGGGTACTGTCTCAGAAACATGTGATATTTGTAACAATGTTAAAAGGCTTTTAACTTATCATGTATTTTTAGGGGGATCAGATGACCCCACGGAATGTCTAGAACTAGGGTTAGCCATGGTGTTCCTTGGAAGTATGACAAAACTGCCCAAGAGCAGTAGTTTGTAGGTCTAACTTATATACACAATTTTCATTCTAGAAGCAACATTCATGTGGACATATTAATATTTGTATGTGATAGAAATGTATGCCGTACAAGCCAATCGTATGTGATATGATTTTACATTTCTTGTAATATCTTATTCACTATTAATAGTTTTTTCTCCATTACTTATACTATCTAGATACGTCTATTGTAATAAAGTCCTAAGTTGCATACAATGATGATTGAATCATGATGAGATCATGATAATGAGATCGATCATCTAGAAACATATGATTTAAATGTTCTTAGTCATAAGATCTTTGAAACATGACATCAAGGATCCGATAAGACTAGTGTATATGATATTTTCTCATATAATGAGGATGATTAATCTTATTAGTCATCAGTGTGGGGACACTAAGATACATGCACAGGTGCTCATTAGAAGAATGAGTTCACTGAACTGACCAGTATGGAATCGTTGAATGGTATCTTACTAAATTGTCGATCCGGGTATTATATCATTATGGTTGTACGGTTAGCTCTTTGACATGAGTCGCCAAAGATGTCTTGCTGAGTGTACCATGTACTTTGACTATTGATTTATGGACCACTTAGCATTGTGGTTCTATATAGTTAATAAATTGGGTATATGGAAAACTCGGTGGAGGTAATTGAGCGGACAATAGGAGATTGTCTACTCTCGATAGGAGAGAGAGAATATCCTATGAATAGTACTTTAAATCCTTAGCCAAGGTAAATATGATAATTGAAAAAGAGTTTTTCAATTTATCCAATTACAAGTACAAGATTCCATAGTATCGGTATATTTAAGAGTTGACAGTCAATACCATACTCCTATCCAATCGGGACATTGAATGGACTAAGATTTATATCTATGTGGTAATCAATGATGGAAAGGCTCTTTGGAGAGGAGTTCTTCCCCGAAGTTGTTTGGGATCATAGGATGTGACTTGTACCATTTATGATCGGTAGACTGTTAAATCTATTATGAGATAATAGATTTAATTTAAAAGAAGTTGTTCTTTTAATTAGGCCTCAACCAAATGGGCTCTTGGGCCTAGGAGATCACACACATAAAGACTAATTTGTAAGTTTGGGAGCTTAGGTTGATTTATAGAATAAGGAGGTTTTTTATGAAAATCTTTGAGTTCTATAAATAATAGCAATGAGAGCACAAACCCCATAAAACCAAGAGAGCTCTCTGCGCTCCGCCACCCTCCTTCACCGTCTCCCACCCCAGAGCCGACTTCAGAGGTGGTTTGTGTGAATACGACTAGAGGTCACACGCTTGAGCAGCTTGGCGAGTGTGAGAATACTCTATCTTCTCTGATCAATAGGGATTATTCGAATCTCACAAATATACGTGTTCGAAATCATTTCAAATATCGATTTTAGCGACGTCATTTGGTTTCAATCAAGACCAAGACATTGATATACAAGGAATCAGCAATCTTTCGTTGCGCCAAGCTAATTGGACTGATTCCTTACAATATGTACATACATATATCTCAGGTGAAAATTTTCATTTGTCGACATCTTTTTTTTATTTTAAAGCTTAGATGGGATGCCTCTTCATGTTCTATAAATTGTTGTGGTGACTCATTCAAGAATTTTTTACTTATCTGTGAGACAATAGTTGAATGAAAAATTGCTTACCCTGTATGTATGTTCTTTCTTTTATTGGCTTTAAATATTGCTTCTTGGTCACATCACTTGTGCATCAATATTTTGTTTTCTATCTTTAACAAAATGAATCTTTTGTCCATCCTTACTCGTGATACAAGCTACTTGTTTGCAACTTGAAATACCTAGAATGGCAAAAGGAGTAAGTTATGTTTTACTCATAACTTACTTGAATGAGTCAATAAGCATTTTCCCTTTTTTTCTTGTTCCATCATAAGGGGTTCTTTACTGATGTAATTTGTTATTTGTGTCTAATTTGACTCTTGTTACATGTTTTTTTTCTCGAGTCTCAAAAGTATTAGAAAATTTATGGTGAAGTATTGAAGGAAAATCGTCTAATTGCACTTTAGTAAAGATAATTCACAAAATACTCATAGATGCATCATCTTGTAGTTGTTTTTCTTCATCATTTAACAATTTCAAATGCATAATTCATGAAATTATTTTTTCTTATGTTGGTGGCATTTTTAAAAATGTCAAAATATAATCATGATTTGCTGTGAAATCTTGTTTGCAATTTTTAAATGGAAATAGTAAAAATAAGTTGGTGAAAGCTATATGTGCCAACAAATGTCCTAGGTAATGTTCTTGAGCTTCTTTGTCTTTGCTTGACTATCATTTTTCACCTATCATAACTTTTTAGTTCATCACCCATTGTAGGGAGTACCAATTCTCATTTGATCATCCACTTTCTCCTTTGTCAAGAGACTCAAGGCTTCTTTGTTTCTAACATGGACCCATGACTTGTTTCTCTGATAGAGTAATTTTGTTGCTTAATGTAGAACTCCCACAAACAACATGGTTGTTGGTGTTTTGTAGGGATTTGAGAAAAGACTTCAGCTGGTTGGGGTGGGTTATTGTGCCATGTTGGAGGGCCAGGACCTGGTTTTGAACCTTGGATTTTCACACCCTATTCGCATGGCCATTTCCAAATGGATTGAAGGCTAAGGTGAAAGACAACACAAGGATCGTTGTTACTGGATTCAACAAGTGTGCCATCAACCAGTTTGCCACTTCGATAAGGAAATGGAGGCACCCAAAACCATACAAGGGAAAGGGTGTCAAACATGCTGATAAAATTGTAAGAAAAAAGTTGGTAAGAAAAAGTTGAAGCTGAATTGCATTTTCTTTTGTTTGTTTCTTTGTTTTGACAACTTTAAATTCATGCTTGTATTCATATGCTGGCAATGTGATGTGTACTGAGAGTAATGTGAAAGCTCTATTCTATTGATAGGACATGCATGGCCAACTGAAGATAAACTTGACCTGATTTATTTTGTAAAGAGCTATAAAAATGTTTTCAAGTATGAGCCATTGTTGTTGTACCTTGGTGTATGGTTGCACATTAATTTTTATACACTTCTACTATAAACTTAACTAATAAAAGTGGTTTATCTTATGATTGTGAACCCTATCTCGAGTCTCAATTTACCTAGTCAAACATTCGATTCAAATCAAAAGTAGACAAAATTTTCTTTTCTCCATCCTTGATTGATGATTATGGGTGGTTTCTGACCACTTTTGGTACTGGTATGTCTTTTGGTAGATCTAAACTAGTGCAACATAGAAAGTTTTGATTCCAGATGGTGTGGTGCAGGCACCCAAGTTTTAAGGATTTTATAAATTCCACGGGTGGAAGGAGCATGTTGTTGGATGACTTTAGCTACCTGAAGGTCAAGATCAAATGGCTCAAGAAGTGTCTTAATAAATGGTTAAGGGAGACATTTCGCATCCCAATCATATATAGGGATGTATGAATTTTAAAGATTAATAACATTGAACAACTAAAAATAGTGGTCTTATCAATGTGTCCTAAAGGGAAGAGTGAAACAAAGTTAAGAATGTTTGTAAAAAATGTAGTCTTCGTGAGAAAATGAAGTGGAAACAAAAAATAAAAGATATTTGGCTTAAAAAGGTGATAAGAACACTATTTTTTTCCACACATAAACATATTTAAGAAAGAAAAGTAATACTATTCAAAGACTAAGAGTGAATGGTGTAGATTAAACATGTAGGTAAGCATGCGGTAGACTTCAATAATTTATTCACTAAGAATAATGGTTGAAGCTCTTTTATCAACTTTGACATGTAGAAGGTTTTAGAGGATGCTGAGTTAGAATCCCTAGTCTATTCTATCTCTGAGTAGAAGGTGTTTAGCGCTATCAAGGAAATAGCTCCTAGCCTAAATAGCTTGTCGACTAGTTTCCATATCCATTGTTGGGACACTATCAAGTAAGACTTTATGGCTCTTAATAGAGAATTGAAAATTGAAGCTGGTTGTATTAAATTATCGAATTCTATGATGCTGGTTTTGTTACCAAAGAAGGAAACCACAAAGGATATTAAAGACTTAAAGCCAATCAACGTAATCATTATCAAAGTCCTTGCAAATAGTCTCAGTAAATTCATTGATAAATTAACTAATATATCACTATTACCATTTATTCCAGGTAGATTTATTCTAGATAATTTTATGGTGACTCACAAATGTATACATGATCAAAAGTATAGGCACAATCAATGTATTCTCTTGAAGCTTGAATTTGAAAAAGCATATGATAGAGTAAAATAGCAATGTCTAATCATAATTATGAAATTAGTGAGTTTCAATCACAAATGAGTTAGCTAGATCAAATGTAGTATCAATGCTGCCAAGTTCTCTTATGAAATTAATGGGAAAGGATTTGGCTATTTTGGTTCCTCGAGAGGACTTAGGCATAGAGATATGATATCCCCTTTGTTTTTTGTTTTAGTTGGTCAAGGTCTTAACATTATGTGAAATAAAGGCAAACAAAATAATTTGATTGAAGGTATTGCCGTTGGCTATGATAGGGAACATGCCAGTCATCTATAATTTGCAGACAACACCCCACTCTTCTCCTCGGTGAATCTAGGTAAATGCATCAATTTAAGAATCTTCATTTTTCTGCTACAGTCAGTCATAGGCCTAAAGATTAATAAAGATAAATGTGAACTCATTGGCATCAAACCTAAATAGTTCACCTCCTTAGCAAGTACAAAGTGTTTTTAGCATGCCTCGAGTGTCACTCCCCATTAAGTACCTTGGCTTACCTTTGCTAGATAAAGGTACTTAATTAAAGTAAGGATTGGCAATATGTGGTTCAAAATTTTGAAAATTAATCTTAAGGATGGAAAGGTCGTATGTTGTCTTCATGAGGTAAGTGGTTGGTATCCAAGATGGTGTTACAAAGCATTTATTTGCTTTTTTTTCTTGATTCTCAAAATTCATAAATGTATTGGTCACAAATTGGAGAGTATCTAAGCTAGATTTTTCTGGAATGGTACTAATGATAGTAAGGGACTTCATCTTATCAAATGGAATCATGTTTGTAAGCCATCACTAGAAGGTGGTTGGTATTGCATCACTAGAGATCATCAACGAGGCTTTGCTTTCCAAGTGGTTATGAAAGTTGAGTGTCAACAGAGAAGCTTTATGGGGCAAAATTGTCTGTTCTAACTACGACATTGGGGATAATGGCTAATGAATTGAAGATTTTAGGAACAGAGGAAGAACTTCTAACATCTAGAGAGGGGCTTCTCTTATTCTTTATTTGTTATCAAATGGGAGATAAGAGGACAACATCTTTTTGGAATGATCATTAGCCACTTTGTTTCCTGTATTATTTAGTTTGTGTTGCAACCTAAGATCCATGGTCAATGATAATTGGAGAGTATGCTCAAAATGAAAACTTTCAAAATAAATCTTAAAAAATGATGAAATTAGTGAGTTCTTTGCCCTTCTACAACTCCTTGAGAACCATAGTTGTATTGAGAACAAAAGTGATCAATTAATGTGGTCACTTGAGTTTAGTAATAATTCCATTTTTACTATTAGATCAGCTTTATACTGGTCAACCACGGGAGGAGTCGAAGTGCCTTGGTATGATTATGTCTAAAACAATTTGTGCCTTTTAAGATCAAGATTTTTTTTGTAAGATTGCTAAACATAAACTACCTACTAGAGCCCATTTGCATAAGTTCTTTCTTAGTTTGTCTATACAGTGTCTTTTGTGGCTTTAGAGAGAAATACATGGATCACATGTTCTTCAAATGTTGTATTATGAATTTCCTATGTAAGGTTATGTTTGAAAGGTGGAATATTATGCTGACGGAGCCTATTAGTACCATCTCACTCATGCAACATTGGACAAGCTTGGTGTAACACTGAGTGAAAAAAAAAGGAGAAGAAAAAAAATTGAAAACTCTTCTCTTTTGCCACGTACCCCCCCTCCTTGCCGCCTCCGCCTGCCGCCCTTCCCCCCTCTGGAACCTTCTTCTCTACCGCCTTCGTTTGTCATTTTTCTTCTCCCGGTCACCGCCTCGCCGCCGTCCCGCCGCGTAGCGCCCCCCTCGAGTTCCCCTTTCCACTCCTCGTGGTAGCCTCCTCGGCCAGCTCCCTCTCGCCTACGCCATCGTCGCCATCGCCGTTGCAGGCCTCACCATCACCGTTTCCACCACCCGTCGTCGTCTCCTCTCCACCGCAAGGTCACCGCCACGGCGATAAATTTATTAACTAATATTATTTTAAATACGTTCATCCCGTGAAGATAATCTTTGATAAGAATAGATTTAAGGACTTATTAAGATTTTTAGATTTTATAAAGATATATTTCGAAGTATTATAGAATATATATAAATAAAAAATTATAATATATACCCAATAAACAATGCATTTGGAAATTGACATCTCTCCAAAATTTGCGGATGCCAAATTCTACATATCATGGTAGTTAATGAAGAATGTTTTTCTTGGGCTACAATTTTACATGAAACCAAATAAACATATGGATGGGTGAATTGAGAAAAGTTGACGCATGTAACTCATTTATAGGAATTCAAGTAGACCCTAGGACTTGTTTGGTATCAAATTTTTTTGGGGATAAACTTAATTTATCTCCTGAAATTGGAAGATAACCTAAGTTTATTCTCAAGTTATCCCCGTACCTAACAACTAAGGCCTTGTTTGGTACGAGGATAACTAAGGGGATAGGCCTAGTTTATCTCTAATTCTATGTTTGGTAACCAACTAATTTTTATGTAATCCTGATTTTATTTAATCTAGGTTATCCTTAAAAATAGGGATAAGGACAAGGTTAATGGGGTGTTTGGTTGCATGATAATGAAAGTTTTTGTTTTGATTTTTAAAAATTGTAAGAAAACTTGTTAAAAGAGGTGTTTGGTAATCATGACAATTTTATGTTTTAAAAGTGATTTTCTTCTTAAACAAAAAAGAGGGTCTCACCTCTTTCTTTTTTCTTGTGGTCCCCCACTTTGTTTGGTCATGTGTGGTAGTTACTCTTTTTTGTAATCACATCCCTCCAAACATGATAATTTATGTCATGAGTTGGTTCACTTTTTATTTTAATATAATTTTTTATCATGAAAGTGTACAAAAAATTATCATGCAACCAAACACCCCATAAGTCATCCCACGTATTAGGTGGGTAGGGCTACTCTCATTCGGCTCGGGACTGGGGCTCTCGCATGATCGACGGCAACTCTATCTCACGTGGCACGGCAACTCTCGCGCTCGGCACATCGACTGGGGCTTCGGCAACTCTCACAACAGTGTGGCGACTATCGCAGCGGTGGACATTCGGTAGTGTTGGACTCCCCAGCTCTGGTTGTGTTAGGTTTCCCGGTTCCTCTATTCCCACCTTGAGTCGGTTGCTTGGCGACAACTTTAGCTCAACGGTCTCGGACTATCTAGACTCCAGTGGATCTCCTTTCTGAGGCTCCCGGTGGTGGCTGCGGTCTAGCAACCTTTACCACGAGCCCAAGATAAACCCTGGTCTCAGATTTGCACACTGCCCGCGCTATCTCTCCCTCTTCAACCCTAATTCAATAAGAGCCGGATCCTCTCTGCTAATTATTCTGTTACTCTATTAGCATTTCATAAATCACCATTAATCTTTGCTTTCGCTTTTTATCTCTTCCATTTCTGAGATTTTAAGCCTCTTCTTGTTTGTGTTTTTGTGAACTGTGAAATGTTACTCTACATTAGTTTCGTTGAAATAACTGTGGTCTGTCATGTAATTGTGCCAAGGTTCTTCTACAAGTACTGAATCAAATTGTGTTTGAACTTCCGTCAAAACACCCTTTGGCTGAAACAAGGCCCCTTCGAGAACTTCACACTCCACTTCAGGTTTGACCAATAACCTCTTTTATCATTAGGTGGTTGTCTTATGTCAAGCTTGTTGTTAGCATAATTTAGACTTGATGTTATTAGAGTTATTTGGAGTGTTGCAAGTTGAGATTTTGATATGTCTGCTTATAGTTATGTCTGAAGTTTTGCTTAATTCTTTGATTTTGAGATTACAGGAATGACTATTTGATTAAGACTTTAATATTTTTTGTTTGGAGATTTGTTTTACGTCTGATTAATGTTCTGTTCCTGAAGTTTGCAGACTGTTCCAGCACAAACTTGGGAATAAGTGAAATTTAGATTTGATTTAACTTCGATTTTCGATTTTCTAATTCTAGATTTGTGGATTTTAAACTTAACTTCCATAAATAGAAACAGTAATTTGACTAAAACGAGGACACATGATTATAAAGGAAACTCAAATCTAAAACTTCTTATTAAGAGATATGGTGATCCATCACAGCTTCTGCCACGGTTGTTGACATAATGGGAATAGAGGCCGCCACACATCCAGGAGAGGCAAAGGATTAAGGCCATCGAGCTGCAGAAACTCAAGAAGAGAGCTACTCGGCGGTGCTGCAACTGCCCGACGCCTTCAATGGGATCAGAACCCTGGAGGTGGCAAGTTTGTGTGTTCTTACTGTCGGCATGTCTCAAAGAGATAGTCTTAGACATCCCAGCCCCCCCAGGAAGCTCTAGAATCATAAGTAGCTTGGTGAAGAACAGTTGCGTATATCAGTGATTTTATAAGAAAAAAAAGGAAAAAAAACTCTACAACGAAACAAACAAATCTCTGAACTTTTTATTCCCCACTTGGATCCATTAATTTTTAGAGACTATGCTTATATATATATTTATTCTTCTTAGTCTCCAATTCATCATATTTACTCCAGTGTTGTTGATATCAATCTTTCATTCCTGTCTATTAATAGTTAATTAGCTCCTAATGTATATAATGTTTGGTGAGGCTGATGCTTCTCCAAGTGTATAGAGGTCATATATTAAAATAATAAATAAATGGAGCATATAAAGCAAAAGCACTACAGTTCCTCGTGTAGCTCATTCTGAGCTATTTTTTTCTTATATGACAACATAAAGTGCAAAGGAACTAGCTGTGTTATGTTTTTGGCTTCTTGCCATCTCGAAGTTTTTAGCTTGTGGCACATACCGCAATAGATAGACAGACGTATTCTAATCCATGTTTTTGGCAAATGTCAGGGTCTTCAAATGGACTACCCTCATCTCTGCACGTGCTGGGAATGACAACTAACAACAAGCTGTCCAAATTTCTTGTAAACAAGACAAGGTATTTTCATTATTAACATTTATTCATTTCTTATAAATCATTCAAAATCTACAGCATGTCCAGCAACAGACCTACAAGTTTTGTGGACCTGGACATACTTAATAGATACGTAAGTCATTCAAATTCAGGCTCCACTGGAGAAAATTATGGTCTAAATAGATATTTAGGATATATTTCAGGTCTTCCTGTTGAATGATTTAATGTAATCGACAAGGGATTTCTTCTATTTCAAGATGTATTAAATTGCATTGCCTGACTGTAGTTTCATATGCCATGTTTAATCTGCACATTCCATTTTTCATACTTCTATTTGTTTTGGGGGATGGGGGTGCATCAGCTTCTAAATCATTTTCTCGGTCAAACATAAACTACAACATAAAAGGAAAAATCAGAAGAACAATTTGCACTAGGTCCAAAGCAACGAAAAACAGGCTGCTCACTTTCTTGTGTGCCTTTTTTTTACAGTTTGTATATTACCCTCCTTTCATTAGTTGCCTCTTCCAAGCTCCGTGTTAATTATAAAACAGTGGGAAATGGTCCTAAACTAGTAACACATAGAAAAGGGGCGCCCGGCAGAGGCAACGGCGGCGATGGAGGTGCAGAATGGACAGGAGGCAATGTCTCTCCGAAGAAGGTCTCAACAAGGGAGCGTGGACAATTGAAGAGGATGAGATCCGATTAACATGCTTTTTCTCTCTTGGGTTGATAATAATCTACTGATAAAGAATGTTGAAGATATCCAAATCATACATGAGATGATCCCTTTTTTTTCTTGATGGCACTGCATCTTACCTCACCACGTTTGCTTTTATCAGAGAGAGAACTAAAAAAGAGTGGACAGTTAGCTGGACCATTTTGGTGGAAGTGGAGCAGCAAGGGATTGGTTTACCGTCAACCTTGGGTAAAGACAAGAGACAAAGAATCCAAACATCCAATTTATGTTAGGAGCTTTTCAATTGTATTTCAGCTTGGTTGAAAATTGATATTTTGCTTATCATGCTCGGAAGAGAGATGATACATCTTTCATTCTATCTTTCTTTTTTTATGTTCAAGCATCAATTTTGGTTAACGATGTTTTCTTGATGCAGAGGTTTTGAGATTATTTGTATTTTCTTGTTTGTCTATATACTTCTTTATGAAATGGATGTTTACTTGTTCTGAAAAACTTCACAAACTGAAATTTGTGCCATTACATTTAAATTCATCATCTAAAATTCTTGTGAGAATGGTGTTTCTATATTAATACTAGCTAAACAACTAACTGTTGGTTGAGTTGAGTTATTTATACATGGTCTTTACCGTTTTTATTGATATGGAATAGATGACTTATGAAGCATTTAAGAAAATATATACGAAGTACTAGACGTAGATTGATTTGTAGGGTATTTTATTGTAATGTTTTTTAATTTAATTATATTTTAAAAACAAAATTCAAATCTTATTTTCACTGCCATATTTTTAAATTTATATTATTTATATTTTTAAATTATATTTTAAATTTATTATATAAATATGTAAGTTGGTTAAGATGTTATGAATATGTTATGGGTAATAAAATAAGATAATATAAAAGTAAAGATAAAAATATAAAAATATAAGATTATCCTCAAATTTATTGTTAACGTATCAAACATAGGATAAGATTATCCCTAAACTTATCCTAAGTTAAGCAAAACATGGTGGGGATAAGGTTAACACAAGAATTAGTTTATCCCTATTTCCGTCAAGTTTATCTCGATACCAAAGGACGCTTTTGTAATATAACATGATTCTAAATAGCGAATCTGTCTAATTGAACTTAAGCATATTTTACTACATTCAATCATACAGAACGTGGACACTTTGTAATTAAATTTAAACATGTCATTTATTCCTCATTGCTTGCTTTAAAATATGAAGTTTTCTAAACAATTCATCCTGTCACATTTAGGTTAATAAATATGATGTTCTAACCATAGATAATTATCAAACTATCATGACATTCATCGTACTGTCGTATCTTAACATGTTCAAAAATTAATATAGCAATTTTGAGACATTCTACTTAAATTATCCTGAATTTTAAAGATTTTTCTTGATATTTCTAACTATTTTTTCTTCTATTAAACTAAGTTTTTAATCAAATTTGTTGAACCGGACCTGGCGATCGACACTAGACCGACAGGTAGGGGTGCAAACGAACCAATACACTCGACAAGTAGCTTGAAGTTTGGCTCGATAAAAACTCGACTCGACTCGTTTATTTTGTTAAATGAACAAGCTTGAACAAAAAATAAAGCTCGACTCATTAAATGAGCCGAGCTTGAACAGACTCCTGCTCGGCTCGATAAGCTCGCGAGTAGCTCGATTAAATATTATATTATATATTTATTTTTAAAAATTAAATTTTAAGTATTAATATTTATATATTGTCACTTAAATATATTAAATAATTCAAAATTTAAGTTTAAACTTAGATTGAGTTTCATGAATGAGTTAAATCCAAAGTTTCACAAATGACTTTTCATTGATTTTGAGTTTATAAACAAGTTTGTATATAACTTAAGTTTGAATATGAATTGAATTTTAGTCTAACTACTACTCGAGTTCGAGCCCAACTCGGCTCGATTAATAAACGAACCAAACTTGAACAAGGGTTACACATACTCGCTAAAATTTGAGCTCGAATTCGAACTCGTGTAAAATAAACGAGCCGAGCTTGAACACCATATTACTCGGCTCGGCTCGGCTCGTTTGCACCCCAACAGACAGGGGCTTTAGGGACCTATTGCCTCTGAGGGACGCAGATGCACACGGTTGTGGGAGGCGGATGCGACGGTGGTTACAAAGGAGGAGGCAAAGGGAGGAAGGGCAGCGGTTGAAGAGAATTTTTTTGTTTCTTAAACCACAGTTGTTACAAGCTCAATGAGCTAATAATATGTAACATTAGTTAATAATTTTTTCGAAGTCTGGTGTTTGATTAGGCTTAATTTAAAAATCTAACTTTTTAATTTCACCTCTAATCTCTTAACTTGTAATAAAAAATACTTAATTTTATTATGATAAAAGTGATAAGTACGTTTGATAAAATATCTAAATCAACATCTAATTAGATTAATTTCACATGTGCATGACGTAACACCGACGCTAGATTTATTATAAATATTTTAATAAATTTATTATGTATGTGCATGGCGTAACCCCAACGTTAGATTTATAAATAAACTTCTCACTATTCAAATAAAAATATAATTAAATTTTAATTGTCAAATCGTTACATTATGCCCGGTTGATTAGAGTTTCATTTTTAGTACTATATCAATATTGATATTAATATTTTCAAATGTTGGAGTATCAATATCAAAAGTAATACAAGTTGACACTTGTATCACATAATATGCTTTGTTTGTACTATAAAATTTAAAATTGATATGATTAACCAAACATCTCTTAATAATTTCTATCAATATCAATTTTAAAATTGATAGTGACAGAGGTACCTAATAATGTTACCAAACAAGGTGTTAGGATGCAGGAACATATGTTAAATATTAAGTTGTACGTCAATAGAGAATGCACCATCTTAGTCAAAAAAAAACAATATATAATCGCTGAATGGCTCAGAGCAATATCAGACTGCAGAGCTTCGGTAAGACCTTAATTCAATTACATTATCAAACATCATCAAATATCTAATGTCTAATGTCTGATCGAATCAGATATCGGATGTTTATTCAGAAAGGAGCCATTAGTGAGTTTAAGTGATTTAGTAATTAATATATAACATAGGAATATAGGAGATTCCTAAGTGAGCGGGGGAGTTAGTATTACATGATGTACGTTAATAACAAAAAATAAAATAAATAATTAGCCATAGTATCATTTTTGACATTGTTTACACATAGCGACGCATGACCTATTTGTATTTACACATTCCATTCTAGGTTGTAAGCAAATATTTATATATTTGTCATAAATTCATATAATGAAATAAAATCTGAGACGATAATGAACATAAAGCCCCCTCTTGTTCAGCATGAGATACGATAACAAAAAATGAATAAAAATCATGTATAACTAAAAAAAGGAGGAGTGAGATCCCAAGAAAAATAATCTGTTATCGTGATTTTCAAACAGTTTTTTAACAAATTCTATTATAGAGAAACATGTTTCTCTATAGAAAATCTAGTATATTTATGCAACCAAACACATGTTTTTTAAGGCCGCATTTCGTTACAACATCAAGACACTTGTAATAATATTACTTTTCATATCGAGATACGTCAATTGTAGTGTTGATGTGTCCATTATTAATATCACACAATTAATATTAATACTGTAAAAAAGCAGGTGATAAGAAATATTATGTTGATATCTATCAAGGAATCAATAAATTCTGGTGGATCACACCCGATCACAACCAACAAATTTCCAGATAAAATATTTAAAATATTCTAGTGTTTTATTTTTTTAATTGAAACAATTTTAAGAAGGTGTTTGAATCAAATCCAATGGTTCCATTTGGTTTAGTTGGTTTTGATACCAAAAATTGATAAAATATTTAAAATAATTAATGTTTACATATCTATACTTATTTTTAAAAAATAAAATTTTTAAAATAATATTACAATTTTATAATACTTTACCTAATTCAGGTAAACCGTTTGGGTCAGTTTAATTTGGTTTAGAAATATTTAAAACAAGTTGAATGGAGGTGAAGATTCAAATAGAATCAAATCAGTTTGGTAGATTGGACCATTTAAGTCACACTGAATTGATACAAATCCTAAAGAAATGTTTAATTATTAAGTCAATTGTGAAATTTAAATTACTTAATCATCTTTGTCAGTTTTGAAATTTGTATTGCGAACAAGTCATAAATTTTAGGCAAAATGCACGTTAGGTCCGTTTTAAGAGGAGCACTTTACTACCAGGTCCATTTTAAAGGGAGCACTTTACCACTAGGTCCATTTTCAAAAACACTTTATCATTAGGTTTATTTTTCCAAGATATCATCACACCTGCTCCAATTTTCAATGAAAATATATTTTTACCTTTTCTTGGTAAACAAAATATTTAATATTTCTTCTTAATATTAGATTTCAAGAAATTTTAAATTTAATAGTTAATTAGAATCTCTAATTTTATTTTTAACTTTTAGAGCTACTTTATAATTTTCATTGATTTATGACCGCAAAATATTGATGTGTTTGAAATAAAAATTTATCATATTTTATTTATATTAAAATTTAAATTTAATATAAAATATTAATTTATTTATTACATCAAGTTAAACATATTTTATTTTACCTACATGATATTATTTTGTTTAGAGTAAAAAATATGATAATTAAATTTTATTTATTGAATCATATTTAATATAAATTTTGACTATAAAATATTAAGAATAAATTTTTTAGTATATCATGATAATTATATAAATATTTTAACAATAAAATGTTATTATATTTTGAATAAAAAAATATCATGGTTAAAACTCCACTGGCATTACGCTATCTAATTATTTATGAGGGCAAAATAGGGATATGTCATGGTCATTAGAGTGGGTGGTAAGTGAAATAGAAGTCAACATATTAAATGGGATGAAAATTTGGTCAATGGAGTTTTTGGTAAGCTGATTTTGTTAAATGGAGTGGGTGGTATTTCTCCCTAAATTTTATTTTGAACATTCAATTGTATCAACTTTGTTATTGATATTTTTTATTTTTACAAATATCAATATCATTTTTTAATACCCTAACCAAGGCCTAACTATAAAGAGTAATCCGTCCAAGTAAGTTAGCTGACTACTACTCAAGTTTGGTTCATCACTTCTGTTTTTGTTCAGCTATGTCCATTTAAATTAATGAATAATTTGGGTATGTCTTTTATCTATTTGAGCTTTCTGTTCTTTGACTTCAAAAACAATTGTTTAAAAACAAGATTTTCTTTTAATTATAAAACAACAATTTTTGTTTGGTTAACTTTGTAATAAATTTGAAAAACAAAGTAAGGGATATTATATGACTATGATGATTTTACAACTATAATATATTCTTTTTTTGCTTTCCACCCCTCATGTGATTTAAAATTTAAGTTCATTTGTTAACCACGCCGAATTGCCTTCACCTCTGCTTCATTTGCTACGCATGTCTACCTATTTATCACTAGTAGAGAACTGTTGGAATAAAAATTAACGTACCTTCTTAACCTAATTATATATAGTTATCGATTTTGAGTAATTTCCAACATGATGAATAGTTCACGGGAAGTAATAAATAATTTCTTAACCACGGTACATATCTTATCTTATCATTAAAAACATATTTAAATTATTTAACTAACATTTCTTTAGGTCTTTTACAGTTGTAAAATCATATTAATCATGTGGTCTCTTATTTTATTTCTTTAGGTCTTTTACAAAGCTAACCAAACAAGAGCTCTTATTTTAAAATCTAAAAAAAATTATATTTTAAACAAGTGCTTTTGAAACAAAAGAATTACAATAAAACAGCAAGCCCCAAATCTACTAAGTTAAGAATAGTCACACATGAGACTAGCTAGCCAATATTCTTTATGTAGAAAGCATTGATCAGCATAATTTTTTGGGCATTCTTGCATTCTTTCTATACGCATCGATCATGTTCCTTCCGGAAGCTCTAGCAGCATGCTAGGCATTTATATCTTTGATGTGGCATATATGGATATGAATGATGGGGGTCTCATTTCATCGTCGTCCTCGTGGATCTCTTGACCGCCAAGAAGGGGAATATCATCATGGCTAGATGCACGTTACGGGAAGTGAGGGATAGAGGAGATCGACCAAAATAGCATCTTCATTAATAAAACTTTTAATTTTCAGTCTATAAGTAGCAGCGTTCTTGCTGCAAGCCAAGCATACTCTTGCAACGCTTGCCTGAAGAGCTTCTTCTTTGCTCTCTCTCTCTTTCTCTATACTGCCGGAGATCCTCCCTCTCTGTTCTAGCTACTAATTCTTTTCTCCACACTTGGATGGCCATGGCGACCTCTTCTCACTTGCTTGCCAGCGTCACGCTCGTCTTGCTGATCATCTCATGCTTCGGTAATGGCAGCCGGAGCATAGCATTCTCTCTCTCTCTCTTCCTCTCTCCCCGTTCTCTATCTTCATTGCTATCTCTGCGTAGAGGTGTTCATGGTTTGATATGACTATTTAAAATAATCCAGAGAAGATCCTGGATTTTTCCTGCAGTTCTTCGTACGCAGAATACTCCAAAAGATCCTTTTTCTTATTTTGATGGTATTTTTTTATTTTGATGTCCTTCCATCTTGTCTTTAACATTTTGCCATGTATGGTGCGCTGCTTCATGTAATATTCCTGTGTTTGTAACACGATCTGGCCTTTTAATAATGTGTATATATATATATATATTCTATTTTAAAAATAAAAACTCATTTAATTTGGATCATATAAAAACAATTTGGCATCAATACTGTGTGGAACTATATAAATTAGTCAGATCACGGTTCAATTGTTTGTCTATCCATTATGCTGTATACCCCATACCCCTCACGTTTGCTCATGAATGCAGAAAGAAATTAAAGCCTCTTGTTTTGGTGTTTTTACCATGTTCTCCTCGAAATTTCTTATTTGAATTTCGTTTATATTCTATGAGTACACAGCTGACATAACTTCATACATATTTTGTAGGGTCTCTCAAGATCGTGAGCGCTCAGCAGGTATTTTATCAGCCATCTATTGCTCCCATTTAGGCGTCTAAAATTAACCCATACACCCCACAGTATCTTGAAACTCATGGGTTACGTAACTAAAATGAATAAATTTAAACTAAAAAAACAAAACTAGATTCTTTAACGATCCTAAGTTTGAATAAACTCTTTGCTCAACTCTACAAGGCTGCGAGTAATTTTGTTAATACTAGATTAAATATTTATTTAAAAATTAAATTAATTTATTGATAATTATATAATATTACTTAAATGTATAAAACAAATTAATATAAAAATTAATTTAAGTTTAGACATAGAGCGAACCTCGTAAATGACTTCAGGGTTGAATTTTACAAACGAATTTGGATCGAAAACATCTACTCCAAACTCAAGTTCAGACTAAATTTGAGTCGAGTTGACATATTGGAGCTCGCATGCTAATTACCGTTAAGTAACAAACCAAGCGTCAACCAGAAAAAAGTTATAGCTTGAACTCGAACTAAGAGTAAAATAAAACCTGCCCTAAACTCCCATTCACAACTTAAATAAGCATGTATGAGTCAATGGAAGCGCACGTATAACTAAGCATGCAGAATTCAGAAAAAATGATTAGAAAAACAAATGAAGCACAGATATATGGATAGAGAGAGATCAGATCTGCATGGATAGATACATATCCAAGTTACACCTGCATGTGTTGTGTTTCTGGTTTTGCAGAAAACCTGGTGCGTCGCGAAGAGCGGTAGCAGCGACCAAGTTCTGCAGAACGATATTCTCGATGCCTGCGCTAGGGTTAACTGTGCCGTGATAGCCCCCAACGGCGCCTGCTTCTCCCCAAACACCACCGCAAACCATGCTTCGGTTGCCATGAATATCTTTTACCAGATCCACAAAAGGGTTCCGTCTGCCTGCGACTTCAACGGCTCCGGAAAGATTGTCGTCACCGACCCAAGTAAAGCTTTTAATTTCCGTCATATTCATTTGCATGTATAACATGTCTGCTTAAACATATATTTAACTTGTTATTTAGGTTAGATATTGAGTTTGTATATATATGCACAAAAAAAAGTATATATATGCACATGTATTTAGTAATTTCGTACCCAGAGCACTGACAGGCTTGAGAATGAACAGGTTTTGGGAGTTGCAAGTATTTATATTTATGACGAGATCGGGCTCGGGAAGGACCAGCTAGAGCTGTTGCTGGCCTTTCCACAACAGGCATCATGAATTCTTGGTCTTGCGGACAAAACTTAAAGAAGAGTTGATTTATGTTGGTGATCTGGCTCTCTAAATTTGCATCTGTAATAAGACAAGGACTAGAGATGTGTCCATGTTAGTTTCGGTGATGTGAGCAGTATGTGTGTGAAGTTCAGAGATGAACTGAAATGGATGATTCTCCCTACCTCTTGTTTTATTTTGGTCGTCCGGATCGTGCCCAAGCGCTTTAATTAATTAATATCATAATCTGAAGATTATGAATTTCTAACTTCATGTATAACTTCTTTGTTGGTTTCTGATAAACAAGTACTTAATTTGATTAAGATAATTTATATACTTATATGTTAATCAACTTAGCGCCTGCCACCTCGCGTTATCTCCACTGCCATTTTTCTCTTCCCACCACCCCCCGCCGCCTCGCCAACGTCGTTCGTTATCTCCACCCCCGTCTCGCTTTCCCCTTCCTGCCACCACGTCAGCCACGTCATCGCCTGCCCTTGCCAGCAGCGAGCCATCGCATCACTGTGTGTCAACCTGGCCCCGCGCATCACGTGTGATGGTCGCCGTCTCGCACCTTTCCCACTAGCATCACCTCCCTTCGTCGTGCGCCACGTTATACGTCCCTCTTTCCAACGCTATACAGGTAGACGTACATCTGTGTTGAATGTTATTAAATTTAATATCTAAAATTTCTACTTTTAGATGTTGATTTATATTGGTCAATATTAAATGTTGTGATTGATTGTAGCTAGCTATCATATTATATATTATATATGGTAGATGCATGTTACACAGGTAGTGATTTTATTAATTAAATTGATCTTATCGTGTCTTAATTGTTGGTTAGCACGCGCCGTAGAATTTAAATTGTATAGTTTGTGAACTTGATATGGCATTGTATATTAACTTGATTGGATCTATGTTAATATTTATAGTTGCATGTTAATTAGATTAGATAGAGTTCTAAATTAATAAATAAACCTGATTTTCTAGTAATTTCTAACTATTTTTATATGGTTGACAACTTAATTTGGTGTACATGATTTATGTCAACATATTTCATTCGTGTATGTGTAGAATAGCATTTGCATAGTTAGCATGAGATTAAGTTATGTCAAGAACGTATGTATTTTTTTTGTAGATAGTTAGTTGTGCATATATTCATATTAATAGTTATAATTTGCATAACACTTGACATGACATGGCACGACATGATTGGATTGAATGTATGTGTGCATTAATTGAAGTGGCAGACTAAGTTACACTATACTAGTTAGTCATGAACTATAAGCAGCAGAGATTAGAACAGTCTAGTACATCTTTCGATCCCAAATAATGTAGTTTGTCCTAAGTGCCACCACTGCTTAGGAGCAATAAGGGACTTCGTATTATTATATTGTACTACTCTATATGGTAGATCTGGTGATAGCAAGTCGAGATCGCAAGACGCTGCATTCTTTGCAAATAAGAAAAAAGGCATGATATCATATTAGACAATAGGTGCATTTATTGCATGATTAGTGAAAATGGTCTTTAGATGTGCATTAGGTTCTCATAATCAAGTTGTGTCACATGATCTACATCTTGGTCTTATTTATTTATGTAGTGATTTATCATATGGGTCATAAATAGTAAGTGTTAATGCACATAGTATTTTTTTGCATTGGGTCCTTTTTATTTTAGATAGCCATAGGTGCTAGTCGGTGTGAAATTTTAAGATTGTTTGGTGATTTAAAATATAAGATTAAATTGGTTAATTACGATATTGACTAGTTCTATATTTATATACAATGGATGTAGTTTGGGTAATTATTTAATTATCATTTAGATCTTTTACTTATTCAATCTGGCAGATGAAGAGATGTCTAATGAGTTGTCATACTCATTCCAATTCGTTCAACATTTTTCAAGATTACATGTTTAGTACAACAAAAACATAGTTAATTAGGATTAGTGTAGCAGAAAATTAGTAGATAGAAATATGAATCATTTATATTGAATCATTGTATGATTTATATTTGATAGAATATTTTGAATTATGATTTGGGACTTGATATTCTTTAATTTTTCAAACTGATACAGTTAAGGAGTTATTTTCCTAGTTATGTCATCGGATTATATTCCGCCACGCATGTTAAGAAATCTAGGGTGTGACATATATCATATGGTTGTCTCTATCTTCTATTGAGAGATTATGTCTTAAAATAAAAGGTTAAAAGGTACAAAGAGATATGTATTAACTGGTTGAACAAGATATATAAGAAAATCAAACAAACCAATGGGGTGTTTGGCTGCAGGTAAGTTAAGTTTTTTGTACAATTTTATATTTTAGTAACAAAACTAGTTAAAAGAGGTGTTTGGTTACCATTACAATTTTATGTTTTCAAAGATATCTTCTTATTGAACAAAAAAAGAGATGAGGCTCTCTCTTTTTTATCTTGTGGCCCTTCTCCACCTCTTTTGGTCATATATGACTCTCACTCTTTTTTGTTATCCAACTTCTTAAGCATCACAATTTCATATCGTTTGGTAACTTAAATTTTATTTTAATACAATTTTTTATTATGAAAATACATAACATTTTATTAAGCAAGAAAATACCATGTAAGCATTCAAACCTCTAGTCTAGTGGGCAGGTGGCATTTGATTGGTCTAAATATATCTCTAACCTCTCCTCTTATTTTGAACATTTAGATAGTTAGATTATGTATTTTAATTAATCTCTAAACATATTTCAATTAAAATTTTAAAGTTTACATGTTTCAGATTTTTTTCTCAGAAATTATATTTTTATATAGAATAAAGATAGTATATGCAATATAACCTTTTACTTAAGTACTAAATTATTTAATATATAAGCAAATTTTTTACAACGAAATAAGAGGTTAAATATAAAATTAATAGTTTAAATTTTTAAATTAAAATTCTGCGCGAGTGATCAAACAAAAGGGTCAGAACGTAGAACAGCAAAATAGCTTCAAAAAATCGTAACACATGGATATGAGTTTCCATCATCACAAACGGAGTCTCCAATGAAAGGAGACTATGTATCCGTTCACTTAGTGTTAACATTGTCTTCTTTTTTTGTGAAAGCAAAAGCTATAAATATATTAAACTGATAGATCCAAACAGAGTTGATCCCTCACCGTAGAAGGCAAAATAGAGGGAATTGGAGCAGAGAAGGGAAAGCTAAGAGCCCATCTATCAAGAAGATGAGCTGCTTGATTACATTGCTTGGGAACAAAAGAAAGACTTGACTTGCTAGACTTGATAAATTCTTGGCATTCAAGGATGATATGCTGGGACTTCCAGAGCATAGGCCCAGTCCCAAGAATGGCATCGACAACTAACTTGGCGTCACTTTTGATATGAGTTCTTGAAGGCAACTGAGCAGCCCAAGCATAGGCCTGTCTGATAGCCAGAGCTTCTAGGATTTGGGTGGGACTAGGTAACCTTCCAGTAGGATAAAATTCCAGTATCGCCACGGACAATGAGGTTAAACATGCCAAAAACTAAGTTAGTACCACAATCAACATTGATTTTCATCTCAGCTTTTGGAGGTGGTCTCCAAGAGCAAGGTGATAAGTTCAAAGCAATCTAGTTGTGCTTCAAGGCTAAGTCTGCCTCCTGTTTAGCATATTCAAGGATTACCGGAGGTTGAGAAACATGATTTCTAAAAATTGAGTCACATCTGCCTTTCTAAATGCTCCAGAGAACGGTGATCGCTAGCAATCCAAGATTGGATAGAGGGGATGTGTCCTGTTTGATCCATGATAACCAATGACGAGTGACTTCATGAAAATATTTGTTAGGCCAAACATTCGGTCCACCCAAAGGTGAAGCAGCCCACACCGTCCTACTTCTAGGACACTCAAAGAAAAGATGTTGTAATGATTCTTCTCCGATCTGCAAATAATGCATATGCTGCTAACATGGTTACACCTCTTAGCCACTAACTAGTTGGTAGGCAACTTGTTTGAGAGACCTTTCTTTAGGAAATGAATAAGCTTATGGCTGCATAAATGTGCTATTTTGGGATTCCACAATAACTTCCAGATGGAATTATCTGATGGCCAGGAAATATTAATATCTTCAGTAATAAATCTATAGGCAGCTTTGGCTGAGAGATGACCATCCTTGGTGAAAGGCCAAACTAAGGTATCTTCCTTAAAATTGCTGCAAATGGGTGTTTTCAAAATTCTCTGCATAGTAGGGGCATCAAAAATAACAGAGATAAGATTTTGGTTCCAATTGCCTTCAGATAAGAGGTCACTAATTGTATCTGGTTTTAGTTGAATAGACGGTTGTAGGATAGGGGGACCCTTTCCTTCAAGAATCCAATTATGTTTCTAGATGTTCACGTTCCAACCATCCTTGATCTTCTAGACACTATCCGTCAGGATGATATTTTTGACTGAGAGGATATTCGTCCAAATATGAGAACTTGAAGTAGGGAGTTGGACCTCCTAGAAGTTTTTATTGTGCAAATACTTAGCCTAGAGCACCTTCACCCAAAGTTTGTGTTTGTCCTGAATAAAAGCCCATCAGAGTCCTAGTAACATGGCTTAATTCATGAGGTGCAAATCCCTGATTCCCAATCCTCCAGTGTACTTAGATTGCTTGATGTATTGCCAAAAAGTAAAATGTATCTTTCTTTTGTTGGGGGATTCATGTGCCCACCAGAATGCTCTCTGTACAACTTCAAGCTCTTTTATGATGTCAATCGGAAGTCTAAGAATGGACATGAGGTGTATGGGCATTTGACTAAGTGTAGATTTAATTAACACAATTCTTCCACCTATAGATAAAAGATTGGACTTCCATGATGCCATCTTGGACTTGCATGAAGCCATGAGCTTGTCGTAACTAGACTTAGAAATTCTAGAAAGACACATAGGGATGCCAAGATAACAATCAGTATTAGAAGCTTGGGGAATACCTGATATGATGCATAGATAATTTCTGGTGGTACTGTGCACATTTTTGATGAAGATGATGCAAGATTTAGCCACACTAATAGCTTGACCAGATTGCTGCTCATAAGAATTGAGAATGACCTTGAGGTTTTTGAATTCCTGAGCCTTGGCCTCACCATAGATGATGAGATCGTCAGCAAACATAAGGTGTGTTATTATCGGCCCGTGTCTGCTAACTCTGATGCCTAAAATTTGGCCCCGACCAATTGCCTCCTTGATAAGATGGGTGAGGTATTTAGCATAGAGAATAAAAAAATAAGGTGACAACGGGCATCCGTGCTTGATTCCTCTGTCAAGTTTGATAAACCCAGTACAATGTGTAGACACACCAAATTGGTCTGATTCGGAGCCATAGACTCTTATTCCATTGGCAATATCTATTATTTGACCAATTATCTGATTCGTATTACCTCGTGGAGATGAGTTAAGGATGCTAGTGGAGCCCCTTGTGAGTTGGTAATGGACCGATGATTTTCGAAACAATGCCGTAACCTTCAAGCGAGAGCCATGCGTGAATTATGAATGAATCCTGCTCAATGACCGACCTTGAATAGTTCTTAATTGAATGTCTCGAGATTCTCGCATGTGTTCCGTAACATTCAGGGTTTCTGAAAAGTCATTTCGGTAGTCGTCGGTCAATGACGGCTTTCGTTATGGCTTTTTTTATCTGTACTGACACGGCTATCCTGGACCACGCGTTAGGCCTTTTCGGTCATCACCGGGTCTTTTTAAGTCGTCTAGGTTGATCCTAGCCATATATTTCATCAACCGGGGCCATACGGCCATTTCGGTCGATTTTAGGGTTTTATGGCTTTTCCGAGTTTCGGTTCACATTTACCAGGTTAATCTCAGATTTTTCAATGATTTCGGATTTTTTGACCATACTGTACTCATTTGGTCATCATTTTAAGTCATCTCGAGTTGACCCAAGATTCCTCGACCGGAATCGTACTCTTTCGGACCTTCGCCATGGTTTTTGGCTTTTCGCGAGAGCATAAACCGGTAGAAAACCCCGTGTGAACATCTCAGGAGTCATGCCGGATGGTTTACCGACTTGAGGAGCTGCGGTTGAAGGCCCTCTTTTCAACGCAACAAACGAGAGCAGAATCGGACATCCCGTTTGCAAGTTACGGCCCGCAGAACGTGCGCGTAGGAGAGAGAGTGTACCGCACCCCCGTCCCCTTTGAAATGGGAGGGTGCAATCACCGCGCCCTCAACCTAGGGTCACGCCCTGTGTGCCCTCAACCTGAGGACGCGCCTTGCACGCTCCCGCTTCCTTTAAAACGCAGGGGCGCGGTCAGTTTCCGAAAATCAGAACTTGCCCCGATTTACATCTTCTAAACTGGATTTTTGGAAGGTTACCATCGATAATTTTTTATTATTTGTACCACGCCCCCGGTTTGCGGGCGCATTACATTTGTCAAGTCGGATTTTTAGCAATTTCCGGAAGATTCCGACGATTTTTAGCAATAAGACGCGTAACGCGCCTCCGCTTGCTTTGAAACAGGGGGCGTGCAGACCGCGCCCCCAGGGTGAGGGCGTGCCCTGGCACCCCCAGATTGAGGGCGCGCCCTCCCCTCCTTTGAAAAGCGGGGGCATGGTCGGTCCAGTTTTCATGTTTTGCACCGGTTTCTCTCCTCTATAAATTGAGGGCCATTCTCAACAACCCAAGGTTAATTCCCCATGCCTAGCTCGTCCTGAGGTCATCCAAGCTCTCTCCCAAGGCCGTCCCGACGTCCAAAGCTGATCCGATGTCGAGAGATCGATCCCGAAGCGAAGGAGAAGCCCGATTCGTGCATTCTGCATCAACCAACTTCATCGGCTTCTGTAGAAAATCTGAGGCTCCTTCTGCAAAAGTCTTCAAAAGAGGAGTTGTTCCTCTATTCGTCATATTTCATTTGCAACTGGTGGCACTCGATTCAGACTTGCCTTCTGTCCATGGCGATTGTTGCACTAAGGGCGTGCATCTAGGTTCTGTTTTCCACATCCGTCCACTTTCATATTTTTTACAGACTTCTACAGGTGGATTCTAAACAGAAGATATCTTCCTCTCCGAGTTCTCTATCCATATAAACAAACAGAACTTGATTCTGACATCAGGATCATCAGTAGCATTCTCTTCACCAAAGTCGCACCAGAAGGGTGCAAAGCTACTCGAACCGGCTTGTTTCACTCATCTCGGCTTCAACTCAAAAGCCGTTTCATTCTATAAGTTTCTCTTAACTCAGTTCATTTAATCGTGAGAGCATATTTTACTTAGTTTGCATCATTTTTACATAACCAAAAACACAAAAAAAGGGTTAGGGCTCGCCCCAATCCTGTGAGTACTATTCCAATTGCTTCTTTGTTTCATCTCCTCTTATATAGTTTCTACACTTCCCATAGTTCTAATCGGCTTCTTTCACTTAGTTTATTGTTCTAGTTGCACAGGTTGATCAAGCTAGCATCGGTTGGACTCTTCCTCATCGGCCGGCCGACGAGGAAGAAGGCTTAACCCACATATCATCTCCCATGCTAAGGTACACACGGTCAACTCATCTCTTGATTTACATTCCATAAAGTGGAGCCCGTGGCTCCTGGCGACCACCTCTTTCATGTTCTAAGTCAATTTATTCCTCACTCTCCTCCCACATGACCCGAAATGTCTCCGGTGCTCGAGCGACACTATGAGATGAAAGTTCGGGGATCAATGTGAGTGTGGGACCGAGGTGACTTTCCGAGTGTTTTCTGATTCACTCCCATTCCCCTATTCTATCTTTCACCTTTTATTGAGGTGCCGATCTGGAATCCGTTTTCGGAGTCGACACAATGATCATTAATATTAATAGAATAGGTGGCCGTAGTGGTGCATTCCATGATTATGTTGATGAGTTGTTCCGAGAAACCGAAGAAATAAAGAGAGTTCTTTATAAAAGACCACCTAATGGTATATGCCTTGCGAACATCGAGCTTCATTAGAAAGGAACCTGTTTTACCTTGCTTGAGCCTGAAGGACATGAGAATTTCTTGGACAATTACAATGTTGTCCATACTGGATCTTCCCAGGACATAAGCCGCTTGTGTGTTCGAAACCAGGGTGGTGAGGAGAGGTTTAATTCTGATGTTAATGATCTTGGTGAGGACTTTGTAAATTACATTGCAAAGACTAATGGGTTGAAACTCCTCAGGGGATTAGGGGTTAGGTGTTTTCGGGATAAGGGTGATGGTTGTGTGGTTATGTCCTTGAATAAATTTACAATGTGTGAATATATGGGTGAAGAGAGACAGCAGCTCACTGTGGACCATTGGCCAGAGCTTTTGATAGAAAAGTGGGGGCAAGCCACTAGGACCAGGCACTTTTTCTAGCTTCATGGAGAAAAGAGCAATTCTAATTTCTTTAAGGGATGGAGGTAAGACCAGAATTTCTATTTGGGAGGTGAATAGAATGGATGGTTGGGGATGTGGTTGGGCCGGAGGATGGGTAGGGAGGTTATCAGTAAGCAACTTCCTAAAATAGGATATAAGGGTGTGTTCTATGTCATCTTGTTTGCAACTCCAAGAACCATCATCAACAGTAATACCCAGAATTTTATTCCATTTTCTTCTGGACAAGACTTTTGCTTGGAAGAATTTGGTACATTTATCTCCATAATTGTGCTAGTGCACCTTCGCTCTTTGACGCCAATAACTTTCTTCCATCTCTTCTAGCTCTTTAATTTCTTTAAGCAAAAGAAGTTCTTGTTGAAGTTGCTCCTGATCAAGTGGCTTCTCGTTAATCTTACTAAGTTGGTGACGAAGCTGAGTAAGCTTGCCTCTGAAGGTTCCTAAATTCTGATTCTTCCAAAGTTTCAGTTGTTGTTTGATCCCTCTCATTTTGTCTCTGTAGCTGGACTGCAATGGTGGATTGTTCTTCCAGGCTTGCTCAGCAACTTGGTGAAAAAGGGAATGCGAAAACCAGGCAGCTTCCAGTTTGAAGGACGGTTTTTGGTGCTTGAGGGGTGGGTTGGTGGTAAGGTAGAGAGGGCTATGGTCACTAGCTGTGGAAGGTAAGATGTGTAACTGAGAATGAGGGTACCAGGCAAACCAGTCCGAAGAGGCCATAGCTTTGACTAATTTCTCCCGGACATTATGTTCAAAAGCTCTTCTATTAGTCCAAGTGTAGATTGGACCCTCTTGTTTGAATTCAGACAGACCATTGCTAGAGAGGAAGAAGTTGAAATGTTGCATATGAGATTGAATAGGAGGTTCCCCGTTTTTCCAAGGGCAAAGCTACACAATTCCAATCTCCAATGAGGCAAATAGGAAGGTTAGCTCTGTTGATGGTGATTGACATATCTCTCCACATTTGAATTCTACCTCCGTCCGTAAGTGGGGCATGAGAAACGATGAGGACCCACCTTTTCTTTTGAGCTTTGTCCTGAACAATGCTACTGATCTAGTTGGGAGACTCTTCCAGAATTTCTAGACTGACTTCTTCGGCCCACCAAAGACAAAGACCTCCAGCTCTTCCCACAGCTGGTACAATATGATAATTGATGATATTTCTGGACTTAAAGAAACCCTAGTTGAATTCCATGTTGTGCTTGGTATCACAAACAAAGAATATTTCTAGGTAAACAGAATGGACTAATCTATCAAGATGTCGAACTATTGAGGGTCCATTCCCTCCTCAACAGTTCCAAGAGATCAATTTCATTTTAACCTCGGCAACTTGTTGGGGCCAGCTACGTCTTCCCAAAGCTTAACATTCTTGAATTCTTCCGAGTTCATATACTTTGCCCGAGTTTGGTCTATTCATAGCTGAGTTCTCAACATCTTAAAGGAATTCTTCTTAACTTTGTCCTTCGATCCCCTGTGCTTGAGAGAGCTGACTGGCAATTGGGCCGAAATAGGGGATTTTTAGTCCTATAAGTCAACATGGAATAGGGCACTGGATAGAGTTGGTGATTTACCAGGGGAGGTAGGTTAATTGTGGTCAGAATTATGGATGACTAACAGTGGTTTAGGGTGAGTAATGGGTAGAGGTGTGTTACAGAAACTTGGGTTACCAAATGTGGGAACAAGGGGCTTTGTACGGGGTAGTCTGGTGGGGTATGAAAAAGTGGAGAATGACTACTGGCACTCGGTGTAGAGGGGTTGGGTTGAGGCCTAAAAGATGGGTTGCAAAGAGGCCAATTGAGAGCAGAGGTTTGACTTTGGACAAAAATACCACTACTAGTAACTTCGGCGTGGATCAGGTCAGGAGGTAAGGGGGTGATGATAGATAGGGGGTTATTGATAGGGTGAGTGGTGCCATGTACATTGAGACGTGGTTCAGTGGAGAAGTCAGACTCTGAGTGCCTGCAGCGCTCGGTGGAGGGAGGGGAATGGACCGATGGTCTAGGACCAAAAGATGATGCATCCTCGAAAGCTTTGATCCAGTTATCAAATCTTGGTTGGTGTTGGAGCTTGATTTCCTCTTGGAGGTGCGACGGAAGTTCATGTTTGATGAGGCTAGCTAGTTGCTCATGAAGTTCATAGTCCAAAAGGACATGACTAATTCTACCACAGAAGTGGTAAAACTTTGAAAGACGTTCAAAAGTTAGATGGAAGTCTCTGCTAGAACCATCTGGGAGCAAAATTGTGACCTTTGTGGGGAGCAGTGTGTTGATGTTCAAATTGACTTTGATCCTAGCGTAATGGCTCTAGTAATCCACTATTTCTTGAGGAGGAATATGAGGTTCACCAATTTGAGCAGCTAACTTCATCGTTATAGGTAGCTCGAAGAATTCTTGCAGGAGGTCATGTATACGAAGCCAAAAATCTGCCTTGTCTAATTGGTATTCAGAAAGTGCTATGTTAGCCCTGCCTGGTTCCAAAATAATGAGGTTGTTGTTGAAAAACCATGGTGCCCGTTTACAAATCCGGTCAACTACAAGCTCTGTTTGAAGTTGAAGAAGGAAACTGTTATTGGGATATTCCAGTAGTGCCCATTGCCCTAAGGGCTTCAAAGCTTTTTGATCCATTCCTTGAGACCGGCTGATCTGGTGACACCAAACGAAAGTGCTTTCAGGATTAAGCTCTTTCTCCACTTCAGGTTGGCTTGTAGGGGTAGATTATGGATATGAACTGGCTCTGGTGTACTGGGTGGTCTAAGGAGGTTTTGGAAGCAAAGGAGGATGTTGGCTTCATTATTGTCTTGGGAATGATCACTTGCCATAGAAGAATAGCTGGGGAGCCGAAGAGGGAGAATGAGGAAGGGGATAAGTAAGAGGGTAAGGTACTAGAGAAGATGACCTGTAGCACGGCAGATTTGAAAATATCACAAGAAGTTACGTCGCTGGGCCCTGAGGGAATTTTTGATGCAGTAACAGAGCTTCTGAGGAATGATGCAGGGGGGACCTTCAAGGGATTGATGAATTTGCCTGAACCCAACAGGAACAGACAGGTTGCTGTCATGCCAGTGAGAACACCCGAACGCATCAAACTACGCACTGTCATCGAGGGGAGCCAGAAGAAAGAAAACCATGGGAGAGACCCACGAGAGAAACTCCCAACCACACGAGAGAACAAACCAAAGAGGCACCAACATTGCTTCCAGCCTTCCAGGGTTATTTACTGCCCAGTAACTATCTTGACCTCTCCGCCCATGTCATTCCTCTCTTATTGCCATGCATCTTCCCCTTTTGCTTCCAGTGTTAACATTGTCACTCTGATGAAATAGAGTCAAGATAAAATGACAAGCAACCAACAACTTATGAACCCTCTATATTTCTTATCAACTAACAATATGTATTACTAACACATGTTATATGTTACTATCCAAACTCACTTGCGAACAACATGTAATCATCAATTATTAACCCAAGTTATATAATACTAATCCACCAACTCACTTAATAATTAAGGTTAGCAATATATAGCATTGGCTAGTAATATATATTTATAGAGGTTTAATATTATAGGTAAAGGGTTAATATTATATATAAGAGATTAATGTCAATGTAGCGGATTAATAATTTATGTATATGGTTAATATTATATGCGACTTGTTAATAATAAATGTTAACATATCAGTTAGTATTATACGTAACAAATTAGTAATTCATGCACGTGATGAGTATTATATTCATGGGGATAGTAATATGTGTACATGGTTAATATATATTAAATATTATATGCAGCATATAATATGGATTCTATATATATTATTGACATGTTGCATGTATTAAATGTTGCATATAATACTAATTAATCATGTATATATATTACTAACATACTATATATTGATAGAAATATGTCTTACAAGTCAATTATATATGATATAATTGACATTTTTAGAAATATCTTATTTAATTAATTAGACAAAAATTTATTACTAACTTATATCAGATGCGAACATCATAGTGAAGTACTTGATCACATGCAATGATGATTGAATAATGATGAGATCATGATAATGAGATCAATTATTTAGATACATGTGATCTAAATGTTCCTAATTATAGGATCCTTGAGATGAGATATCAAGGATTCAGATACACTAGTGTGTGTGATGTTTTCTCATGTGATGAGGATGACAATTTTCATTGGTCTTGTGTGGTGACACTAAGATACACATGATAGAAATGTATGCCCTACAAGTCAATCATATATGATATGATTCGACATTTCTAGAAATATCTCATTCAATTAATTAAACAAATCTTCATTATAAGCTCTTATTAGATGTGAATATCATAATGAAGTTCTTGATCAAATGTAATGGTGATTAAATCATGATGAGATCATGATAATGAGATTGATCATCTAGAGGTAATTGATCTAAATGTTCTTAGTCATAGGATCCTTGAGACGGGACATCAAGGATTCGGATAGACTAGTGTATGTGATATCTTCTCATGGGATGAGGATGACCGATCTCATTGGTCATTAGTGTGGAGACACTGAGATACACATTTAGGTGCTCATTAGTTGAATGAGTTCACTAAACTGACCGAATTAGAAACCCTGAATGGTATCTTACCGAACTGTCAATCAGGATTTTCTATCATCACGGTTGCATGATTGGATCTTTGACCTGAGTCTTCAAAGATACCTTGTTGGGTGGAACTTGTGCTTTGACCATTGACTTATGGATCACCGTTTAGATGGTCTAGTATAGCGATAGATCGGGTACAAGGAAAACCTGATGGAGGTAATTGAGAGGACAACAAGGAATCATCCACTCTTGGTAAGTGAGAGTGAATGTCCTATGGGATAGTACTCTAAATCCCTGGCCAGAGTAGATAGGATAATTGGAAAAGGAGTTTTCCAATTGATCTAATTCCAAGTACAAAATCCTATAGAGTCGGTATACTAAGGAGTTGACAGTCGATGCCGTACTCCTTTCCGACCAGGACATTGGATGGATGAGGGTTTATATCTATGCGGTAACTGATGATGGAAATACTCTATGGATATGAGATTATCCCCATAGCCATTTGGGATCATGAGATGTGGCTTGTACCTTTCATGATCGATAGGCTGATTAATCTATTATCGGATAATAAATTTAACTAAATTAAATAGAATTATTCTATTTTATTTAGGCCTAAAACTAAATAAGCTATTAGGCCTAGTGAGTCACATACAAAAGGACTTATCCACAAGTACAGGGGCAAGGGCATAATTTATGGAGATTTTGGGTTTTTATAAAAAATTACATAATTCTTTATAAATACTAATGGTTTCGGCCAAACCCCATCAAGCCAAGGATGAAAGCCATGTCCCTAGCCTCCTCCCTACCTCCTCCTCTCTCTAGAAAGTGTCCATGGTCGATGGAGCTCCGATCAAGAAGAGTTCTCAAGGTCGGCGCGAAGGGAGAACCTGCTGTGGATGAAGTTCGTGTGGATACTGCTGGAGAATAGACATTTGAATAGCTTGAAGAGCTTGAGAAGCTCATATCCTTCCTCTCCATGGGATTATATGAATCCCTATCAGGTATATTCATACCCAATTTGATCAGTTTTTGGTTTTCGTCGTTCGGTTCCGGTTGAAACAGATTCTAAAGGAACTCATAGGAATCGTCGCTTTCGCTGCACCAAATTTTTATGAACGATTCTTTACAACACATACAGGTGCTCATTAGTTGAATGGGTTCACTAAACTAATCAAATCAAAAATATTGAATGGTATCTTACCAAAGTATCAATTAGGGTTTCAATCATCATGGTTGCATAGTTAGACCTTTCACCTGAGTTGTCAAAGATACATTGTTGGACAAAACTTGTGCTTTGACCATTGACCTATGGATCATCGTTTAGATGGTCTAGCATAACAATGGAAAAGGTACAAGAAAAACCCAATAGAGGCAATTGAGCAAATAATAAGGGATTGTCAACTCTTAGTAAGTGAAAGTGGATATCCTATGGCATAGCACTCTAAATCTTTGGCCAAAGTAGAGAGGATAATTTTAAAAAGAGCTTTTCAGTTGGATTGATTTAGTTTAGAGTACAAGATTATATAGAGTCGGTAAAATAAGGAGTTGATAGTTGATGCCATACTCCTTTCTGACATGGAATATTGAATGGACGAGAATTTATGTACATGCGATAACTAACGATGGAAAGGTTCAATGGAGATAACATTATTTCTGTGGCCATTTGGGATTATAGGCTGTGATTTGTATCATTCATAATCAGTAGGCCAATTAATATATTATCAGATAACAAATTTAATTAAGTTAAATAAAATTTTTCTATTTTATTTAGACTTTATAAAAATAAGTTATTGGGTCTAATGGGTCACATACATAAGGATTTATCCATAAGTAAAGGAGGCAAGGACGTAATTTATAAAGATTTTGGGATTTTAAAATTTTTAAATTCTTTATAAATACTAATGGTTCTAGCCAAGCCCTATCAAGCTAAGGGTCAAAACCAAGTCCTCATTCTCTTTCATACATCCTCCTCTCTCTGGAAGATGCCCATGGGTGATGGAGCTCAGTTAGGGAAGAGTTTTTGAGCCCGGTACAAAAGGATGCTTTGGATAAAGTTCGTGTGGATACTGCTAGAGACTAGACATTCGAACAGTTTGAAAAGCTTAATAAGGTCTTCCTCTTACACTCAAAGAAATTATATGAATCCCTATCAGATATACTTGAATCTATTTTAATCTGTTTTCAATTTTTGTCATTCGGCTCTGATTGAGACAAGATCAGCATGAACCCATAGGAATCATCACTTCCGCTGTATCAAATTTTATAAAACAATTCCATATATTGATATCAGAGCCAAGTTCAAGCCTCAATCAAAAATGATGTTGAATCAACATTATTTTATGTATTTTATGTGTTCCTAAATTTGTACAATTATCTGTATTGTCAAGGCCATCATAATCTTTATATGATGCAATTATAAACTGGTTGACACTAATAGAATTTAGCAATATAGGTCATTCCAACACTTCAAATCATTTGAATTTTGGATCTCTATAGAGTCTAGGAGAAGCCCTGAAAGTTGGTAATTATATCATGTGCATATCCTGCTTTGAACGGCGGTGAAGAAAAAGGATTTGCTATTTCTCTGGTGATCTAGGGTTCTGCAAGGTTCAAGGGTGTCACACTATTTCTTCTTAAGTTCTCATCGATTTGAATTTTATCATGAAGGGTTTTTTACATACTTGGAAACTTCAGTGATAAGAATTCCAAATTGTATTTTTAGATAATTTTTGGTATCTGGGATAAGGAGTTATCGTCCCAGATAATTGGTCATCATTATTTACTAATTAGGAAGCACCGCCCTTGTTCTTTCCCAATTTCTTGTTAATTGGAAACTTTTCATGGGATGAGGCCAGATGATTTAGAATCCAGGATTCTAACTAATATTTTTTGGGATTTTTCCCATCTCTAGAATGTTCAGAATGGGCAAGGAAATCAAACAATGTCCCGTTTTAAACTCCGATGGTGCCACCCCCTGTTCTTCCCCTATTTCCAGTCGACTAGAATTTTTATTGGAGATAAGAATAACTTCTTAGGAATCCTCATTTGATGAGGATTAAAACACAAATTTTTGATGATTTTTATAAGCTCTAGATAAGGAGATATAACTCCCCAAATGTTGGGCGTAGTTTCCACCTATGCGCAGACACTATAGCTTTTATCGGGCGAAGAAGATGGACCTGGCACTATAGTGCCACACTAGGCAGTGCAGCCACTGACACACACATAGGCAGCACAAGCATGGCTAGAGGCCAACACACGTTGGGGTGGCACGGTGCACTAGCGCATGTGGACACACGTTGGGGCGGTACGATGTGTTGGCTCATGCGGATTGTCAGAAAATCCTATAAAAAATTTAAAAAATATTTAATATAATTTTATAGGTTTTAAAGTGTTTAATGACTTATTAGATGATATCAAACCTTATTGACATATACTAATTCATAATTAAGCTTTAGAATTATTTTAAAGGTTTAACTTAATTAATTAATGTTGTAATTAATTATGTAAAATGGGATTTTGTAGAATGGAAATTAGAACATTAATTTCTAACTTTTTACAATATTAAGAATGCATAAATGTTCTAAATAGTTTTGAAGTGTTTTTTATTTTATATAAATTATTTATATGTGATTTTCATGTTATTATTTCATGAAAAATTCGACAAACATAAAATTTGAAAATTATAAATTATAATTTTTTGATATAAATGTTATATTATATTAATGTCATGTGTTTTCACTATATACATGTGATGTTTGATTATGTAAATGCATGAAGATCATGAACTTAGGTTTTAATTATCATGTGATAGTAGTTAATTATGTGGATGTGTTTAATTGGGGTCTGCGTGCCTTCTTCTCTCTCTTTTCAATTCTAATTGTAAATTATACCTTCCTCCATTAATGTACTCCTCTTGGTTAAAATCAATATTTCTTATTAAATTATGTACATTTATGGGTCTATGTACCCTTAAGCTACATATAACAACATGAAGTTAGTTTGTGGAGGAGGAAAGATTGGGACCACTTAGAGAAGCATTTTTATGAAAGTGGAGACGTACCTACATCGGCATCAGATGCTAAATCCTTTAGTTGCACATTGTTCTAGCTCCAGTGTTGCATGTCTAGGGTTAAGTCAATTTTAATTTTACATATGTGATATGTGGTTATGTGCTATGTGATGTACCTTAGATATATGATATTTCAAAGATATTATATATAATCAGCACATATTATTAATAAGACTAAAATAAAATATCTCATCTTTTTAATTAGGTCAATAAACGTGAGACATTAAGAATGACTCATGCAACCTTCTATTATTATGGTCTTAATGAGCCAATCTTAGATTAGATGAGTTTTTTGTGCTACCTTAAGGCCTATTCAGTAAAGGATTGGTGATCATGGCTAGGCATTTGTCAGACTTTAGGGTGGACTATTTGCATAGTTTTGTTGTGCTACCACAAGGGCTATGTGAACAATCCATTCTCATAACGTAACAAGTGGGTTTGACCTAACTAGAGTATATGACTTGTGCTACACAAAGTCATAACTCTAAAGGCAAAATGATTAAGAGTTGAAAGAGTTGTAATTGATAATAGTTGCTTACCTATAAAGTATGAGATGATTTATTGTGCTACCACAAGGTCATCACCATAAAGTTAATAAATTCTTAGTCCCCACTAAGATTTCATCATGATATCTCATCTTTGCATAATGAGAGTTACCCAAATTCACTAAAAATTAGTGGAAGCATAAATTAGGATGAAAGACCATATCTGAATTTTAATGAATGTAGAATGAAATGTTATATTAATGAAATTAAATCTTTTTTGTAGAATGAAATGATAAACCACCAATAGTAAGGCATATTAGTAGTCAAGTAACTTAATGGTTCACTTCTTAGACCAGTTTAGAACCAAGAGAATTGTTCTAATGGTTGACCAAATAACTAACCTACTTTAAAAGTAGGTGTCTCCTTGACTATCTAATGATGTGAGAGAATATAAGATCTTATCTCATAAAATAGTATAGAAAAAATGCATTGGTTGCCTTAAACTAGATGCTAACCTCTATGAGATAAAGTTTGTAGAGGCAACATGGATAGATGGATATGAGATCTATCATGTCTCATGGTGATGAGCAAATTAAGGGTAGGTTAGAAGAACAATACATCTTAAATACTTCTTGTTGGTAAAACCAATGGAAAGAAGTAGGATCATTTAATAGAAATATGACATAGTTAAAAGTCTAAAAAAGGCGGTCAAGATAACAAAACCCAAATAAGCAATACAATTCTTCTACTATTATAATGATGGTAAGTGAAATAGAAAGTGCAAAGTATATTGCACATAATGCAAAAGTGAAGATTGAGAAACTTCATACATTTAAATCATTGATATTTATTTGTTTTAAATATACACTTAATAGTATTAGACACTATATGTGTATATCATAATATTAGATACTAGAGACGCATCTAATGGTATGAGATACTAGATATACATCTTATATCTACAAAGAGTTGTAGATGATGACAAGTAAATGAAGACTTAATAAAGAAGTTGTTGACCTACATATGAAATGGTACAAAAGTTGCATCATTACTAGTAGAAGATGCATATCTTTAATAGTCTTCTAGAGGTGTTTTAATCATTAAGATTGCTATCATATCCTTCTACAAGAATACTATCTTATTTCCTACTTGAATAAATGATGATTTATTCTAAGATATGGAAATGATATATATTCTAAGACATTGAATGGCAAAGTGTTTTGCAATGGGAGCCTAATATAGACATGGAGAATGGACTAACGAGTTATTAGAATTCATACAACCATGTATATGTTAGCCCATGTCTATTAAAGCTAAAGTAGAATAATTCAACTTCATTATTTTCGAAAATAATATCTTTAGATATGGATATATGTCTTGAATGAAGTACAAATATGAGACCTTTAAAAAATTATTGAGATTAAGAATGAAGTATAGATATTAATAGAAAAAGTATTAGATATTTGAGTAACCTTTCGAGGGAACCAGGTTTTCCAGAAGATTGGGGGCTTTCGACGCATTTCGAGTGAGATCAGAGGGGCTTTGATTGGGGTCAAAGTGCCCCATATATGGGGCACCAGGCACCCTATATACGGGGTGCCTGGCACCCGGTCAGACCTATTTGACCGGCCGATTTGACCCCTCTCTGATTCTCATCTTGTCGACTGACACTGCTCATGATGCTAGCGCCCCATATACGGGGCACTTCTCCACGTGGAACAAATTTTTGAATATTCCCAAAGTGGCCTTCTTTTGGCTATAAATAGGCACCCATTTGGAGCTTTAAGGAGGTCCCAGCTCCATACCAACCCTTAGCTCATCCAATACTCCGATTCTAGGCCTTTAGCACACCCCTTGAGTTTCCAAACCACACTAAATTTCCTTTCTGAAAAGTCCAAATAAAACCTACAATTTCTACCACCCAGAAACATAGTTTTCTCTCAACTTTGAAAGCCTCTTCCCACCATTTTTCTTACATCCTACGCCCAAACACCCTACCATTTGCATCATTTACATATTGGCTACAAGGAGGAGCTCCTGTTTCGTCTTGGAAGCCATCCGGCACTCTGGGGTGGCATCGCGAAGAGGGGAAGAAGATTTGCCTGCACCAGCTCTTAGTGCCCCATAAATAGGGGACTTTGACTTTGGTCAACGCACCCCATTAATAGGGCACCTGCAGTTGGCACCCCGTATACAAGGCACTAGCTATGGTAGAAGCCGATTTTGTATTTTCCAGAGTCCGATCACTCGTCCGATCGGATTTTCATTCCTTCCTTTCATCTTCAATACTATCATCATGACATTTAGCATGCATTATATTACATTTGTATCTCTCATACATTCTAAAACCTACCAAAATAGGGGTTGGGATTCCATCCCAATCCGGTCAATCCATCCCCTTTTGCATGTTTAAAGATTCATTACGAGCATGATGTTATACTCTCGCAAGAACTAGTGATCTTTTCGTTTACCTTCGTGTTTTCTTCTGGACATTTTTAGGTAAACCTGGCCGAGGTGGAGCTTCAACCGGGTCAAAGACGAAAAGCTCACTAAAGCTCTCTTCTTTCGGCCGACTGAGAGAGGAGAAGTCAGAACCTAGCAATCTTCCCGCTTCCAAGGAATAATGGTCACTCTCTTTTCTCCATTTCATTTCTTTTCATTCTACTATATTTTGGAGTTTTCGGCTCCTAGCGACCACTAACATCTTTGCTCTGAAGCATCACCAACATCCGCCAAGTTTCGGGTGTTTACATTTGATCAGATCAAAGAGGGGAAGATTTAAGTACATGATTCACCCATAATTTAAAAGATAATAGAATCTAATTTCAATGGACACCTCTTTACATGTTTTAGCTTAATTGAGTAGGTAAAATGTGAAGTCTTATTGTGTAGGACATAATACAGACAATGACAACTTTTGTAAAATTTTGTTTGTCTATTTAAGGTTAAGTACTCGATATAACCACTTTATCTTACTCGATATAACCACTTTATCTTAAACTACTTTTTTATAAGTCAATTTTAACTATTCCATATAGGATATAGAAAGCGGTTAAAGCTTGACCTTAAGAAAGTTAAGGTTTTGGAATGTCTGGCCCAGGTGAAGATGTATAACCATAACTTGTTGGAATATAAAGCTATGAAGTATTGTCTTATGAGATATCATAAGAAAACTTATACATATTAATTCTACCACCCTTATGGATAAGGATATATGTTGCTAAACTTACTATATACTAGAGGAAGAGTTTCAACAACCCAAAGACACTTCCATTAAGATACTAGTTAATAATTACACTTAGGTAATTCATAGGTCTTTAGTTGTGTCCATTTAACCTAAGAGATATGTGGGACATATCTTTGATAGAAGAAATGAGACAAAAGATAAAGAGGATATTGATTCTAAGATCTATATAGAAGTAATATGAGATATTAATTTAAAAATGGGAAGGGACGATAAAATCTGATATAAATCATATCTATTGTAATCAAGTTTAGAACTTGATAAATCCACCTGAGGATATAGTATCAATAAGGGATAAATGGATCAATAAAGGATATGTTAGAGTGGATTAGAATGTAGAGACCTTCAAGACAATGATAGTTGAAAAAGATATCATCTAAGTCAAATAGTTGACTATGATGATATCATTTTACCTATGTCATAGTATAATCTATTCAGATGTTGATTGTTACATACTATGACTATAAGAAAAGTTAATTGAATGTTAAGATAGTGTTCCTCTATGGTATTTTTATGAATAGGTGTATATGATATAATCTCAGGGAATCAAGTCCCAATAACATTCAAATAAAGTATGTATGAGGTCTATCTATAGACTGAAATAAAACTTTTCACTTTTCATAGATGTCATAGAAGGTTTAATGAGATTAAATCTTATAACTTCATTAAGAATGAAGAGGAGCCTTGTGTATTTAAGAAGATAAGTGGGAGTCCTATTACTTTCTTGACATTTTATGTGGAAGACATACTACTCATTAAGAATGAAGTAGGTATGTTATCATTAGTGAGCCTAGCTATCAAATTAATCTTCCAAACTTAATATGGGTTTTAAGATCTATGGAGATAGATCTAAAAGGTTACTTGGCTTTGCATAGTTAATGTACGTAATCACCATAGTCAATGGGTACAACATAATAAATTTCAAGATAGGTTTCTTACCTATGTAGTGTGAAGTTGATCTCTCTAAAGAGATGCATTTATAGACCTCTAGAGAAATAAAAAGAGCACATGAGTAAAGGCTTTATACTTTTGTCACAGGGTCTATCACGTATGTGATGCTGCTACGTACATGACTTGATTAATGCCCTCAACGTTAAGAGTATTCATTAGACAAATTTAGGTGAGAGTCACTACATAGTTAAGGATGTATTCCTATGCAACAGAGGATAAGATTTGAAGCTTTGTAGTTTTATAAACACAAACTTATAGTCAAATAAGTCTGATAGTAAGTCAATATAATAGTGGTGCAGTGAGCTAGAAGAGTTTCATGCAATATAACATTGTAATTTCTACAACTAATGTAAGGAAAATTACATAATGGTTGCACACTACTTGAGAAGCAATCTAAATAAACTTGTTTATCTAAAATATGGAATTCTTCCAACTTTTTCTAAAAGTGTATCATTATTTTAAGAAAAAAAATGAGGTAGAGTTGACGTTTCATCAGAAGTTTAAAACTTCTCTAGCGATACTATAAAATCAGAGATATTGCAGTTCAAAGAGATACAATTAAAGATAGAATATCTACCGTTAATAACATTGTAGATCCACTAACTAAAACAATTACTTAAAGGATGTTTAAGCTTCACCTCGAGTTGATGGAAATAAGCCAGATGGGTGATTAGCTTTAGTGCAAGTTGGAGATTAATAAAAATGTATGTCTTACAAGCTAATTATATATGATATGATTCGACATTTCTAGAAATATATTATTCAATTAACTAAGCAAATCGTCATTACTAGCTCTTATTCGATATGTATATTGTAATAAAGTTATTGATCACATACAGATGATTGAATCATAATGAGATCATTATCATGAGATCGATCATTTAGAGCTATGTGATCTAAATATTCCTAGTCATAGGATCTTTGAGATGGGACATCAAGCATCCGGATAGACTAATGTGTGTAATGTCTTCTCATGTGACAAGATTGAGTAATCTCATTGGTTATTAGTGTGGTGACACTAAAATACAAATATAGGTACTCATTTGTTGAATGGGTTTATTGAATTGATTGAATTAGAAATTATGAATAGTATCTTATCAAACTGTCAATTAGGATTTTCTATCATCACGGTTGTATGGTTGACCTTTTACCTGAGTTGCTAAAGAAGCCTTGTTGGGAGGAACTTGTGCTTTGACTATTGACTTATAGATCATCGTTTAAATGGTTCAATATAGCAATGGATTGGGTACAAGAAAAACTTGGTAGAGATAATTGAGCAGACAACAAGGAATCGTCCGATCTCGATAAGTGAGAGTGAATGTTCTATAGAATAGTACTCTAAATCTCTGACCATGTTAGAGAGAATAATTGAAAAAGGAGTTTTCCACTTGATATGATTCTAAGTATAGCATCTTATAGAGTAGGTATACTAAGGGGTCAACAATTGATGTCATACTCTTTTCCGACCGGAACATTAAATGGACAATGGTTTATATATATGCAGAAACTAATGATGGAAAGGTTCAATAGTGATAAGATTATTCCCATAGCCATTTGATATCATCGGATGTAATTTATACCCTTCATGATCAATAGGCCAATTAATTTGCTATCGAATAACAATTTTAATTAAATTAAATAGAATTTATCTATTTTATTTAGGCTTCAACCAAATAGGCTATTGGATCTAGTGGGTCACACATATAAGGACTTATCTATAAGTGTAGGGGCAAGGGCATAATTTATAGAGATTTTAGATTTTATGAACAATTCTAAATTCTCTATAAATACTTAAGGTTCCAGCCAAACTTAATCAAAACAAGGGTGAGAACCAAGTCCTCAGCCTCTTCCCTGTCTCTTCCTCTCTCTGTAAGGTGTCCATGGCTGATAGAGCTCCATTCAAGAAGTGTTCGCAACCACGAAGTGAAGGGAGAATATGCTATGGATGAAGTTTGCATGGATACCACTAAAGACCAGGTATTTGAACAATTTGAAGAGCTTGATAAGTCTTTTATCCTTTTCTCCATGAGATTAGATGAATCTTTATCAAATATATTCGAACCCATTTTGATCAGTTTTTTATTTTTGTTTTTTAGTTTAGATTGAGATAAAATCAACATGAACCCATAGGAATAGTCACTTCCATTACACCAAATTTTATAAGATAATTTATTACAGTGGTATCAGAGCTAGGCTCAAGTCTTGGTCAAAATTGACATCGAATCAATGTTATTTTATGTATTTTATGAGTTCTCAAATCCGTGCAAACTTCAGTTTTCTTGATGTCACCATAATTAGTATGTGATATTTATTAGATATTAGTTGGTACAGATAAAATCTCATGACATAGATATTTTCAATGTCATTAACTATTTGAATTTTGGACCCCAATAGAGTCCGGGAGAATTGATGAAAGTTGGTATTTCTTTCATGCTTGTACAATCACCCAAAGTTGGGGACTTTATTAAATCTCCATCCATGGGCTGGATTGAAGCCTCGTATGGCCATTAGATGATGGGTAATATTATTACTTGACCTTCCCCCATGATTTTGTTCTTTGAATAATGGCAGAAGAAAAAAAATTTAGAATTTTTCCGACAATAGGAACCCTATCGGCAACGGAACATTGCCCTCTCAATTGCCATCTTTTGGCAAAGATTTAGAAGATAAGTCAAGCTTATTTTGAATCATTGTTGGACAAAGATTCTAACTAGTATTTTGTAGATTTTTCTTATATATGGAATGTCCAGAATGAAAAACAAGATCCAACGGTGTCTTATTTCAAACTCCATTGGTGTTACCCCTATTATTGATCTCTTGATTCCAGTCGATTTTGATTTTTTCCAAGAGATAAAGCTGACTATTTCGGAAATCTAAGAGGATTTTAATGCATATTTTTGACATTTTTTTTGAAGCTCTAGATAAGGAGTTATGCATTCTTAAAGGAGCCGTCGCCACTTTTCACTATCAGGCGGAGGAGATGAGTTCAATGCGGACCCAGATAAGAAGCTACGATGGCAGATCTACATTTGATCACAGTCATTTCCTTGTTTGACTGGGAATCACAGCCAGTCGGCCTCCTCGCCCGCGGCAACCTCTGCGGCGGAACCCTCCCGGCGGCCCCCTCGCCAGTGGTAGCTCTCTGCGGAGGAACCCCCTCGCCCGGAGGCAACCTCGCCCGCGGCATCTCTCCGCGGTGGAACCCTCCCGACGGCCCCCTCGCCCACGGTAGCTCTCCGCGGCGGAACCCCCCGGCGGTCTCCTTCTCCGGCGGCAACCTCGCACGTGGCGGAACCGTCCCGGTGAAACCCTCCCAGCGGCCCCCTCGCCCGCGGTAGCTCTCCGCGGAGGAACCCCCTTGCCAGCGGTCCCCCTCGCCCGGCGGCAACCTCGTCCTCGCCAGCGGTCCCGGCGGGCCCCTTCTCCGGCGGCCACCCCCCGGCGGAACCCCTCTCCGCGGCAACCCTCGCCGGCGGGGCCTCTCGCTCGGAATCTCCTTCCCTGGGGTAATCTTCGCCGGCGGTCTCCCTTCTTGGTGGTAACCTTCCCCGGCGGAGACCCTCGTGTTGAGGCTTTTTTCAGCGGCGACATCCTCTCGTGGTATTCTTGCTGGTTTTCTTCGTAACCAGCGTATTTTCTGTCCGTGATTGACCCTTGTTAGTGTTATTAACATAGTCGTTTTGAGGTCAGTTTAGGTCTAGGAGGGAGGGATGCTCCTCCCTCCCACTCTCCCTTTTCCAACACTTTGCCTAAAATTATTTTTAGGCATTTTGTACACTTTTGTTGTGTTGGATCTGTGGAGTTCGGCTTACTTAAGTTTGTTCCGTTTTTTTTCTGCGTCGTTGATGTATGTAGTCCAAAGACCGGGTTATAACTCCAACTTTGTCACTATTAGCGTTTTAGACGCTAATTCTCTCCCGAGACCGTTGGTTTGGGCTTTATCCACTCCCATTTGGAGTGATCTTCCGGTCTCGTTGCAGTTTACAAACTCCCTTGAAGGAGTTCTTACTTTTACCACCCGACCACGTTTGCACCTGGGTGTGCTGGTCAACTCGTGGTGGTACAGTCTTTTCTTGGAAATTTCTTTTTCCAAGATAACTTTCTTGATGACTCGGTCTAGTGTATTTACTGGTTTATCTTTATCATTGTACAAACTATGTATTCTCTTTAGTCTTGTATAAATGAATATGGTCATGTCTTACTTCAAAAAAAAAGACTGGGAATCACAGCCACCCACCGAGCTTGCATCGATTTTGACCACACCCCTATTTTGACCGGGCGCAAGAGAAGGTGGTGTATCGAGCACAAGAGGTGGCACACATGGGCACGTCTTTGCGACACAATGTGCACATAAATTTTAAAATGTTTAAAAAACTTTAAAAATCATGAAAAGTTGTTAGAAAATTTATAAAATATTAGTTAACAAGTTTTAAAGTGTTTAATGACTTGTTATATGATATTAAGCTCCATTAATATAGATTCACTCGTAATTAATTTTAAAATTATTTTAAAGGTTTAAATTATTTAATTAATATCTTATTTAATTTTTTAAAATTATGTTTTGTATAATAATAATTAGGGCATTAATTTTGGACTGTGCACAATATTGGGAATGCATAACTATTCTAAATAGTTCAAATGTACTTTTTATTTTATATAAATTATTTTCATATTATTTATTTCATAAAAATTTGATAGGCATAAAATTTAGAATTTAGAATTTAGAATTTTTATTTTTATGGTATAAATGTTATATCATATTAATATCATGTATTTACACTATGTACATGTGATGTTTGATGGTGTGAATGTATGATGTATGAAAATTATAGACTTAGATTTAATTATCATATGATGGCTGGTAATTTTGTGGATGTGTTTAATTGGACCTACGTGCCTCCTTCCCTCTCTTTTCAATTTTGATTGTAAATTTCATCTTCCTCCATTAATTTACTTTCCTTGGTTATGACCAAGGTTTCTTATTGAGTTATATACATTTGTCGGTCTGCGTACCCTTGAGCTGCTTGTAATAACAAGAAGTTAGTTCATGGTGGTGGAAAGATCAGGACCACTTGAAAAAGTGTTCTTCTGGAAGTGGATACACACCTACATTGGCATTAGATGCTAACTCTTTTAGTTACACACCATTTTGGCTCTAGTTGCATGTTTAGGGTTAAGTCCATGATCATCTATTTAATTTCTTGCATATATGATATGTTGGTGTGTGATAGAGTTTATACCTTAGATATATGATATTCTAAAGGTATTATATTTACACTTAGCACATATTAATGATGAGGCTAAAATAAAATTTTTCATTATTTTAATTAGGTTGATAAATATGAGATATTAAGAATGACTCATGTAGCTTTCCGCTGTTATGGTCTTGATGAGCCGATCTTAGATTGGATAGTTGTTATGTTCCCACAAGACTCATTCAGCATGGGAGTGGTGATAATGGCCAAGACATTTGCCAAATTTTGAGGTGGACCATTGGCAAGGTCTTGTTGTGTTTCCCCTAGGGGTGTTCATGGTTTGGTTTGGTTTGGTTTTGGAGTATTTTTTCTCAAACCAAACCAAACCAAACTATCTCCCAAACCAAACCAAACCAAACCAAATTAATTCGGTTTGGTTTGGTTTGGTTCGGTTTGGTTCGGTTCAAACCATATTTTATTAAGGTATAGCAGATATATCAATATATAATTTTATTTTGTTTGTTTAAAATCATATTCTATTAAAATCTTGTGTATATGTTTATAGATTACATTAATTTTACCTTAAAAACACTTAAAAAATTTATTGTTATAAGAAAAGATACAAAAATACTATCTTATATATAACTTAAACTAAAATATTTCATCTAATTCGGGTTATTCGGTTTACTGGTTTAGTTTGGTTTGAATGGTCCTAGAAACCAAACCAAACCGATCGGTAGTTCAAACCAAACCGATCGGTAGTTCAAACCAAACCAAACCGAACCAAAGTACTGGTTTGGTTTGGTTTTTCGGGTTGAACCGAACAGTGAACAGCCCTAGTTTCCCCTAAGGGGTATGTTAAGAATCTTTTCTTATAATGAAACAAACAGATTTGACTTAACTCTAGAAACTGAATGACTAAAAGTTGCATGGTTGCAATTGCTAAAAGTTACCTACCTATTAAGTATGAGATAGTTTGTTGTGTTTTTCACAAAGTCATCACTATAAGATTAATAGGGTCTTAGTCCCTACTAAGTTTTCATTGTGATATCTCATCTTTGCAAAATGAAAGTTATGCAAATTTGTCAAAATTTAGTGGGATCATAAATTAAGATGAAAAACTATCTTAATTTTAAATATTAATAAAATTTTATCTTAGTTGTAGAATATGATGATAAACAACCTAGTAAGACATACTAGATGTCAAATAGCTTAATGACCCACTTCTTAAACTGATTTTGTAACAAGAGAATTATTCTCAAGGTTAACTAATTAACTAACTCACTTTAGAAGTAGGTGCCTCATAAACTATATAATGATATGAGAGAATATAATATCTTATCTCATAATATAGTATAAAGAAGATGCATTGTTTGCCTTATATTAGATGTTAGCATCTATGAGATATAATTTTTAGAGGCAACATGGATAGATGGATATAAGATCCATCATGGCTCATGGTGATGAGCTAATTAAGGGCAAGTTGGAAAAATAATACATCTTCAATACTTCTTATTGGTGAGACTAATGGAAAGAAGTAAGATCATTAGATAGAAATAGAAGGACATAGTTAAAGTCAAAGAAGGCGGTTAAGATAATAAAGTCCAAATAAGACACATGATTATTCTTTCACTATCATAATGATGATAAGTGGAAGAGAAAGTGCAGTGTATTGCACACAATGCAAAGGTAAAGCTTAAGAAGCTTCATGCATTTAAGTTAATGATATTTACTTGTCTCAATTATACGCTTAACAATATAAGATACTGTGTATAACATAGTATTAGATACTAGAAATGTATCTAATGGTATGAGATACCGGATATGCATCTTAAATTTATAAGGAGTTATAGATGATGACAAGTAAATGAAAACTTAACAAAGAAGATATCATCCCTACTAGTGGGAGTTACAAATTTTTAGTAACCTGCTAGAGATGTCTTGATAATCAAAATTGCTATTATATCCTTCTATAAGAATATTATCTTATTTTATACTTAAATAAATGATGATTTATTCTAAGCTTTGGAAATGATAGATATTCTAAGACATTGAATGGCAAATTGTTTGTCAATGGGAGTTTAGTAAATTGTTTATTTATATTTGATACGTAAGTTCCCATAATATGTCTGAATACTTCTCTTAAGAGCAAATGGGTTGATTTAGATCAATCTATTCTCTAAATTAATGTAGACATGGAGAATAGGCTAACGAGTTGTTAGAGATCATACATTTAGATGTATGTTAGCCCATGTCTATTAAAGGTAAAAGAGAATATTTCTACTTCATTATTACAAATATGATATTTCTAGGTATGGATATATGTACTTAATAAAGTACAAATCCGAGATCATTAAGAAATTATTAGAGATTAATAATGAAATAGAGATACTAATGGAAAGAGTATTAGAACTCTTTGATAAGATCAAAGAGGAGAATACTTAAGTACATAATTCACTTCATGCATAATTTGAAAGATAATAGAATCTAATTTTAATGGACATCTCTTTACACATCTTAACTTAATTGACTAGCTAAAATGAGAAGCCGTATTGTGTAGGTAATAGTATGGACAATGACAACCTTTGAAAAAGTCTTCTTTGTCTAGTTAGGGCTAAGTACTCAATTAATCACCTTATCTTAAATGGTACCTTATGTAGACACACAAATTTGATCTAGTTGGAGAGCCTAAATTCTTGTTTTCATGAAGTATATTTGAGTATTCTTTCTAGGGAACCAAATTTTTCAGAAAATTGAAACTTCTCTACATGTTTCGGCCAAACTGGGTCTAGTGCCTCCTTAACGAGGCACTTTGACCTACAAATATAGCACTGGGCACCCTGTTAATAGGGCGCTAGGTGCCCCACTGGTGGGGCACCAACACCTGGTCTAACTGACTGGACAGATTGATGGGACAGTTCTACAGATAAAGTAGCCCTCTTGTTGGCTATAAAAGGACCCCCATTTGGGGGATTTAGGACACACCAAGGGCGTCCCCACTCCCAAGGCCTTACAACCCCTCTCTAAGCTCTTAAACCATCCCAAAACCATCTCTCAAAACCCAAAAAAACTATAGTTGCTTTTTGAAGGGATAGTTTAGCAGAATGAAGTTACCCTTTTCTGAGCTATAGAATGATCTCCATCTGGAGGTTTAGGAGGTTCCAAGTCCACCCCTCATTATCTCTTATTCATCACTACACTCCTATGTCTCACAACCCCTTCCCAATCACTTAAACCATCCCAAAACTCTTCCCCAAAAACCCAAATACTCATAGTTTTCTTCTTCAAAAATATGATTTTTTTTCTTCAACTTTGATAGTCCCTACAAGCTATTTCCCTTACATCTAATGCCATATCACCCTTCCACCAGCTTCTCTTGTGTATTGGCTATTTGGAGAAGCTCTCTTTGCATCTTGGCGGTCATCCTACACTCGGGGTGACACCGCGAAGAAGAGAAGAAAATCTGTTGGAACTAGTCCTTAGTGCCCCATCAGGGGGGCACTTTGACTTTGGTCAACATGCCCCACTAACAGGGCACCTATAGCTAGCACCCTGTTAGCAGGGCACTAGCAGGGGCAGACCCCGTTTTGCATTTTGTTGAGTTTGTTTACCTTTTCGGTCAATCCTTTACTCCTCCCTTTCATTCTAACTTCCATTATCCTGACATCTAGCATGCATTAGGTCACATATTTGCATCTTCATACCTCTTTAAAAACTTATCAAAAATAGGGGTTGAGATTTAGTCCCAATCCGGTCAGTTCCTTTCCTTTTGCATGTTTAAATTCAAATTTGAGCATGATGCTACGCTTTCATTAAAACTAATGATCTTTTCACTTGTTTCTATGTTTTCTTTTGAACATTTTTAGGTAAATCCAGACGAGGTGGAGCTTCAACTGGATCGAAGATGAAGGACTTACTATGCTCTCTTCTTTCGACCGGCCGAGAGAGGGGAAGTTGGAACCTAGCAATCTTCCTACTTCCAAAGGTACGACGGTCATTCTTATTATCTATTTCATTTCTTTTTCATTCTACTATACTTTGGAGTCTTAAGCTCATGCGATCACGACCATTAACACCCCATCCACCAAGTCTCCAAAGAGTGTAGGTTCTCCCACAAACAAACGGAGAGGAGATCTACGGATCCGTTCTAGGTGTTTACACCTTATAAGTCTATTCTAATTATTCTATATAGGATATGAAAAGGAGTTAAAGCTCGGCATTAAGCAAGTTAATATTTTGGAATGTCCGACCTGGTGAAGAAGTATAGCCCTAACTAGTTGTAATGTAAGACTACAAAGTGTTGACTTGTGAGACATCCTAAGAAAACTTATAAAAATTTAAATATACCACTCTCATGGAGAAGGGTATATGTTGCTCAACTTACTATATTCGTTGAGGAAAAGTTTATTCTTAAAGAAGACAATGGAAGCAAAGTATATATGGAAGAGATTCCAATCCCACAACCTAAGGACAATTATATTATGGTATCAGTTAATAATAACACACAGATAATTCATAGGCCTTTACTTGTGCCCATTCAACATAAGAGATATATGAGACATATCTTTGATGGAATAAATGAGGCACAAGATAATAAAGATATTGATTCTAAGATTTATAAAGAAGCAACATGAGACATTAGTTCTAAAATGGGAAGTGACGATAAAATCCAAAATAAATTCTATCTATTCTAATCATGTTTATAACTTGATAAGTCCACCTAAAGGTATAGTATCCATAAGGTATAAATGGATCACTAAAGAATAGACAAGGGTGGATTAGAAGATTTAGACCTTCAAGGTAAGAATGGTTGAAAAGGATATCATCTAAATCAAAGAGTTGATTATGATGATACCTTTTACCTATGCCATAAATTAATCCATTCAGATTTTGATTGTTACACACTATGACAATAAAATAGGTTAATTTTCAATTGGATGTTAAGATAGTACTTTTCATCAATGATTTTGAGTAATAGGTGCATATGATATAACCTTAGGGAATCAAGTCCTAATAACATCTAAGTAGTGTAAGCTATTGAGATCCATTCATAGACCAAAATAAACTTTCCTAAGCTAGTATAAAGGGTTTAATGGGATTAAATTTTATGATTTCTCTAAGAACAAAGAGGAACCTTGTGTGTATAAGAAGATATAAGTGAGAGTAATAATACTTTCTTGATATTTTACATGGATAACACACTACTCATTAAGAGTGATGTAGGTATGTTATCATCAATGAGTCTAGCTATCAAATTAATCCTCCAAACATAATCTCAGTTTGAAGATCTATAAAGATAAATTTGAAGTATGCTTGACTTAACCCAACTAATGTACATAGTCACCATTATTAAAGAGTTTGACATGGTAAACTCCAAAATAGGTTTCTTACCTATGTAGTGTGGAGTTGATCTCTCTAAAGAGATGTCTTTATAGACTTCTTAAGAGATAAAGAGAACACATGAGTAGAGCCTTCATGTTTTTGCTATAAGGTCTATTATGTATGTGATGCTGCATACAAGACGTGATTAATGCTCTAAGTGTTATAAGAATTCATCAAACAGATCCATGTGAGAGTCATTAAATAGTTTAGAGATGTATCATTTAGTACTTAAGAAGCACTAAGGATGTATCTTTATACAATAGAGGATAAGACTTGAAGCCTTGTAGTTTTATAAACACAAGTTTCTAATCAGATAAGTTTGATAACAAGTCAAAATAATGTTGGTGCAGTGAGCTAAAAGAGTTCCATGCAATAGAATGCTACAAATTTTACAACTTATGTAAAGAAGATTACGTAATGGCTACACACTGCTTGAGAAGCAGTTTAGATGAAGATGTTCATCTAAAATATGAATTGTCCCAACTTTCTTTAAAGTGTGCAATTGTTTTGCGAAAATTATAGAGTAGAATCGATGATTCATCAGAAGTTTAAAACTTCTGCGGCGATACCATAAAATCAGAGAGACCTTAACTCAAATAGATATAATTAAAGATAAAGTATCTTTCACTGATAACATTGCAGATCCACTAACTAAAGTAGTTACTCAAAGAGTGTTTAAGCTACACCTCGAGTTGATAGAGATCAGCCAGCTGGGTGATTGAGTTTAGTGCAAGTGAGAGATTGATAGAAATGTATGCTTTACAAACTAATCATATATTATATGATTCGACATTTTTAGAAATATCTCATTCAGTTAAATAGGCAAATATTTATTACTACATCTTATTAGATGCATATATCGTAATGAAATCCTTGATCACATGTAATGTTGATTGAACCATGATGAAATTATTATAATAAGATCAATCATCTAGACGTCTAGGATCTAATATTCGTAATCATAAGATTATTGAGATAAGATATCAAAGATCTAAATAGATTAGTGTATGTGATGTCTTCTCATTTGATGAGGATGACTGATCTTATTAGTCATTGATATAGGGACACTGAGATACACATACATGTGCTCATTAGTTGAATGAGTTCATTAAACTAACTGAATTAGAAACTCTGAATGGTATCTTACCAAACTGCCAATCAGGATTTTATATTATCATGATTGCATGGTTGAACATTTGACTTGAATCACTAAATATGTATTGTTGGTCAGAACTTGTTATTTGACCATTAACTTATGGATCATTGTTTATATAGTCTAGAATAACGATAGATTTAGTTCAAGGGAATCTCAGTGAAGACAATTGAGCGAACAATAAATGATCGTCCACTCTTGATAAGTGAGAGTGAATATTTAATGGGATAGTACTCTAAAACCCTATAAAGGGAGTTTTTCAATTGATCATATTTTGAGTATAGGATCCTACAAAGTTGGTATACTAAGGATTTAACAGTTGATAACATACTCTTTTCTAACCAAGACATTGAACAGACAAAGGTTTATATCTATGTGGTAACTAATGATGGAAAGGCTCAATGAAGATAATATTATCTTCATAGCTATTTAGGATCATAGGATGTGACTTATACTCTTTATAATCAGTAGGTCAATTACTTTATTATTAGATAACAAATTTAATTTAATTTAATTTAAGTGTTATATTTTAATTATGTCGCAACCAAATAGGCTATTAGGCCTAGTTGATCACACATAATAAATTATCTATAATTACAGAGGCAATGGCATAATTTATTAATATTTTATGTTTTTATAAAAAAATTAAATTTTCTATAAATAATAATAGTTCCAGTAAAAACCTATTAAGCCAAGGGTGAGAACCACGTCCTCATTCTCCTCCCTATCTCTTCCACTCTCTGTAAGGTGTCCATGGCTAATGGGCTCGTTGGGGAGGAGTTCTCCAGCTCAGAACAAAAGAAGAACATGTTATGGATGAAATTCGTGTGGATACCGCTAGAGACCGGACATTTGAATGGTTGAAGATATTGAGAAGTTCTTCCACTTCCTCTCCAAGGTATTAAATGAATCATTATCATATATATTCGAACTCGTTTTGATCGATTTTCGATTTTTGTCGTTTAGTTTTGATTGAGACAAGAACAATATGAACCCATAAGAATCATCTCTTCTGTTATATCAAATTTTATAGGATGATTCTTTACATATATGTATATATATACAATCAACCCATTAAAATTGTACACTTGAGTAAAATATATATCCATATAAATTTTACTATATATGTGTGGCATAGTAAATTGGTAACACTGGATACATATTATTGACATATAAATTTTACTATATATGTGTGGCATAGTAAACTATTTTTTAGTATATATTAGTAATGTGGGTTATACATTACTAACTTGGTTTATATATTACCAATCCTAACTTTCTCTATATATTACTCAAGGTTTGTCATCTCGGATCTCGGCTTCGTCTCGGGAAGATGAAAGAGAAGAGATCTCGGAGAGATCTCGGAAAAATATCAGGAGATCGGATCTCGGATTCTCGGATCAAAATGTATATATGTATGAAACATAACATAATATTTTATAAAGATAGGAGTACATCAATGAATTTACTTGAAAATATATAACACATTTATACATCAATTGTGTGAATGAACAATTACAAAGTACTCTCAATACCAAAAAAATGATCTTCGTACTTCTAAAAGATTTAATCTTGTATACAATCTTATTAAAATACTAATATAGTATTAAACTTGTAGCACATTTTTATCCGCAATAGTATAAGTGATAGTGAGATATATTAATATGTTTACACTATCATAAATGGGAGGCGTAGAGTATGCGCGGTCAGGTCGCGAGGTCAAGGGGGCAGCGCCCCTTTGTGGGGGGTTGTCAGGAGGGCAAAGTCCCCCGAAGAAAAAAAATGTTCGGACCAGGCTACTTGGGGCGAGATCTCGACAATCTCGTTTCTCGCCCCCCTTGGCGAGATCGAGATCTCGCGAGATCTCAGTGAGATCTCGCGAGATGGCATTCCATGATATTACTAACCTTGTCTACAGAATATGTTAATAACATGCTTTATACATTACTAACCCATTAAAACTCATTAGCTAAGTGCAAATTGTTGTCTAGTGTACCTTATATATTACTTACCCAAGTTGTATGTTACTAGAACAAATATATATACTTCAATTTCTATATTGGTGTCTAGGTTTTAGGTTGATTATGTTTTTTTGTCAACCACTTAACTTATCTAAGAAAATTTATTCTCTTGCATTCCTTACATCCCCACCCATACTAGGTTTTAGGTTAGTTCTATTCCATAAGTTGAATAGATTCGTTAAAGCCCAAGTTGCTAACTAGGGTCCAAATGCTGACCGTTTATTAGTCTATCCCCTTACCAAACAAAGGTCGAAGAATGATGGGTTTGCTAATGGTTCATTTGCCAAGGTTGCTCGAAAATTTATGTTGGAAAAATTCAATGACATTTATAAGGTGGGTTACAATTTAGAAAATCTCAAATTTTGATTAAAATTTTGAAAAGACTTTATTGTCTTTATAAAGATTTGAATTCAAAGTTTGGATGAGGTTGGTATGACAGTGTTCAACTTCCCTTTATGTATTGATGATGATTAGGAAGTTCTAGTTTCGCTACATGTTAAACAAATGCTAGAATTAGTTATATTGTTGCTATATATTTTTTTGTTATTATCATTTATTCTTTTAGACTAAACAAGACTACCTTAAAATTCAAGAGAAAGAATCTTTCTTGATTATGCTATAAATGAATACTATCTGTACAAATACAATGGTATCAAGCAACTTTTTTAATACCTTTGAGACACCACCACATACTGACAATGTTTCTTCAGTGAGAGATAGTGATAAGATAGAAGAAATTAAAAAGATGACACAGTTATTTTCTATTCCATACACCTGATGTGGTGAGACTAGATGACTTGGAGAAGGTCATAGATTGCTCATACATGCAGTTGAGTAATGACCATTACCGATCTAGTCCAATCCCAATCTTGCCACCCTTGACGAAATATGCCTATGATGCCAGACTACCAGTTCTTCCAAGTATTGTCTCATTATAACTAACCAGGAATGACTGTTAGTAGATATGCTTTCTTTGGTTAGAAATATGTTCTTTTATTGCATTAAGAAAGATGTGAACATGGCCAAAAATACTTGATTATAGAACCTAGACCACCAACGGGCTGGTAAATTGACCAAATGTATTGAACAAATTAGGTTGTCTCATTGAAAGATTTAACATCCTACTTTTAGGAATACAAGAAAACATCAATGCTCGTTTGCTAAATCCAGGGAATATTCTACAATCTTTTTGACAAATTGCCCATAGGCTTGTTAATTGAAGTAGTTACCAACTTTTTCTATTCCATTCAATCCAACTGATTGTTGACCTATGAAAAATGTATGCTTACCCTGACAAATTAAATCGTCTGAAGTGATTGTTAGTGTACATGCCCTCATGGTCATTTTCATCCTATTAAAGTTGGTATGTCTTGTGCACCTTCAGTTTTATGCTTCCCATATTTAGCCTTGCTACAAACACAACTAATGTAGGACCTATTATGCCCATCGATAAGTTTAGATTTATAGAATGACCTTGATGATCTGTATGCCTACTGTTTATTTACTAGTCAAGTAGGTATGTTTATATCCACTTTTTTAAGGGCAAAGTGAGATATGAGCCACTGTAAGGTACCATACCTCATTATTCTTTCTGTAATATATTTAATTTAGAAATAATCAGAATATCAACTTTTTATCCTACCATAGAACTTTGTCCCCATGTAAAGAATGTAGCATATATCTTTTCTGCAATAGTGATGGATGTTCACTTTCGTTTTCTTTCGGGTTTCAAAAGGAAAAGTTTCAAATTGTCCTCTCTGCAAGGCCAACTTCACAAGCATCACCAAGGTGGAAGGGGGTTGCATCCTCGGATCAAAAGATCTACTATGAAACTATTTCATGCTTCGTTCCATGTTCTATCTCAGCTGTAGACCTTTATATTTGTCCCATTGAAAGGAAAAATGATATCAATCTCATGTGAGAAATGGACACTACACATTGTTCTTAGCCTTTTGGCAAGTTGGATGTGTCACTTCATATTCTATTATGGACTCTTCCAAGAACAACCATTTGTCATATCTGTGAGTCAATACAAAATTTGTTATTAAGAATCTTGACTTCCAGGATTTGTCAAGTTTAAGAAATCAATCTTTTCTCTATAGTTATTGGACCGCTACCATGGGAAAAGAGTGTCTAAGATGGTGTTTGATTAGACTTAATTTGAAAATCTTAACTCTTAATTTCATGTCTAATCTCTCAATGGGTGATGTATGTTGTTTAATAAAAAATATGAATCATCCACTGGTTATTAACATTATTTTTATTATATCAGAATCAGGTCATCCTTATTTTTCTTATATCACACCAAGAAAAATCTATGGAAACTTAATATTATGTCAAATGACATCAGCAACTTGGTTCTCTTGTCTGCACCTATTTTTTCATTATTTTTTTCAACTCCTTTCATTTAATTTGTGCTTTCAACTCCAAGGTACTTTTTATATTTTCTTTTTGATTGAGAAAAAATCCAATTGATATTTTCATTCATCCCCAGTTGTAGAACTATGGTAATATTGGTTTTGTACATCATGTATGGATGAGCAATGGCATCAACAAGCCACGCAACCTAGTTTATAACACATACCGCCAGCTAGCCACTGTCCCTCTGAATAGAAAAAAGCTAAAGGTAATATCTAAATAGTTCAGATGATTTTAAGAGTTTAGATAATTATTCCGGTCTTTCTTAAGTGATTTTATCAAACAACGTGAATAGTCTAATGTCTAACCAAACTAGACATTAGACATCCATTCAGTTTTAGATTTTTATGTATTATGTAAGGAATCAATACATGACAGCGGAAAAATTTTGATTCCATAAAACCATGATCTTTGTCTTGATCGATGCCGAACGAGTAAAATCAGGAACTGAATATGAAGTAGAACGAGAGTACCTCCTGGGATTTCTAAAATCCCTCACCATGAATGAAGAGAGGGCATTCCTCCTTGCTGAAAACCGTTCAAGTGTCCGGTCTCTAGCGGTATCCACACGATCTGCTTCAATAGACGAGTTCTCTCTTCCTTCGGGCCTCTAGAAACCTTCCAGATCCAAGCTTGACCATGGGAGATCACATTCTAGAGGAGAGAGGAGGAAGAGAGGATGCTTGGGACGTGCTCCGGCCCTATGGCTTTTTAGGGTTTGGCTTCATAAGCCATTTATATATAGAAGATGGAATTTTTTACAAAAACCCAAAACTTCTATAAAATTGTGTCCATGCCCTCATCTTATTGACCATATCTATTGTGTGTGACCCACTAGGCCCAATAGTTAATTTGGTTGAAGCCTTAATTAATTTAAAAGAACAATTCCTTTAAATTAAATCAAAATCGTTATCTGATAACAATTTTTACGGCTTTCTGATCATAAAGGGTACAAGTCACATCCTATGATCCCAAATGACTTTAGGGAGTTAAATAACATCCATTGAGCCTTTCCATCATCAATTACCACACGGATTTAAATCCTCATTCATACAATGTCCCGGTCGGTCACGGGTTCGGCACTGACTGTCAACCCCTAAGTATTCCAACTCTATGAAATCTTGTACTCAAGAATGGATCAACTGGAAAACTCCTTTTCCAATTATCCTATCTACCTTGGCCAAGGATTTAGAGTACTATCCATAGGACATTCTCTCTCTCCTACTGAGAGTGAATGATCCCCTATTGTACGCTCAATTGCCTCCACCAGGTTTCCCATATACCCAATCCATTAACTATATAGGACCACAATACTAAGTGATCCATCAGTCAATAGTCAAAGTACATAGTACGCCTGGCAAGACATCTTTGGCGACTCATGTCAAAAATCCAACAGTGCTATTAAGATGTAAGAATAACGTGATAGACAGTTAGGTAAGATACCGATCAGGTTTTCCTAAATTAGTCAGTTCATTGAACTCATTCCACTAATGAGCACCTGTGTGTGTATCTCAGTGTCTCCACACTGATGACCAATGAGATCGGTCATTCTCATCATATGAGAAGACATCACACACACTAGTCTATCCGGATTCTTGATGTCCCGTTTCAAAGATCCTATGACTAGGAACATTTAGATCACATACCTCTAGATGATCGATCTCATTATCATGATCTCATCATGATTCAATCATCATTACATGTGATCAAGAACTTCATTACGATATACGCTTCTAATAAAAGCTAGTAACAAAATTTTGCATATTTAATTGAATGAGATATTTCTAGAAATGTCAAATCATATCATATATGATTGGCTTGTAGGGCATACATTTGTATCATATTATGCAGTTTCTACTAGTTTATATGGGACTTGGACTAATGAGGTTCAAGACCTCATTGGAGGCTGCTCCCATTTTTAGATGACTCAAGTGAGGTAGGGTCACCATCATGTCTCCTCCATCCTTGATCCAAACCACCGTGTTATGATGTTGACAGTCTTTGTTGGGCTCCCGGAGAAGACCCAACATTGTTCTCCGCCATATTCTTATTTTGAATGCGTAATAAGTTCCATACTTTGGAAGACCCATATTTTATCGTAAAAATGTTTGAAAGTGCTAAAATATATTGATTTATTTTATTTGTTATCTTATATGGCTGCATTTCTATTTGTAAATGTACTCAATGAATTTCTTCTTCAATTTAATACACATGGAAATATGTCAAACAAGATTTTCACCTGTCTTGATTTTGCTAATGGGCGTGTTTGGTTGCATGATAAATTGAGTTTTTGTTACCATTTTATATTTCTATAAAAAACTTGTTATAATGAGTGTTTGACAACTATTACAAATTTATATTTCTAAACAAATTTTCTTATTGAGCAAAATATTGGGGTCTCATTTTTTATTTTGTGATCCCCAACTTGTTTGGTCATATATGATACCCACTCTTTTTTATTGTCATATCTCCCCAAACATAACAATTTTATGTCATTTGCTTGCTCACACTTTATTTCAACACAACTTTTTTTATCATGAATGTGTATAAGAATTGGTGTGCAACCAAATAACCCATAAAAAATAAAATGCATCACATAAACTAGTGTTGAAGATGAATTGGAATAATTATAACATCTATGTTTCAAAGTCATTATATGATTATGTAAATTATTTTAAAAAGATAAATATTTTATGTTTGATGTATTGATTGTAATAATTTTTGTTGACTGTAACCTTATATTTTTATAAATATTTATGTATTTATAATATTATTATTTTTAAATTTATTTTTATCATTCCAAACTAGTGTTATCATCAAAACATATCTTAACTCATACCAGACAATGGGGACGGCGATAATTCATTCTATCCTTTTTTCATCAAACATAGGTGGTATTTGGTTGGGTTTAATCTTAAAATATAAACTCTTAACATCGTGTATAACCTGTTAGCGGTAAAAAGGTGTTGAATTTGATTAAGATATAAATGATAAAATTTGTTTGATAAAATATCTAAACCAAGGTCTACTTAGAATGATTTTGTATCAAACATTGATATTGTGTATCTGCGTGACAATAAAGAATATAATCATGGAGTTTTAATATGACCTAGACCAAGAGTTAGGGTGTATAAAAATTTAATACACATCATATTTATATAAAACTTTATGATAAATAAATAAGTTTAATGTATAAAAATAAGTTTTTCTCGAACTATTTTAAGTAAGGATATGACTTTTAAAAAATAATTAAAATTATTTGGTCAGAGATTTGGATATTTAAATTGTTTGATTATGTTTTTCAATTAAATTATAAATATATATTTTATATCTGGACAAAGCTCTTAATATTAAAGTGACATTTTATTTGTCAACTGATATCTAAATACAACCTAAAACATATATCAAATAAAAAATTAATGTGTATAATATTTTATTAAATATTAATATGCATAAAATTATTTTAAATAAATTATAAAATTTAATACTTTATTGCTATTTTAAATAAGAAGATGAATGTTAAAATAAAATATATGTTCAAGAGTTTGTTACCGAGGGAGGGCGAAAAGATACCTAACATATACATGACAAATCTCACCATAATATAAATATATATATATATATATATATAGAGAGAGAGAGAGAGAGAGAGAGAGAGAGAGAGAGAGAGAGAGAGAGCGCAACGTTTACAGCATATTTCACACTGTTGGAAAATGAAAAAGCAATATCTCTTGAGTGAAAATTTCAGAGCCTATTAAGGGTGCGTTTGATTCAGCGTAAAATAAAAAACTATGAAAATCTTTTACATAGAAAGACGTTTTCAGCAAAAAGGATTTACAAATATCTTATTTGGTTCACCTGAAAATGATTTCCCAAAAAAGTTACAAAAAATTTCATGGTGTTACTTTTTATTCTTAAAATAGTTGGCATCTTAATATTTTAAATCTTATAATGATTTTATTTAAAATCATATAAAATTTTTATATAAAAATTATAATTTTATTTATAAATAATTTTTTTAAAGTTTAAAATAATTAAAATAATACTTTTTTAAAAAATAAAATACTACACATAAAATATGTAAATTATCATTATTTAAGTTTTTGATATTTTTTTCACAATTTTTCTCACTTAGAGAATGTCAGAGGAAAAAAGAAATATAATACCAAGAGATACTTTTAACAAAAAATAAAAAATCGTAACTAATATTATTTAAATACGTTTAAATTGTGAAGATAATCTTTGATACCAAAAGAAAAGGGAGATAGAATATTATAAAGATATATTTTTAACAAAAAATACTAATATTATTTTAAAGACATTTACATATTGAAAATAATCTTTAATAAAAGAGATTTAAAAATTTATCAAGATTTTTAGTTTTTATAAAGATATATTTCAAATTATTATAAATTTTTTGAATTAATATATATATATACAAATTATAATATAAACATTACAATTATACTTTATACCTTCGATGTTCAAAACGCCATAGTGTCTTACGTCATGTAACAGGCGGAAAACGGCATCCGACCCAAATTTGCGGATGCCGTATTCAGGAATTCAGCGCAGTCAACGGAGCATATTTTCAGTGGACCACCCTTTTACGTGGAACCAAATAAACATATTACAAAGTAAATTGAGAAAAGTTGATACATATAACCCATTTTACAAGGATCCAATATGTAAATGTCTTTAAAATAATATTAGTATTTTTTGTTAAAAATATATCTTTATAATATTCTATGTCCCTTTTCTTTTGGTATCAAAGATTATCTTCACAATTTAAACATATTTAAATAATATTAGTTATGATTTTTTATTTTTTGTTAAAAGTATCTCTTTGTATTATATTTCTTTTTTCCTCTGACATCCTCTAAGTGAAAAAAATTGTGAAAAAATATCAAAAACTTAAATAATGATAATTTACATATTTTATGTGTAGTATTTTATTTTTTTAAAAAGTATTATTTTAAATATTTTAAACTTTAAAAAATTTGTTTATAAAAAAAATTATAATTTTTATATAAAAATTTTATATGATTTTAAATAAAATCATTATAAGATTTAAAATATTAAGATGCCAACTATTTTAAGAATAAAAAGTAACACTATGAAATTTTTTGTAACTTTTTTGAGAAATCATTTTTAGGTGAACTAAATAAGATATTTGTAAATCTTTTTTGCTGAAAACGTCTTTCTATGTAAGAGATTTTCATAGTTTTTTCAAATTGTCAAACATCATGAAATGTCTAATCTCTTTTTGGTACGGAGATAATTTGGGGATAAACTTAGATTATTCCCTAAATTTTGAGAATTACCCAAGTTTATTCTCAAGTTATTCTGATATCAAACAGTCTCTTACTAAATAAGTGTTTGGATCATTTTAGTCAAATCAAACACAACCTAAGATTACATTTGATTAAGTTTTTTATGTTTGATAACTTATCTAAAGAGAAAAAAATTTAAAAGAATGTTCAGGTGTTCACGTTCGTAGAGATATTTTCAGATATTAGAGGTTCATATAAATCTTAATTAAGCCGTTTTTGTCCAACACACTAAAAACTCTAATATCTAACCGAATTGGAGACACCAGAGAGTGAATAAGATCATTGAAATGGGTCCTAACCCAATATTATTTTTATAAGTTGTAAGAACTCTTACAAAAAAATAATTATAATTTTATTGAAATTATAAGTAATGCTTACGCAAACACGTAATTTTATTTTACAAAAAAATATATTTTCCGTATGTACTTAAAATTTTGATAAATTATATATTTTTGTCATCTTACAATAATTTCTTCATCGCCACTTTATAGAAGTATGCTTGTAATAAGTAAATAAAGCAATATTTAGGAACATTGGAATAAAGTTTGACAAATATTTTATACGTCTATAAAATACACATTTATGAAAAATTTCTAATAAAATACGTGCTCAGGATCACGTGGATGGCACGTGATCTCTGAGCTTCCTCTACCACTCTATATAAGCAGACGATTTCAAGTGGGGAGTATAAGAACCCCTTCCACGGCAAACGCGCGAGAGCAACAGGTGCTCATCTCCTTTCTGCCCTGCCTGTCTTCTTCCCTTCTCCGTCTTCCCGTCGTCTCTCGAAGCTTTATAGCGATCTCGACTTTGTTCGACCGCAGATCCCTCCAGATCTGACGTCTTCGATTTATTTCTTTATCTTTACATGTGGATCTAGGGTTTCTTTTTTCGTGTTTTATCGACCTTGATCTCTGCCTTCAATATGTACTTCTGACACATGGATGAGTAGGGAGAGGTAAGAATGGCCACTTTTGAGCTGTATCGGCGATCGACGATCGGGATGTGCCTGACGGAAACCCTGGACGAAATGGTCTCCAGTGGAGCATTAAGCCCGGAGCTCGCAATACAGGTTCTTGTCCAGTTCGACAAGGTATGTAATGGTGATGCATAAATGATGGATTTTAAGTTATGAGAAGATTGGTGCTTATTTAAAATGAATTTATTTTGGGTGTGTTTTTTTTCCTGGAAGTCAATGACAGAGGCGTTGGAGACGCAGGTGAAGAGCAAGGTCAGCGTTAAGGTGGGTTCTCTGCTCTGTTTCAACTTCGAATTATCAGATGCACATCATGGTTGTTTCCTTTCTCCTAGTTTATTGGGTGGCTTTTTGCTTGCAAGTTACTTCCTCTTGTAGAGTGCTATGACTTGCTGTTATGTCTTTGTGAACTGCCGCTCTATATGTTCAAAACTATTCTAATGATTTGATGGAAATATGAATTCTTTTATGCTGTTAGAGTTAAGCTTTGACTCAATTCTCTCATTGAAGCCATAAGAAATGAAATTTGTAACGCATATAAGGAAGAAATTGTTGTCTCTGCTTAGGATATGATGACCCATCTCTGCCTGACATCAAACGAACTCTTTAACCCAATTTTATTATTATGATTTTTCTTTGCAAGAGTAACAGTGTCATCCAGACATTAAGAATCTCCGGTTCACTTAATTGTTCTGACGTTTTTTTACCCCTCAGGAGATAACGAAAATATCTCTTCAAGTCTTTAGGTAATCTTAGTAAACCTGAATTCTGTTATTGGTGTTTCACCTTCATCATTATGAGGAGGCTGGTCTGTGGTCTAGGTTGATTGGGATATAAATATCCTGGAATCAATTCAAATAATTCAGCATACAATTGTCAGTGGAGAAGAATATTGTAATATCAGATGTTCTAGAAGGCACCAGCTAGTTGATTGAATGGAAAGTAAATCCCTTATCCTATATCTGTGAATCCCAGTCCATCAATGGAATCCAAATTTACCATACCATGCTTTGCTGGTTTTTGCCCCCTTCGATAATACGTGTTTTGCATGCCAGGTAATGTATATCTTCTTTTCTATTCTTTTGACCCTTTTTATCATTTCTTTCTCCCGTCAATTCTACTTGACCAAGTTTTTCATTGTTTAGAAATTACTCAACCACTTGGCTTTACCGGCTATGCTAGTCTAAGTTATGTTGTACAATGTAGTTAAAGTGACAGCAAAAGTGCCTCTTAAGCAGTAAAGCGGTTCAGTCATGCTAAGTGTCTGGCCTCTTTTCTCTAGGCAATATAGCACCCGCTTTGGGCCGCTCAAGTTAACCGGATCCGTATATTTCTGTTATTTCTTATTGGGTCTATTTTGTTAACTTGTCTAGTTGTTTTGTACTAGTTCCACTGTTTATATTTCTATGTACTATTGAATGTATTTTTTTATAGTTGTTATTTACTTGCTATATTTTTTGATATTGAAAAAATGGAATGCATGTTGTTTGTTGTGGATAAATGGTCTGCATATTTCAGTAAAGAATGATATTCAAAATATTTTAAAGTCATTTTCTCTTTTTTCTATTTGCATTTAAATTTGATGCTTATATATGTCTCATTGTTAGGATGTTTTGGTTATATTTGATTGGCTTGCCACTCACCCCATCTAGTCTTACAGGCTACCGCTTAGGTGGGCACTTTATCGCTTGAGCAATAAAAGGACCCTTGGTTGCTTTGTTGCCTTGACAGTCGTGGTTGTACATAGTGTAGTTTGTACTTGATTATTAAAAAAGACTAAAAGATCATATAAGTTGGCTACATACTGTTTGCCTATGTTCAGATTTTTACTGGATCCAGTAAGAAAGTGGAAGTTATTTGCATCTTTTTGTATATGCCTTGCTTCTAGTGGCTTGGAAGAATGTATGCAGAAGCAAAGAGTACTCATTGGTCAAGTGCCTGTGGAGGCTTGACATGCAAAATATGGGGCTGTGGGCCAAAAATTATCAGACATATATACCTAAAACGTACCTGGATTGATTCTGTTCCCAAAGGGATGGAATGCTTGAAATTTTAAAAATATATCTTTTGTAACTGGGTGCTTTATCATGTTGAACTTTTGTTGCACTTGACTATGGAAGGAGAACCTTGTTCATAGTTGATGGAAGCCGTCTGGCTGTTTCCTCCATCTTGTTTAGTTTATAATGCAAGAAATTTGAAGGTGACTGACTAGTTGAAGACTACCCTCATGGAACATTACATTTAAAAAGGACCTCAGGGATGAATAAATGGCTGAAATCTGAAACTTATTCACATTCTTTATCAGGTCAATAGTAATGCTAATTTTTTAAGATAGTATGATGTGGCAGTGGGAGAGTAATGGTCTGTTTACAGTAAATTTACTTGCTGAGTCTTATGTACACGAGGAAAGATGTGGATTGGTATAAAATAGTCTGGATTGTCCATTTAACAGGTTGATTTGGATTCACAATCCAGGATCCTTGTATGTCTTTTGTGTCTGCTTCAATGGGAACTTGGGCCATAATCTATAAAATTCTGCATGGCAGATTCTGCATGAAAGACCTTCAGAAGTGTTTTGCCAAGTTGTCGATACTTGTAGTGCTCTCTCCAATGTCTGTGGGATAAGTTTATTGGGTGTTTGGATGCAGTTTTATTATCTCTTTATTGTCTTAAAATATAAAACAAGAGTAAAGGATATGCATGGACCTTTTTTTAGAGCAAAGTCATGGGGACACAATGGAGAACATGTGAACATTGTTGCATCACTTTCTGAAAGATGATGACAACAGTTGCCAAATACCTACAACTAATTTTTAATAACAACACCATGGGTATTGTTTAAGTTTGAATATTTGTGCTATTGCCCATCAGAGTATAATGTTTAAAGTCAGAATTATTTGAGAAAGAAATTATATTCAAATGCTCTATAGATCCTTGGATAGGAGACAACACTATTTGGGAGTTATGTTTGCTTGCTGTTTTTGGCTATATCAAGGGAGTGATATGATAAGATGCTTAACTATGTTATTAAAGGCTATCAACTATGCGATATGACAAGCCATCCTCCCGAGATTGGTCTATTGTCCAGGCCAAGCCACATTCTTGCAAACTCGAAGACTAGTTGTGCTGCCTAGATGGTATGTGAAGTTGCAGAACATTGGTCTTTTAGTTTGTATCCCCCCTCTATTGGGGTTGAGAGTGCTTTGACCCTTGTGTTCCAGAGATTGATGCATGTATCGTATCGACGGAATTAATGACTTGGCCTTACTCCCAATTACCTAAAGTTGTCAAGGTGACAAGACATCCAAAATGTTGAAAAGTGCCAATTCTATGTAGGCATTGCCTAGGTGGTATCATTAGATGTTGAAATATATGCATATTTATATATGTTTTTACATATATATGTATATCATCATATGTATATAATTAGTTGTTAATACTATATATATTTATGCATACATACAAACATATATACATAAATATAATTATATTTATATGCTATAATTGAATGTGTATGTTTACGTGTACATACATATAAATGTGATTTTATATATGTAATTATGAACGTGCAAGTATATTTTTTTGGGAAGGAGTTAATCTTGATAAATTAAGTGAGAGGGAGAGAAAACCAATAACTTTATGAATTGTAAATATATAATATATGTTTATAATTAATGTGATAGTATAAATGATAGTGAAATATATTAATATGTTCACACTATCATTAAATGGGTGCTCCTTGTGGGGGGTATTGGGGGGGAGCCCCCGAAAGAAATTTTTTTAATCATGTTTAAAGACCTAGAGTGCCTAGCCCGGGTGTCCAAGGCACCCAGGCAAAAGCACCTAGGTGCCCACCTTGACAACTATGTACTTACCGGAATGGAGTTGATGGGCCTTAACTGGGCAAAGGAGGTGGAGAAAGCATGGAGAATCTCTGATGAAGAAATCCAAGCTATAGGGGAGCTAGTTGGTTTCAGTTTTCTCGATAGAGAGCAAATGGTTAGAACTTTCTTTGACAAGCTTAGATGCAAGGTGAACAGTTCTGCAGGAACCTGGCAGGGAGGAAACCACAACAACATAGGGTGGGGTCTAGGGAATTGAACTTTATTTTGAGAAATAAGGTTATGAAAGATAGTAAAATGGGTAAGTTAGGTAATATCATCGTTATTTATTCATGACCTAAATCATCTATTGGGGACAGCGGGCAGGGAGAAAATCAGAGTTACACAGTATGGTGGATTTACGAAAATTGGATATTGTTTTATTGTAGGAAACAAAAACTGTTTTGTTGATACCCATGATATAGAGTCTCTCTAATGTCGTAAGTTGCAGGCTTTTCTTGTTTTCCCTCATCGGGAAAGAGTGGAGGGTTGGCTGCATTTTGGAATGGAAACAATTTTACTGTGGAAGAGATGTACAAGGAGAGACATTACCAGATCTTGAGATTCAGCATTGAAGGGTCTGACAAATGTTGGTTCTTGAGCAATGTCTATGGTCGGTAAGAAACAAAGATAAATCTATTTTCTTTTCAGATTTGAACAAAGCTATGAGCTACTATTCCCACTTGCGTGGTGTGTGTGCGGTGATTTCAATGTTGTCTTAAAGCCAGAGAACAGATCAGGACAAGTAGTATGGACTCGGAAAATGCTAGTCTATAATGATTGGGACAATGCTTGTAGTATGTTAGAGGTTCCTTTGTCTAGTATGAGTTACACTTGGTCTCATTGTAGATTTAAATCCAAACTCGACAAATTCTTCTTTTCTCACTACTAGGACAAGGAGTATGGCATTCCTGAAATCTTTCATATCCCGAGAGTGTTTTCAGACCATTTTGCTGTTGGAATAAGTTTTGGAAGGCTTAAGCCTGTACAACCTAAGAAGTTTAAATTCGAACTTGCTTGGTGTAGGGATCACAACATCAAGGATCTAGTTAAGGGTTGGTGGATTGAACATGAGGTGTCTTCACCCTCAACAACTAGGAGTTTGTCAGTATGCTCAGTGGATCAAGAGTCGTCTCAAACATTGGGCTAAAGATCACTTTAATACCTGAACAACAAACATAGAGGCCTGGATTTCTACACTTGACCTTTTCAAGAGGTTGAATGACTGCAGGCAGATTAATCAAGGGCAATTAGAGGAGTGGAACAAAGCTAGAGAGCCCATAAAGAATGGTGTCTTAGGAAAGAAATCAAATGGAAACAAAGATCTTAAGAACTATGACTAAAGGAGGGCGATACAAATACCCAGTTCTTTTGTACACAGGTTTCTCTCAGGAAGAAGAAGAATAATCTTTAAACTCTGTGTGAATGGTGTTGAGTGTTTAGGCATGTATCAGATAGGTCACCAGGCTGTAGAGTTCTATAGAGATCTATTTACAGAAGATAAGGACTTGGCATCTTTTTATAAACTTCAATATGCAGAAGATATTGGATGTTTACATCGCAGAATCTCGTGTGTGCCTTCTCTGAGCAAGAAATTTTGTGCAATCAAAGGTATGGATCTTTATAAAGCTCTTGGCCCGAATGGCTTCTCAGCTATCTTTTACTCACTGTTTGAGAGATCATCACAGACAATTTCATGGCTCTTCAACAAGTTGAAGCTGACCCAGATTGCATTAAACTCTTGAACTCGACTACTTTGGTTCTTATTACAAATATAGAGACCGTGGTGGACATTAGGGATCTTAGACCGATCAGTCTTCTCAATTGCAGCTACAAAATCATTACTAAAGTTCTTGCTAATAGACCTAACCTTTATGTCGGCAAATTGACAAGCAGCACCCAGTCAGCTTTTATTTCAGTTAGATATATTTTGGATTAGTTTATGGTGACTCTTGAGTGTCTCCATGACGAAATATTGTAGGGTAAGGACTGCACTCTTCCTAAGTTGGATTTTGAAAATGCCTATGATAGGGTCAATTGGTCAAGTTTATTGAGAATTATGCAATTGTTGGGGTTTAGCAACAAGTGGATCAGGTGGATCAATAGGTGCATCAGCATGGCTAGATTCAAAGTTGATATTAATAATAAAGAGTTCGGTTCTTTTGAACCTTTTCAAGGCTTTAGACAAGGCGATCCGATTCCACCTCAACCATTTGTTCTTGTAGGTCAAATTCTCATCATCATGTGGCAGAAAGCATAACTTCATAACTTGATTGAAGGAATAGAAGTTGGTAGTGGCAAGGAGCATGTCACCCACCTTTAGTTTGTAAACAATAATCTACAAGTGCTTAAACCTATGCATTCTACTCTTCTTGCTACACTTGATCATTGGATTGGGGATCAATATGAATTAATGTGAACTCCTTGGAATCAATCTGAATGACCAACAAAGAGAACACTTCCAAAATATCTTCATTATACCGTGGACATCCTTTCCAATCAAATATCTGGATCTCCCTCTCTCTAACAAGAGTACTAAAAAAGAAAAAACTAGGATTATATTATTTGCAAGTTTAAGAATAAGTTGCAAAGTTAGTAGAGCAACATGTTATTTACGGGTGGGATGAATTTTATCCTAAATGGTCTTATAGAGTTTACCACTTTATTTCTTCTCAATTCATAGAGTGTCCAAAGGTATTTGTTACAAGCTGGAGAGAAATATGGCAGGTTTTTCTGGAAAGGAAATTATTGTAATAGAGGTCTTCACCTTATAAAGTGGCAACATGTCTATAGGCCTATGTTGGCGTCAATTTTTCTTAAAAGAAAATCAGCAAAGAAAAATGGGCTGGTTCAGCCCTCAATTGGGCAAATCAAGCCCTCCATGGGCCCATCGACCCAAATTCTAGTTGACCAGCCTTTGTTTTCATTTAAATAATTATTTTCTGGCCCTCCTTGAAATCCACCTACGTACAGCCCATGGGAAGAGAGAAGTGGGCTGTGGTCAAGGCCAATTGGCCCAGTCAACAGGCCCAGCTGACCTGTCCAGCTCAGCCGCCACCTCAGCATCATCCTGCGCACCACCTGCCACCTCAGCCCATTCATTAGTCAGTTTATGGAGGGGGGAACCAAAGAGGCCAGGGGGAGATCAAGGGACAGCCAGCCATTAATCTGAAATTAATGGTGTAACCACCATGGGGAAGGCCAAAAGTCATCTACGTACAGCACATAGCCTGCCTTTTCATCTGCCCCCCAGCCCCTATAAGAAGAGGGGGGCGCGCCAGCATGAAGGGAGGCTGCTGGAGATGCCGCCAGGCTGCTGGACTGCAACCTGCCCCCTGCTTCCTTGCGCCCTGCCCCCTGCTGCTGCTGCTGCTGCCACCTGCTGCCTTGCATCCTGCTGCACCTGCTGCCTGCGGTCAAGGAGAAGGAGAAGAGAAGAAGATCAGGTAGGGGAGAGCGGCATACCTTAGCCATGTAGCCCTTTAAGGGCCGGTTCTTTTCTATTTCTGGCTGTCACTCTCGCCCCCCCTTTCTATCCCTCCAGAAAGAGCCTATTTCGGCCCACTTACAGCCATCAAGAAGCAGGCCTATCCAGACCCTCTGCTCGGCCCATACCTAGCCCCATGCAGACCCCTTTCAGCCAGCCCATCTGCTCCCCACACAGCCACCTGGTCAGGTCCTGTTTGAGCCTCTGGACAGAACCTTGTCCGGTCTCCACTTCAGGCCATTCTCGGCCCAATTAAGCCCACCTATACAGCCCCCTGCCAGGCCTCAAAAAAATCAGATTCTGGTACCAGCCAAATGCCCCTTTGCAGGCCTGGTCCGGCCCATTTCAGTCCAAGATAGGCCTCCCTCTTGGGTCTGGTTGAATGCCCCTTAGCAGGACCCAGTTCAGTCTCCATTGCAGGCCCAAGAACAGGTCTTGTTCGGTCACTCAATCAGACCCAATCTGGCCCTATTCCGATCCAAGAAGAATCCCCTTGAAATGCCCTATGTGCAAGTCAATTTCGGCCCACCTCAGTCCTCCAGAACAGGCCCCAATCAGGTCCCAAACTAGGCCTTGATATGCCCCCTTGTGCAGGCCTACCCTCGGCCTAACTAAGGCCACCTGATCCGCCCCTTTGTGGCCCATCAAACTGACCCCAAAACAGGTCCTAAAACAGCCTCTTTGTGGAACCTATTAGAGCCCTAGGTGAGGGTGGATGACCCGGGGATTCTTGGAAACCGCACGACGGCCTAAGTCTACTCCGGGCGGATCCTCAAGCCCCTTGTTCTTATCTCCTTTGAACAATCCCTAAATAGGCCCAAAACAAGGCCATCCAATAACCCCTTTGCGCAGCCCAAAGCCAGGCCACCAAGCTGTCCTTTGTACAGCCCCAAACAGGCTCCTTAAAGGAGGCCATTCTCAGCCCCTCCTTGGCCCATGGTTTTGCCGCCACAGCAAAAAGGGAAGTGCTCCAAAGCAGGTTCTGCAGAAGCCATACAAACAGGAGGTCAGCAGTTTGAAGGCAGGCCGGCTTGAAGGTGACGGCCCGGCACCCCTTGAAAACCGCACGACGGGCCAAGGGCATAGCCGGGTGGCCTTCCAAGCCGGTTCCATCAAGAAACTCCAGCAAAGCAGCAGAATTTCCAGCAGGCCCGTTGAGCCTATGAAAATTAAAGCCCGGCTTTGAACGCCGAAGGAATGGACCGGCCCGAAATGGCCTTCAGAAAATTAACAAATAAAAAAATTAGAAATGCGAAAGCAACATTAAATTAAGTAGATTCACCCCTAGCGGGGAACTCCACCTTGGGCGGAGGCGCAGGCATGCATCCCGTAGCCGGCGACCCGGACGGAGGCGCGGACATGAATCCCGTAGCCGGCGATCCTTCCCCCAATATGGCTAAGCTAAGACTGGTTATTTTGGATGGGTAAATTTTCACTAAGTTGGAAAAATAGCCGACATGTCGTCGTAATGCCAAAATTTTTTCAAAGTAGTGAAAAGAAACCTATGTTGGGGGAAGGATCAATCACATTGTACACTGATGTACTTCATCCCATCTTTCAATGAAATGAAACTTTGATGTTCATATTGATGCATGAAACCGGGCATTTAAAGTTACCCGATGGGTCGGAGGCGATGCAAACCGCCAAACTAAATTAAAACCATTTCAAAGTCAATCTGGAAATTTAAACAGAAAATTAAAACAGAAAATCAAATCTGAAAGTCATAAAAAAAATCAGAACCAAACAAGATCTGAAATTCAACTTATTCCGGTTCAACAAACAAATCGATCTTCAACAAGATTGAACCGGTTTTGAAACAAATCAAACCGAAATCAGATTTCAAACAAAAAAATCCGCCAAAACAGAAAATCAGGTTTCAATAAAATCTGTCAACCACAGAAAATCAGATTTTTACCAAACCGAAAACACAAGGAAATCAGATTTCAATAAAAAATCTGCAACCAAAACAAAATTCAGATTTGAACAATCTACTAAAAACAGATTCTAACCGACTTCAAAAATCTGATTTTTGGCGATCTGAAAATCCATTTAAAACCTACTAAACTTCTCCCAAAAGAAATCAAATAAACAACTCCAAACACCCAAAATGGATCAAAAAACCAACTCAAAACCGAAAAATCCAGAATTTGAAAATTCAATAAATCAAACAACAAATACCAAACATGCTTAAAACACTTTAAGCACATCAAAATCAAAATCAAAACAGATTTAAAGCAATCCAAAAGTCAACCAACAAACAAATAAAACAAACCCAAACAAATCGGTTTGCATCTCATCGGACCCAAAAGGCCGCTGCCCTTTTTGAGTTCACTTTATCTTGTAGATGTACATGTCTCCAAACACAGGTTGCCACGACGGTTAATCATAGGCGTTCGAGCCATTGTTCGATGTAAGTTAACACCGGATACTCGCACCATCCGGCGGAGAAGGGTCAAAAATGAAATTTTCAAAGAACCCGAACCTCGGTTCTAATATTTTTAAAACTATCACCGGACTACCTAGTATTTTTAGGATATCACATATTTTCCTAGAAAAGTCCGGAGATGTCTTTCTTTCTAAAGAACAGACGCAGAAAAAAGAGGTTCACACAGCCTACTAATGAAGGGGGGTGTGGGTCTATTGGAGATGATTAATAATATTTTACTGTCCTGGTGGCTATGGAAGTTGAACACCATTACGAATTTAATCTGGGCTAAATTGGTTTGTGCTAAGTACAATATTGGGAGGAGGGTTCTTGGATATGCAGACTCCAAAGACTACAACAAAATATCTGGTATATGGAAAGGTATCCTGTATATTTGGGAGTGCTTCTACTTTGCGACTACTATTGAGCTGGAGGATGGTAGAAGATTCTCTTTTTGGGAGAATTACTGGGTTGGCCGTGCCCCTTTGGCGTCCATGTTCCCTTCACTCTTTAGATTGTGAAACCATGCTAGAGCTATGGTTAATGATGCTTGGGATGGGCAAGCTAATAGGTCTCTTTCCTCCAGAAGGAACCTCAAGTATGAAGAGATTTAGGATTTCTTTGTGCTACTTTGCCTCCTTGAGAGCCGTAAGTGTATTGTTAACAGACGACAAACTATTTTGGCTCCCTTGTAACAATTCAAACTTCAATGTGGAATTGACTTTAAGTAGGATGTCTATCAGTGGGGTGAAAACCGTGTGGCAGCATGCTGTTTGTAAGCAACTGATTCCCATCAAGGTCAAGATTATCCTGTGGAAGGTAGCCAGACATCACCTCCCCACAAGGGGTTATCTGCATAGGATTTTTCCTACTTTCTCTATTTTTTGTGATGCTAAAGATGAGAGTCTAGATCATCTCTTCATCAAGTGTGGTATTATAAACTATTTGTGGCAGGTGGTTTTTAAATATTGGAAAATTGCATGGGTTGAACCTTGTGACACTCTATTTTTCCTTCAAGCATGGCCGGAGTGTGGAACATGATTCTCCCGGCTAAGTTGTGGTCAATTTGGATAGGAACAGTCCCATATATGAAGTGCGGTTCAACAATCCAAAGTTGATACTGTTTCTCAGGCCTACTTTTATGTCAAGGGTTGGATGCTTTACTCCTCTGGACACTACATGGATTTGCATGCTTTCGGGGAAAGATTCCAAATTCTTAGGACCTTTTTATGTAATTTTGGTGCTTCCTTTCTACTACCTTCTCTATAGTAGAGGTGCCTTCTTTCCTTTCCTTTTCTCCTCATTCCCCTTATGTATGCTTTTTGTCTTTTTTTCTATAATAGAAATTGATCTTTTGACCACTTGTGAAATTGAAAATTTTGAACTCTTAAAAAGAAAAAAGAAGAAGAAATAGAGCAGGGGGAGAGAAGCCGAAGGAGGAGCAAAAGCTCCCTATCACTGCCGGTAGAAATGCTTAAGGCCATCGATGTAGTCGTCGTCGCCCTCCTACGCATCCGTCGAGCCCATTGGGTGCGGGAGAAGCCGCTGTCGCCGCCGCTATGGTCGCTAGGAAGAAGCAGGGGCGTAAGCACCGCCCTGTGCGCTGGATAAGAGAAAGAAGGGGAGGAGCAATTGGAGGTGCCATCAGTGCTGCCTTCACCAGTTGCAGTTGCCGTTGCCATCGTCGCCGGAAGGAGCACCGTGAAGGAACCCTCGCGGGTGCCATGCCGTGCCGTCGGGGAGAGAGAGTGTCAAAATGGGGGGGGGGAGCTCCTCCCGCCACCGCCGTCCTCTTGCACCAACGCCGCTATCGTCGTCGTCGGAGCCCACCGTCGCCACCGCCAGAGTCTGCCTGAGCCGCCATCAGAACCATCGCAAGAGCCCTCACAGGTGCTTCCCGATCGTCGAGGAGAGAGAAACAATGCGAGAGGAGAGAGAGAGAGCAGTACCGCGAAAGATGCCTAGGCAAAATAATAATAATAACGACCACCCGACTAGGCGGTCGTGGCCCCACGCATGTGCCCGCTCGTAGGCGGCCGCAGCAAATACCCGGTCAATGACCGGGTCTGCCAACGAGGGGGGGACCTTACTTTGGTCAAACAGTGCTCCAAAAATCAAAAAAATAAATAAAAAGGAGGTAACTCTACCCCATTCCAGTCACCCCCCACTTCCATAAAAATGGACTTAGTGGGATGAGTTTTTGGGACAAAAATGCTCCTGAAATCCTTTATAAAAGGGCTTGACTTGTACGTACGAGAGGTTGGCCATTGTGAGAAAGAGGGAGTTGAGAAGTGAGAGAAGCTCTGAGTTCTCACATCCTGCCAGAAAGAAGGTAAAAGAATGCCTTGATTTTGCACTACCTTTCCATAAAAAGGGGCCCAAAATAGTGAGCTATTTCGGATAGAAGGAAAGTCAGCCCAACTTCGGTCTAGCTGAAATGCTGCTAAAAGTAAATAGTTTTGCGCTACCTTTCCATTAAAAGGGGTCCAAAATAGCTTGCTATTTTGGATAGAAATAGAATTCTAAAAGAAAAACCAGTTCGGTAAAACTGCAATGTCGGTCAAACCGAATACGAATTCTAAAGAAAACCCAGTTCGGTAAAGTCGAAATACCAATCAAACCGAACGAGAATTCTAAAAGAAAACCCAGATCGGTAAAGTCGAAATGTTGGTCAAACCGAACAGGAATTCAAAACGAAAATATAGATCGATAAAATCATAATGTTTGCCAAACCAAATAAACTTTGACATGTATCGAGGAGAAAGACTTAAATGCCCCCCCTCATTTGTTGTACTTCTATGTCCTCAGATCGACATGAAATAAAATTTAAGTTTGATTGACATGTTATGTTATTTTAAAAAGTGACATCAAATCCTCATGGATCCCAAAAGATGGACAAAATTAAATAAGTCATTTAAATAATTTCTAAACTTAATCAAATAATGAAATTTGGTTAAATAAAAATTAAATAATGACTTATTTGTTAACAAAAATGACGTCATAATCAAATTACATTTGTCATAAAATCATACATAAAAAATAACTACAAACGGTTATAAAACATGTTAAGTTTAAATTCGACTTAACTATAAAAAAATTTAAATCAGCCCAAATAGATAATGCCACTTAAATAATTAAGTGTGCATAATAAAATCTAAGTCAAATAAATGATTAAAACATTAATGAAATATCGACATAAACCAGCCAAAATTATATCATTAAATAATGTATAAAAATGTCAACTAATGATTAGAAAAACAAGTTAAGTTGGATTAAAATCAATTATAAAAAATTAAAGTGATCAATATTATTAAGAACAAATCTTAATAATAATAAGAAATTCACTTTAATCAAACAAAAATGCTAACAAACACACCTAAAAAAGAAATTAATTCCTACAAACAAATAAAGGAAAAGGAGATCAACTCAAAATTGTCAAAATCAACAAATAACCAAAGACGTAAACAAATCAAATCAAATCTTAAACCAAACAAAAAAAGAAGATGATCAATGAACTCAAACTAAAAAGTTTGAATTAAGTCCGACCAAATTTCATCTCATAAGGCTATGGGGATGTTTTCCAGCTTTGTGTTTATGTAGATGAATGACTTATGTTCGATATGTTGCCTTGACGGTTAATCAAGGGTGTTTGAGTGTTTACTCGATGTAATTAACACCGGTATATCGTAAGTCCTGTGGAGAGAGGTCAAAATTTATTTTCAAAGAATTCAAAAAACCTTACAAATCAAATTCGTGGTTCGGATCATCTAAGTGGTGGGTGATACTCATATTAACATTTAGCAAATTTGTGGAACTATTGTTGTTCTTATAAAATAATATCACACCAAATTAGTTAATACTCCTATGAATACAATATATTTTCATAGTAGTCAATGTTAGCCCAAAAGAAGGAAAAGAATTTCAAAAAAGAATTCTAATCCCAACGAAATTTTCTTTTTCTTTTAAAAGAGAAAAAAATGAGGTTTCAACACCACTCAAAAAGGCAAGCCATCTTTTTTTGCCTTTCCTGCCTTACTCAACTCAAAGCCAACTCAAACTGGGTAAAAACCCTTGATTAATTAGTTTGCTACCTTGCCTTACCTCATGCTTTTTATAGGCTTTTTCCTTGAGAATCCTGACTCACTCATTCTTCTCTAACCTTCATTCTCTTTTCCTCAGTTTCTCAACCCTTTGTCCTTCAATCTCTCTCTCCCTTTGTTCCTTACAACCCATTGGTCCCTCTCTCTTCCTTGACCTTGCTCTTCTAGTCTATCACCTCTCACTCTCTCTCACAGGCCCTACTAGCCCTCTTAACATTTTCTCAATTTTTTGGTATAAAAGTTGGCCGCATTTTTATATCTTTGATATTTTATATTTTAGTTTTGAAGATATGATGTTATTAGTGTTTCATAGATATAGTTCGCTTCAAGCACATGAGGTGAGGCCTTGATGCGGAACAGGCTTAAATAGGGAAAGAAGCTAGCAATACTCTAGTATAAAATGGCAAACTGAAGACGCCTCGGAGATAATTCAGGAAAACAAGTAGATGTGCCACCAGAATAAGATAAGCAAGCCGGACCAAAAAGATAATCAAAGGAGTGCAGCAAGCATACCACATAAGATTAATCCCCAAAACTATGCGAACATGCTCAGGACAGTTTACATAATAGATTAAGTATTAACTGGATCATGGGAACACGTTGAAGAACTCACTTGTATCAACCAACAGCCTTCAATTTATAAAGCTAGAACCTATCTCTCACAGCATGGCGAAGATCGAATAAGGATAATGAACTTGCAAATGAACCGGCTCAGTGGGGTAGTAGAATCATACCTTTTCACCAGAGCAAGAAAATAGCCAGAAATATATACCCGGCATTATCAATAGAGTGATCCATTCCTGCTGAAGGGGAATCCGAACCTGCTGGGAGGCTTTTTTGAATGCCCAGATAACTGCAGATAGCACCGATTAAGAAAACATAATCTGACAATAACAGCATACCGATGTGACCCCGCGAATGTAGGGAGAAGTGGAGAAGGTTGGAGTTAGAGGATGACCGACTGCCGATTTCAGTCAGCAGAACTCAAGAGGCCAGATACCGACATCCCTGCAGGTCACCATGGTATTGGCTCTTGCCACCCGATGAGGTCAGCCTGGAGGTAGATGTCCCAAGGATCGCGGGATCGGGATCGGACCCTGGATCGGTGGGGTCCGATCCGATCCGGATCGGATCGGATCGGTCCGATCCAGGGCGATTCTCTTGGAGCCAGAATCGGTCTGGATCGGTTTTTTTTTGGCTTTGTGAAAAAATCTGTAAAAATTGCCAAAAAATCAATAAAAATACATAGAACTCAGAAAAAATGTGAAAAAAAATATAAGGAACACTCATTCATATAACAAATTAACAATCAATCATATAGAACACATATCATATCCAATCACACAATAGAACACATCATACATCAAATAAGATACATATTTTTATCAAACAAACAATCATATCCAATCACACAATAGTACAACACATGTTCTTCTTACCACTCATATTACATTGCGTGAAATAAATAAACAAATACATTATACATATGCCATTACCACCAACTATGGTAATGTCCGGAGTAGGATGGATCTGGATCTCTGTCCTGGTCATTCTGATTGTCTTGAAATCTCCATTGATTAGGGTCAGTCATAATTGGCCCATATCTATAAGAAAATAAAGACTGGGCCATGTCGGTAAACTCATAAACTCCCTGATCAGTCGGAGGTGGAGCTAGAAAAGATGGTGGATAGCCAGGCTCACTGTCTGAGACAGGCTCTGAATAGGAAGATGCAAACTCGTCAAAAATATTCATCCTCGTCCAGCGTCCGCTGCCCCTGCCACTCGAACATGAGTGTCTTTTATCATTCAAATCATCTGGACCTGCTCCACTCGTGCGTGCACTACTAGTAGAGCCACCCTCACCTGCACCTGAGGCGCCGCCTCGACCTATGCTGCCGCCACCTCCACCTCCACCCCCTGTACGCTGTTGTTGTGTGGGTGGGACAAATTCTTCTTCATCCTCATCTGATGAACGTGGCTGAGTGGTCTCGGTGTCAAGGAGATGGTGTCGCCGTTTGATACTTATCTTCTTCCTCTTCAATGTAGGATCTCCTTGACTATTTTGCTGTGAAGGTAAGCAGACTTTCTTTAAAGCCCTGAATAATCCACCATTCTTCTTGGTGGTGGTGGTGGTAGATGGACCCGCAACTGGAATCCGAGCTGGAGCTGTAGCGGCCGGGGGTGGAAGCTGGATGTCTCTCTGGAGAAGCTGTAGTCCGGGGTGGATCAGGAAGTGGAGCTGTGCACGGAACTTGACTTTCTTGAGCTTCCTGCATGTCTTCATCCTCACCAACGACGCTGTCAAGCTCTCCTTCGGTCCATGATCTGTCGTTCGGGTCGAAGTCTGGCTCTCCCTCAGCATCCTTGTCTTCCACCCATGCTGCAAGTGGATGTTCTTCTTGGAATAGATATTCCAAGTCCACATCTGCCTGGGACAAGCCCTGAGTAGCTTGGGCTTGTGCTCTTTCTTGGTACAATCCACCTGCAAACTGTGCAAATCTCTGCTCCGATGTCTTATGCCTATCTTTGATATTCTTGATCCTCAGCCTCATATTGTAATGGCAGTAGACAAGCTTCTCCAATCTTTCTGTCTTCAACCTATTTCTCCTCTTCGTGTGAATAAGGTTGAAGGTGCTCCAATTTCTCTCGCACTGGGATGACGAAGTGCTCTGACTTAGCACCCGAATTGCAACGGAAGCGAGTGGATTCCATCCAGTTCTGTTGGTCACCATAATCCACCACTCAGCTGTAATCATAAACAAGACAATTACAAGCATCAGTAACCTTATGTAAAAAAAATCAAGTAACCAAAGAGTCATTAATTCGGGTAAGCATATTACTAGGGGGGACGCTATCACGTGAGTACTGCAAATCTGGATCCCCGTACACCACAATCTTGTGCCTGTATGAAGTCATCTGAAAATCCAAAATAAATCAGTTATCTTCTCTTCTTGAGATAAAGTTCTAAGTTTAATTGATATGAAACGTATTACTTACTTCAACCTCAGCGCAGGTTCTGTCTTCTTGGGTATTATAGAGTCGTTTAATTACAGATAGTGTGCCTGATAATACTTCACCATCATTACATACTTGGCCACCATACTGTATCCTTGGGTTCAAGAAGTACCCTGTAACGACATGAATACTCCATTAGTATAAAGACAGTGGGGGTAATACACAAAATGTTGCTTGTAATACAATTATATTACACTACTGAAGTATACCTGCAGCATGAATGTCGTGGTGTAGGGTTTTGTCCCATCTGTTATCAATCACCTTCCACCACTTTTTGTAACCCTTGGGATGCTTCTCTTTAATTTTCAACTTAGCTTTATCCATAGCATCATACAGGTACCCCATCTGATTTTTGTCATTTGAATCCACCGACCTAAGTACCTGCCCCAAAGGCTCTATGACGGACAAGTAGTACCGCACCTTCTCCCACCACCTCGTTATCTTCTATCGCCGCTCCATCTTTAGCGGTATCTCATACCGATCCAAGGAGCTCCGTATGTATCCACGTACTCCGATAAGCGATGGAGAGGATGAACCTTTTTAAACTAGCCTTGTACCATATAGGCTCTCTAATGCAATAAAATGGGTGGCAAATCTGGTGGGACCCGGTCTGATCAAATCATGACCATCGGTGTGCTGCCTCATGATATGTAAAAGTCGTGAATAGCCATAGATAAATGAGGTGATCAGTTGTCCTTGGTTGACCAAGGACTTGACATTAGCATCCCTACTAATGTCTTCTAACATCAGGTCGATAGAATGTGCCGCACAGGGCACCCAAAACAAGTGAGGTCGAGTCTCCATGAGCTTCTTTCCTGCAGCCTTATATGAGGCATCATTGTCTGTGACAAACTGCACAATGTTGGCCTCCTCTTTCTCATCCATCACAGTGTTCATCAAGCCAAATAGGTAATCTGCATTTTTCACCTGACCTGATGCATCAACCGACTTCAGGAATACGGTACCCTCAGAACAATACACACGGAAGTTTATAAGTGACCTCCTTGTGATTCCAGTCCACCCATCGCACATTACAGTGCACCCTCTCTCCTTCCAGATGGTTTTAAATCCATCTATCCATGAGGTCAACTCATCGACCTCCTCATCCAAGTCTGTTTCATATATATGCTTTGATGTGGGGGCTTTCAACCCCGGCCCAGCCTCACCAATCGCATCAACTATAGTCTAGAAATATGGACTCGTGGCTGCATGTGCCGGGACACCTACAAATTCAAAAACAAGATAAGGGAGAAGAGAGGGTTGTTAATAATAACTAACCTAACAAGAAATTCATATCAACAAGCAAATGTTAACCACAACTTCAACAAATCTTTACCTGCATGTAGAAAGAACTTGACCATATGCTTTAGGGCTTTCTTTGCTGCCCCAGTCGAGGCCTTCACCCCTTTAAATGCTTGTTTTATACCCCTCTGACCTCTGCCACTCTTTCTATACATCGCAGTGTCTCCCGTCGGCATCGGTCGAACAGAATGTGTCCTCCGGATTTCAGGCTCTCGAACAGGGCGTGTGCCCGCCCCCACATCAGATCGTCTGGCAGCCGAACCTCCTGCTCCTCGTCTTCGTTCCTCATCCTCACGGGCCTGAGCCCTACTCTCATGTACGGCTCTCCTGACCTGAGCCTCTTCCTCATCTGATGAAGATGAAGAATCAACTTGGACCCTTTCATGTGCTGGCCCTTTCCTTTTCTTGCTCTTTCCGGCCATAAAATCGGCGTCTCTCCAACCTAACAACTCGTCATGTAGCTCGTCTCTGACCAATTCTCACCTCCCTCTGTGATGCCTTTCCAATTAAATAACCCCTCATCTCCTCCCTCAGCTCAACCGGTACTTTATCACACCTATTTACATTGTCACTCGTCCCGGCTATATGTTGCTTTAGCCGATACACACCTCCATTCATATCTTTTTGGCACCACTTGTATCTAACTCTCTTCTTCTCTGAATTAAGGAGATGGCCATGTTGCCATCCAATGTCACGAAATTCCGCGGGACCGGTGCCATGCTCCTCGTCCGACATCTTATCTACAACACATAAAACTATACACAATATTAGGCCAATTAAATCCACCCCCATTGGGGGGTGAAATAATCTCCCCCAATGGGGGGATTTCATACCCCCCCCCCCCCACCTAGGGGGGGGGACTGTCAAAACAGTCACCCCTTTGGGGGTGACTGTTCAAACACCCCCGAAGGGGTGATAAGCACCCCTTCGGGGGTGCAATTCCACCCCCATTGGGGGGTGAAATAATCCCCCCCAATGGGGGCATTTCATACCAGCCCCCCCCCCACCTAGGGGGGGGACTGTCAAAACAGTCACCCCTTCGGGGGTGACTGTTCAACACCCCCGAAGTGGTGATTAGCACCCCTTCGGGGGTGCAATTCCACCCCCATTGGGGGGGGTGAAATAATCCCCCCCAATGGGGGGATTTCAAACCTGCCCCTCCCCCCCACCTAGGGGGGAGGACTGTCAAAACAGTCACCCCTTCAGGGGTGACTGTTCAACACCCCCGAAGGGGTGATTAGCACCCCTTCGGGAGTGCAATTCATTGGGGATCCCAAACCTGCAGCCAGCCAAGGCCTGGGAGGGGGAAGAGGGGATCGATGGTCCCCCCCTTACAAACCTTGGGAAGGCTGGATCGGCCCTCCAACAGCTGGATCGCCGGTGAAGTATGCCCTAGATCTCCAAGGAGGCTTGAGGGGAAGGAGAGGAAGCAAAAGGAGGGCGCTGGGGGGAGAATCGGTCCGGATCGACCCCAAATTGGGGGTGATCGGGCCTTAAAACAGGTCCGGATCGATCCCGGAATCGGTTCGATTCCGGGTCTTCCGGTTTTCCGGAGAATCGGTCCGGATCGACCGATTTTGGGATCGATCCGGGTGGATCGGTCCGGGATCGACCGATCCGACCGATTCCGGCCGATCCAGCCGGGACTCCCTGCTGGATCGCTGATTCCGGCTGGAATCGGATCGGTGGGTACCGATCCGATCCAAGAATCGGCCGATCCCGATCCGTATCGGCCGATTCTGCAATCCATGAGATGTCCTCAGCCGGAACTAGGTACGTGACAACAGTCAACCAGAACCTTACTGAAGGAAAATCACAACCTCGGCTAGCCCCAATCACCGGTGTTACTTTTTTATTGTTTTATGTTTTCTGAATAGCTGATCTGGGCTGACTCTGGATCGCTTTTTCTTCCCTTGAATCGACTGATTCAACTGATCCAATCCAGATCAGATTGGGATTGTCACTAGCCAATCCCGACCTTGATTCTGATCCAGCCTTCCTTGGATCTAGACTTAATCTTGTGCAATATGGGAGAAAAGATCTCAGAGATGAGAGATATCTGCCAAACCTTGGGAGATTGGCGTGATCTTGTAGTACTTGTACCTATAATGCTATATAGAAATATTAATTTACAAAATGTAGTAAAAATGAGATCAAGACCTTAATAAGACTTTGTATGGATGTAATAATGGAGTTGTCAACATGCAGAACAAACTTAACAAGATCGTTTAACTGAAGTAATAATAGAAATATAATGAGAGAAAATAAGAGCACATAGGCAATTTGCATTAATAGAGTTGATATGTTAGAGGTAGCAACAGGTTGTATAAGACAAAGGATCCGATGTATTTGTATAGATACCACTATATCGATGATCTTACTTCTTGGAGGCATAGAAAAACAAAGATTCGTGGGGATCTCAGGGGAATACATTCCATGGAAAGCATATCAGTCTCAGGATAACTCTTTATGGAAACTTAATTTCCTCTTGTAGAAGAAAAGGGTATGTTGCAATTTAGATGTTATGGAATCTGCACGTCATTGAAGCATTACAATATTTTCATTGGTGACACACATTGGTTGCTTTTTCCCTCTTAAAATTAAGATGTCATGTGCCGTAAGATACCTTAGTTTTCGGCGAAGTGATGGAAAATCAGTTTTAGTGAGAAAAGAATTATGTGCTTGCTGTTGTTGAAGCAAGCACTTCATGTTGTGTAAAATTTCTCTTGTATGTATTTGAAGCATGCAGTGGGGGAAAGAAGAATCGACCTCATGTGGACTTTAACATTGTCAACAGTTTCCATTTTTATGAAATCCTAAGTTTTGCTTATGCAATGGACAAATTGGGCTTCAGAGAAATAAAACCAATCCAAACGGATCCCTATCTCTAATTTATTTTGATTGTGTTGCTTTACATTGTTTTATGTCCAGAGCTGTAAAAGGAGTGTTATTGAGCTATTTTATGCACAAGATGGATGAAGTGTTCTTGTTTTATTGAGTTAATAGAAGAAATGGAGACTTAGAAAAGGTAAAATTTGTACTGATTCTAGGCTGTTCACTGTTCGGTTCAACCCGATGAACCAAACTGAACCAGCCGGTTTGGCTCTATTCAGATTGAACCATGTGGTTGATTGGTTCGGTTTTCATAAACTAGTGAAGCCAGACCAAACTGCCAACTCTGATTGAGCTGAAATTGTTTTAAAGTATACTTTAATGTTCAGAAGTAATACTTTATGTGCATTTTATTGTTAAAATACAGATTCTTAGAATTTTTAACTTGTAAAATAATATTCTAATCTACACAAATTATTTTAAATATTATGTATTTAAGTTCGGTTTTGAACCAAACTAGACTAGAGTTGTTTTGGTTTGGGTTGACTGGACCATTTGGTTCGACTTAGGTTGGGAACCCCCTATCCCATCCTGAATAGAACTGATCCATTTCACCCGTTCCTTGTTCTCTTAGGGGGGCAAGAGGAAAGATTGGTGTATGTTAAAAGTGGCTAAAGTAGCCATTATTGCTGATATTAGATCTGAACCAGAATACAGCCAACCTATGTTGGACTGACATCCAGCTTTTAGAACACGAAATTTCTTTGGGAAGGAGTTTACATATGCAGATTGAAAAGGATAGTTTGTACGAATTGGTTATTTTCTTTCAGACAGAATTTGAAAGAGGATGAAGTGAAGTGCTGAAGGAAGAACACAAATGGCATAAGCAGAGATCTGATAGGAAAAATGGAATTACCCAGTGCTAAATAAGGAGGATGTGTACTTCATAAAATTCAAGTTGAGTGAGGTTTATCTTTAAATTATTTATAAGTTGCGTATCTCCTAGAAAATTGTTGTAGTTTCTTGGACTCTCTCTCTAGTTGTCTGGCATAGAGTTGGTTGGGGCTTCTGTTGTTTATTTTATCTTTTTGCTTGTATTAAATTTCTCATCTCTACTCTTCATCTTCTTCAGTTGTACTAACTTTTTTAGGAATAAAACTTGTGGTATACCCACTTTTCTTTGAAATGGGTGTTTCTACTCTAAAACTAGAATGGAAGTGTCATCAATGACACCATGTGGTAGAGACAATCCTAGCCCTCAATACAGAAGGTTATTTCTCTCTCGACAGTTAGTTGCAGACATCACTGTATTGGTGCAAGGGAGGACCATTTGGGAAGTTAGAGAAGGTGCTACAACCTCTGGACGATAATGCAATTGCAACTAAGCTACCGGGTGGATACCCTATTGTTTAACATTCTTTGTTTTTTAATGAGCTAGACTGTCCATGGCTCGTCAATAGAGTACTTCCATCTATTGTCATTTCCTTCCGTCACACCCTGAACGGTTTTCTCGAGAATGATAAAGTCTTAAATTTAGAGTGCTTCTATCATTCACTCCCCCTACCTATCTTCTATCTTATCTATTTTTCTTTTATTTTTTCAAATTTTTGGGTGTTCACCTTGACTAGAGTAATGTGCTCAGTGGATAAGAAATGATCTCTTTTAGAAGAATAAATCTCAGGATCTTATGGATCCTATGAACAAGGACTTTTTTGTAGGGATGGAACCCAATATGAGCTAGGTCTGGATCCAGATCTTGATATTTTTAAGGTAGAGGAATTGATCATCATTAGCCTTTGATTTTTTTGATGTTTTTAAGACATAGGGTCCTTAGCCTTTGATTTTTTTTTTGATATTTTTAAGATGTAGGGTCCACCCTTGGTGGATAGCCTTTGATTAATAATAATATTATTATTTTGATATTTTCAAGGTTTAGGGACCACTCTTGGTGGATTGAACCACGTTACCCTTTTTTTAATGTTTTTAAGGCATAGGGACCACCTTTGGTGAATTGATTGACCCCCATAAGTCTTTGATTTTTTGATATTTTTAAGGTGTAGGGCCCACCCTTGGTCAATTGACCCCCATTAGCCCTTTGATTTTTTCGATGTTCTTAAGGCGTAGGGCCTACCCTTGGTGGATTGACCCCCCTTAGCCCATTGATTTTTTTTAGTTTCAAGGCATGGAGACCACCTAGGGTTGACCACCGCTATCCTTGTTTACTTATTATTTTTTAGTGTTTTTTATTTGTCCATGGCCTGTTATTGAGGTGACACTAGGTCGGTGCACTCCAAGGCCGCAGCAGCAGGTTTGCCGCTGCATCTAAACTATCCGGCAATATATGTATAAGGAAACTTCAGGTGTAGTATTTAATGAACGCTTTCAGTCCCCCTCGTATATTCTTCTGCATGCCACTTTTTTGTGTTCTTTGCCTATTCAGGATCCAAGCTGAACACTAAGTTGACCACCTGTTGGCTTGGAAGAGATTGTGTTTGTAGTTTGAGGGTTGTGTTTTGTGCATGTAGTTGGCGGTTTCTCCTTGGTTTGACTTCCTTGTACTCCACCATCTTGGTAGTGAGCCCGGAAGGTATTTGATGTCTTTTTGTGCTTTCCCTCAAGGAAGGATGGGTCGTGGGTCGTGACCGGGTCGCAAGACCCCCGGCTGACCCAAGTCGTGACCTCAATTTTTTATTATTTTTTTGAAAAATTCAAAAAAAATAAAAATACGAAAAAAATCCAAAAAATACAAAAATATTTGAGAAAAATAAATGACATGATTTAAACAAATAACACATCAACTTTATTTCAATGTGACGTGTTATACATTTTGTAGGTAGTTTATGTACTCTCCTCATGTCATTTGGGTTGAGTACAAATCTTGATATATGTACACATGATGATCATATTCGTCAGTCCCTCGGAAAACTATCCTAAGACTTGATCCAAACGAGTTACCATAACTATAGATCGATTGCATCGAAGTATCTGATGACTCCACATAATTTATTTTATAATACTCTTTAATGAAATTATTCAGTAAATGAATAAGAAAATGAGAGCAATGAGAGCAAAATTTCAGAGCAATGAGAGCTTTGAGGGTGAGAGTGAGAGGTGAGGGTAAGAGGAGCCCCTTGGGGGCTTTAAATACCCCCCAAGGGGTTGAATTGGGGGAGGGGGTGGCAATGGTCATATGATTGTTGCCAACTGTCATGTTGGCTGGGTCGCACAACCCGGTCGCCGGGTCGCGCAACCTTGCGAGACCCGGCCGGTTGGGTCGGCTCGACCGGGTTGCGACCAGGCCAGTCAGGACCAAACCCGACCGGGTCGGGCCCGGGTCACAACCCGACGAATCATACTTTACCCTACTGCTCTCCCATACGTAAGTTTTTGTTATTTATATTAATGAATTGTGACATTTGTCACCTTTCAAAATAAAAAGAACTTTAAGTGTACTGTTTGTTCCTTCTTTGTGCTAACCCATGAACCGGAAACAGATGAACCCCAAAATGTCGGTTTGGTTGTGTTTGAAGATTGTCATCAGGTTGATATAGTTAAAAAATGGTCAACCCTATTAAACTTGAAATAAACTGACTTGAATACCTCTACATTCACTCGATTTCAAGCTCTAGTGCATTGCACTATGTAGGGAGAATACATTACATGGAGATTACAGCTGATATAAATTTCTAGAGGAATACATTACATTATGGGATTTTAGACATTACTTGCTGCCCTTCTGAAGTTTTGTGCACCTTTTAACTCATAAAATCAATTTCTCGTTCTTGAAAATTGTATGTGAACCAATATTCTAGAGGAACATTGATTAAAGATCATCTTTTAGAAATATTAGCAGTATTTTGCAGAAATATCAGCATCATAGATTGCAGAATCGGCTAATCCAAATTGGGATTGGCTGATTCCTAGATCCGATCCGATTCTTGGTCGAAGGATTGATCCAGAAAAAAGTTACGGCAGAATCGGCCAAGATCAACTGAATCGGTCATGATTAAATCAGAATCAAAATTGGATCAGTTGTTCTTTTTTTTTTTGCTATTCCGGCCGGATCGAAATCGGTATCAGTGTTTTTTTTAACTTACCAATTCTAGATCAGTTTTGTTCCAGTGGAATGGTTGGGATCAGATCGGTACCCACCGATCTCGACTCTAATTCCAATCCCGTGATTCTTAACCAACATATGATTAGAGGTTCTTTAAAGAAGCCTGATGGGCAGGATATTTATAAAGAATTGGGTGACCCTCCATCTTGTGCCTGTGTGGGCCATGGATTGTGGAATCGTTGGAATCAGCCGATTCCTGAATTGGATCGATCGGTTCCGATCCGATTCCATGCTGAAGGGTCGATTCCAGGCTGAAGGATCAATCCTGGAGTAATCGGTTAGGATGATCCGATTTCACCAATTCTGAGGGTAAATTGGTCGATTCCATTGGAAGGACTTAAGTTATGGTATTGGATCGTTATCGGGCCTGATGTAGACGCGGTATTGATCCAATTATGGCCATTTTAGGGCCGGATCAACCGATTCTAGCGGTCTCCTGCCATAGCAGGGGACCTCGGTCAATTCCAAGGCAAATAACGACGATCCAAGTGATTTCTTCATCAATTTTGGTCATTGCGGCATTGATCCTAGCGATTCAGGGAGAGTCAGTCAATTTCGGTGATGATCTAGGCGATTTCGACGATTTAGAAATCGATTCCGGTGATCCAACCCTCGATTCCAACTCCGTTCTGGCCGCTTCTTCACCTTTCTCATCTTATTGGTAAGATTTCTTCGTTGGAATGCTCATTTCTACGTGTTTTTGACTACTCCATAATCGTCTAAACATATCAAACAACCCGTCTAATGGGTTATTCTCTTTCCGAACAGCTCCGATCAGGCCGTTTCTTCATCGTTCTCATGTTCTTGGTAAGATTTCAGTGTCGGAATGCCTATACACTCATTCCTATGCTTTTTCGATGACTCGGTAATCATTTAAACATGTCGAAAACTTTGTCTAACGGATTGTTCTCTTCCCAAACATCCCTTAAACTAATTTTATGCATGTCTAACAACCATAATAAATTATTTATGTACATTGTAGGTGTAAGCAATGGCCGACCACGATAAGGTGATGTATCGACACATCCATCTGATGTTGGTTGGGATCATGGACACATGGTAGATGTGTCCAAAAAGAGTGTTAAATGCAAGTGACGTTGTAAGGAAATGAATGAAGGTGTTTTTCGGTTGAAACAACACCTTGCCAGAATAGGTGGCAATGTTAAAAAAAATGTAATAAGAGGCGTAGGGAGATGAATGAAGAGATGAGAGGTTAGCTTATAGGAAGAGCCTCACAGCATAATATTATGATTGAACAAAGAAAAGAATTGCATTACGAGCTCTTTGAGAGTAGGAGGGGAGAGGTGTCAACCCATAAAGGGAAAAGGAAAGGCAAGGTAACAACCGAATCGGAGCCAGGGAATGAGAACTCATCCATAGATTTCGAACTCAAGAAAGCTAGGCATGCAAGCAAACATGTAGTAGCAATAGAGGAGGGGAGCTGGAGGGTCTAGAGTTGACCCTATTTTTAATCAATCAACATCGGCTAGACCTAGCCACACTGAGGGTTTCGGTGTGGGAGGAAGAGAAGAGAAATTGCATCAGTATGGTAGGATGAGATCTACACTGACTGATGAGTATCTTTTTATTAAGTAGAGTGCCTCGCAGATGAACATTAAACAAGCTATGAAAGGGGGTGAGGCAACAAGAACAACTATAAAGAGAGTAGTAAGACACATTGTAAAGTGGTTTTTACATACATGTATAAGCCTTAAACTGTGATGTATGTATGTTTTATTTACTTAACATTGTTTATGGTTGATAGATTTTATTACTTTAATGTAGGCATTCCAACAAATGTAACCACCAACCCTTATTTTCAGACTATGATTGATGTCATTGTTAAGGTTGGACCAGGAATGCAAGTCCCTATCAGTAGGCATATATATGTTGATAGGCTGGATGAGGAGGCTCAAGAGTTAAGGCAAATACATAGAGGGTTTCAAATTGGTATAGAAGGAGAGTGGCTACACAATTATGTGTGATGGGTGGACAGGTATCAACAAGAGGAGCATGATAAATTTCTTGGTGTATTATTTAGAGGGTACCATATTTTTGAAGTTGATTGATGTTTCGGATCAGATAAAAAACGTTGACTATATTTCTTCATTGATGGATGTCCTAGTGAAGGAAATTTGAGAGGACAATGTGGTTCAGTTTGTGACTGATAATGAACTCTCCTACAAGGTGGCAGGAAAAAAATTGATGGAGAAGAGACAATATCTCTTTTGGGTACCTTACGAAACGCATTCCATTAACCTCATGTTAGAGGATATAGGTAGGGAGGCTACAGTTTTCACATTTGACAGGTAGGTGTAGGGTTAGCACTTCTTTCATTTATTCAAATCCCCGTCTGCTACACATCATGACAAAGTGCATTAGAGGACATGATCTTGTCAGGCTAGGCCTTACTAAGTTTGCCATGAACTTTATTACATTGGAGAGTTTGCATCGGCATAGGCATGCATTGGTCATGTTCACCCAGTCTGAGAGATACTATCAATATATAGTGGATCATATGGATAATAAGAATCAGTTGGAGATTCTTGTCAAGGCTGAAAGACAAATCACCGACAAAAGATTCTGAGAGAGAATTGCCTATTACTTAACAATCATTGAACCATTGATAGTTGTCTTAAAGTTGGTTGAATCAAATGACAGGAACTAAATGGGCACATTGTATGATACAATGAATTGTGCCAAATTGAAATTCAAAGATAAGAATCTTATAAGGTACAAGAAATGGTGGAAGATCATAGATAACCATTGGGGTAGGACTTTACATCATGATGTATATGTTGCAGGTTGGTGAATATTGTGCTTATGTACTTTCTTCTTAGCCAATATTTAGTTTGTTCCTAATATAATATGCTTAAATGATTGTAGGACATTTTTTAAACCCCCATATCCAATATGGAGGACATGTGTCCAACGATAATGAGATGTTGCGGATACTCTCAGTTATTAAACATATGTGTCGATCTCAGCAAGATAGAATAGAAACTGAGTTAGAAGTAAGTGAAAGTTGCATTAATAATTGGGAGTCAATAAATAATTGGGAACAACTATTCATTTTGTATTTATCAATTTTTAGATATAGCACTATAAGATGAAAGTTAAGGTATAGTTGGATACTGATCTTAGGTATTCTTGTGACGAAGTCTCTCCTAGTATATTTATTTAAGATCATATTTTATTACTTTCTTTTATAACTTATAAGTTCATTAACTGTCTAGAGAGGGCTGATTGTTTGCTCTTTTTCTTTACAACTAAGTGGTGGGTGCAAGTCAATGTGAGGAGTGGATGGAATCCACTGGCTGTAGTTGTTATCAGGATATTGAGCCAGAGCATCAGTTTCTCTCATTATGAGAGGAAATAGCAAGGATCGCGGGATCGGGATCGGACCCTGGATCGGTGGGGTCCGATCCGATCGGTCCGATCCAGGGCGATTCTCTTGGAGCCAGAATCGGTCTGGATCCTTTTTTTTTTTTTGGCTTTGTGAAAAAATCTGTAAAAATTGCCAAAAAATCAATAAAAATACATAGAACTCAGAAAAAATGTGAAAAAATATAGGTAAAAATCATTTATTTAACAAATTAACAATCAATCATATATAACACATATCATATCCAATCACACAATAGAACACATCATACATCAAATAAAATACATATTTTTATCAAACAAGCAATCATATCCAATCACACAATAGTACAACACATATTCTTCTTACCACTCATATTAAATTACGTTAAATAAATAAACAAATACATTATACATGCCATCACCACCAACTATGGTAATGTCCGGAGTAGGATGGATCTGGATCTCTGTCCTGGTCATTCTGATTGTCTTGAAATCTTCATTGATTAGGGTCAGTCATATTTGGTCTGTATCCATAAGAAAATAAAGACTGGGCCATGTCGCTAAACTCATAAACTCCTTGATCAGTCGGAGGTGGAGCTAGAAAATATGGTGGATAGCCAGGCTTACTGTCTGAGGCAGGCTCTGAATAGGAGGATGCAAACTCGTCAAAAACATTCATCCTCGTCCCGGTCCAGCATCCGCTGCCCCTTCCACTCGAACATGAGTGTCTTTTATCACTCAAATCATCTGGACCTACTCCACTCGTGCGTGCACTACTAGTAGAGCCACCCTCACCTGAGGCGCCGCCTCGACCTATGCTGCCGCCACCCCCACCTCCACCTCCACCCCCTGTACGTTGTTGTTGTGTGGGTGGGACAAATTCTCCTTCATCCTCATCTGATGAAGGTGGCTGAGTGGTCTCGGTGTCAAGGAGATGGTGTCGCCGTTTGATACTTATCTTCTTCCTCTTCAATGTAGGATCTCCTTGACTACTTTGCTGTGAAGGTAAGCAGACTTTCTTTAAAGCCCTGAATAATCCACCATGCTTCTTGGTGGTGGTGGTGGTGGTGGTAGATGGACCCGCAACTGGAATCCGAGCTGGAGCTGTAGCGGCCGGGGGGGAGCTAGATGTCTCTATGGAGAAGCTGTAGTCCGGGGTGGATCAGGAAGTGGAGCTGTGCACGGAACTTGATTTTCTTGAGCTTCCTGCATGTCTTCATCCTCACCAACGACGCTGTTAAGCTCTCCTTCGGCCCATGATCTGTCGTTCGGGTCGAACTCTGGCTCTCCCTCAGCATCCTTGTCTTCCACCCATGCTGCAAGTGGATGTTCTTCTTGGAATAGATATTCTAAGTCCACATCCGCCTGGGACAAGCTCTTAGTAGCTTGTGCTTGTGCTCTTTCTTGGTACAATCCACCTGCAAACTGTGCAAATCTTTGCTCCGATGTCTTCTGCCTATCTTTGATATTCTTGATCCTCAGCCTCATATTGTAATGGCAGTAGACAAGCTTCTCCAATCTTTCTGTCTTCAACCTATTTCTCCTTTTCGTGTGAATAAGGTTGAAGGTGCTTCAATTTCTCTCACACTGGGATGACGAAGTGCTATGACTTAGCACCCGAATTGCAACGGAAGCGAGTGGATTCCATCCAGTTCTGTTGGTCACCATAATCCACCACTCAGCTGTAATCATAAACAAGACAATTACAAGCATCAGTAACCTTATGTAAAAAAAATCAAGTAACCAAAGAGTCATTAATTCGGGTAAGCATATTACTAGGGGGACCCTATCATGTGAGTACTGCAAATCTGGATCCCCGTACACCACAATCTTGTGCCTGTATGAAGTCATATGAAAATCCAAAATAAATCAGTTATCTTTTCTTCTTGAGATAAAGTTCTAAGTTTAATTGATATGAAACGTATTACTTACTTCAACCTCAGCGCAGGTTCTGTCTTCTTGGGTATTATAGAGTCGTTTAATTACAGATAGTGTGCCTGATGATACTTCACCATCATTGCATACTTGGCCACCATACTGTATCTTTGGGTTCAAGAAGTACCCTGTAACGACATGAATACTCCATTAGTATAAAGACAGTGGGGGTAATACACAAAACATAACTTGTAATACAATTATATTACACTACTAAAGTACACCTACAGCATGAATGTCGTGGTGTAGGGTTTTGTCCCATCTGTTGTCAATCACCTTCCACCACTTTTTGTAACCCTTGGGATGCTTCTCTTTAATTTTCAACTTAGTTTTATCCATAGCATCATACAGGTACACCATCTGATTTTTGTCATTTGAATCCACCAACCTAAGTACCTGCCCCAAAGGCTCTATGACAGACAAGTAGTACTGCACCTTCTCCCACCACCTGTTATCTTCTATCAGCTGCTCCATCTTTAGCAGTATCTCATACTGATCCAAGGAGCTCCTGTATGTATCCATGTACTCCTGATAAGCAGTGGAGAGTATGAACCTTTTTAAACTAGCCTTGTACCTGTATAGGCTCTCTAAAGCAATAAAATTGGTGGCAAATCTGGTGGGACCCGGTCTGATCAAATCATGACCATCGGTGTGCTGCTTCATGATATGTAAAAGTCGTGGATGGCCATAATAGATAAATGAGGTGATCAGCTGTCCTTGGTTGACCAAGGACTTGACATTAGCATCCCTACCAATATCTTCTAACATCAGGTCAATAGAATGTGCCGCACAGGGCACCCAAAACAAGTGAGGTCGAGTCTCCATGAGCTTCTTTCCTGCAGCCTTATATGAGGCCTCATTGTCTGTGACAAACTGCACAATGTTGGCCTCTCCTATCTCATCCACCACAGTGTTCATCAAGCCAAGTAGATACTCTGCATTTTTCACCTGACCTGATGCATCTACCGACTTAAGGAATACAGTACCCTCAGAACAATACACAAGGAAGTTTATACGTGACCTCCTTGTGATTCCAGTCCACCCATCGCACATTACAGTGCACCCCCTCTCCTTCCAGATGGTTTTGAATCCATCTATCCATGAGGTCAACTCATCGACCTCCTCATCCAAGCCTGTTTCATATATATACTTTGATGTGGGGGCTTTCAACCCCGGCCCAGCCTCACCAATCGCATTAGCCATAGTCTGGAAATTTGGACTCGTGGCTGCATGTGCCGAGACACTTACAAATTCAAAAACAAGATAAGGGAGAAGAGAGGGTTGTTAATAATAACTAAAGTAACAACAAATTCATATCAACAAGCAAATACTAATCACAACTTCAACAAATCTTTACCTGCATGTAGAAAGAACTTAACCATATGCTTTAGGGCTTTCTTTGCTGCCCCAGTTGAGGCCTTCACCCCTTTAAACGCTTGTTTTATACCCCTCTGACCTCTGCCACTCTCCCTATACATGGCAGTGTCTCCCGTCGGCATTGGTCGAACAGAATGTGTCCTCCGGATTTCAGGCTCTCGAACAGGGCGTGTGCCCGCCCCCACATCAGATCGTCCGGCCCGAACCTCCTGCTCCTCGTCTTCGTTCCTCATCCTCACGGGCTTGAGCCCTACTCTCATGTACGGCTCTCCTAACCTGAGCCTCTTCCTCATCTGATGAAGATGAAGAATCAACTTGGACCCTTTCATGTACTGGTCCTTTCCCTTTCTTGCTCTTTCCGGCTATAAGATCGGCGTCTCTCCGACCTAGCAACTCATCATGTAGGTCTTGTCTTTGACCAATTCTCACCTCCCTCTGTGATGCTCTTCCAGTTAAATAACCCCTCATCTCCTCCCTCAATTCAACCGGTACTTTATCACACTTCTTTACATTGCCACCCGTCCCGGCTATATGTTGCTTTAGCCGATACACACCTCCATTCATATCTTTTTGGCACCACTTGCATCTAACTCTCTTCTTCTCTGAATCAAGGAGATGGCCATGTTGTCATCCAATGTCACGAAATTCCGCGGGGCCGGTGCCATGCTCCTCATCCGACATCTTATCTACAACACAAATGGGAATTAAATAATACACAATATTAGACCAATGAAATCCACCCCCAGCCTTGGGCAGGGGGGGTGCAATTCAACCCCCGCCCCCCACCTAAAGGGGCCGGGGGGGGGGGGGGGGACTGTCCAAAAAGTCACCCCGTCGGGGGTGACTTTTCAACACCCCCGAAGGGGTGCAATTCCACCCCCCAATGGGGGTGAAATAATTCCCCCCCCCCCCCCCCAATGGGGGATTTCATTCCAACCCCCCCTCCACCTAGGGGGGGACTGTCAAAACAGTCACCCCTTCGGGGGTGCAATTCCACCCCCATTGGGGGGTGAAATAATCCCCCCCAATGGGGGATTTCATTCCAACCCCCCCCCCACCTGGGGGGGATCGTAATAGTCACCCCTTCGGGGGTGACTATTCAACACCCCCGAAGGGGTGATCACCCCTTCGGGGTGCAATTCCACCCCGTTGGGGGGTGAAATAATCCCCCCCCCCATGGGGGATTTCATTCCATCCCCCCCCCCCCCACCTAAGGGGGGGATTGTCAAAACAGTCACCCCTTCGGGGGTGACTGTTCAACCCCCCATTGGGTGGTGAAATAATCCCTCACAATGGGGGATTTCATTCCAACCCCCCCCCACCTAGGGGGGGACTGTCAAAACAGTCACCCCTTCGGGGGTGACTGTTCAACACCCTCGAAGGGGTGATTAGCACCCCTTCGGGGTGCAATTCCACCCCCATTGGGGGTGAAATAATCCCCCAATGGGGGATCCCAAACCTGCAAATGGAGGGCCTAGAATCGGGGGAGGGGGAGGGGGAAGGGGAGGAAGGACCGAAGGAGGGCCTGCGGCCTGCCGGCCTGGGGGGTGGCGCGGGGGGAAGAGGGGATCGAAGGTCCCCCCCCCCCTTACAAACCTTGTGTAGGGTGGATCGGGCCCTTGTGAAGGCTGGATCGGCCCTCCAAAAGCTGGATCGCCGGTGAAGTATGCCCTAGTTCTCCAAGGAGGCTTGGGGGGAAGGAGAGGAAGCAAGAAGAGGCGAGCTGGGGGGAGAATCGGTCCGATCTCCCCCAATTTGGGGGTGATCGAGCCTTAAAACAGACCCGGATCGATCCTGGAATCGGTTCGATTCCGGGTCTTCCGGTTTTCCAGAGAATCGGTCCGGATCGACCAATTTCGGGATCGATCCGGGTGGATCAGTCCGGGATCGACCGATTCTGGCCGATCCAGCTGGGACTCCCGGCTGGATCGCTAATTCGGGCTGGAATCGGATCGGTAACCAGCAGAGTTTGATCATGATGACCGTGCATCATGGATTGCAGAATGGGCTGATCCGGATCGGGATCGGCTGATTCTTGAATCGGATCGGTTTAGGGTTTAAGGTTTAGGGTTTAAATCCTAAACATACAAAGAGGATTAACAGGTTGATCGGATTCCATGGGAACTAGAGTTCATTCAACCTAATACATGCAAAGAGGATTAACGGGTTGACCTTTGATAGGTTGGAGAAGTTTGTCTTTTGCCATTATAACATGAGGTTACGCATAAAGAACATCAAATTTTGACAAAAAATCTCGGAAGAGAGATCTACACGATTTGCAGGTGGTCCATATGAGCATAGACAGATAACACATACACAACCTGAGGAGGTTGGAATGGATCAAATCTTTCAAGAGTATTCACTTGCTTCCTGGATAGAGGAAAGAGCAGTTAAGGATCAACCAGCAGAGTTTGATCATGATGATCGTGCATCATGGATTGCAGAATGGGCTGATCCGGATCGGGATCGGCTGATTCTTGAATCAGATCGGTTTAGGGTTAGGGTTTAAATCCTAAACATGCAAAGAGGATTAACAGGTTGAATCCACCGATCCGATTCCAATCGGAACTACTGATCCAATCAGGACTCTCGACTTGATCGGTCTAAATCGACCGGATCGGTCGATCCTGGACCGATCTAGGTGAATCAATCCGGGAATGGGTTGATCCGGACCGATTCCTTAGAACCTGGAAGGGTCCGGAATCGGATCGATTCAGGATATGATTTCGGACCATTTTTTGGTCCGAGCCCCCCCCCCAATAAAGGGGAGATCGGACTGATTCCCCCTTCCCACCCCTCATTGTCACTTCCCCCCCTCCCCTTCATTGTTTAGGGCTCCCCCTAGACCCCTCCTTCCCACCCCTTATCGTCACTTCCCCCCCTTCATTGTCTGTAGCTCCCCCTTAGACCCCACCCCCCAACAATCCACCTTGAACATTGGCCAACCCCCTTTAAATAGGTAAATTTAGGGGGGGCTCCGATCCCTTCTTCCCCCTTCCCTTTACCACCATAAAAATATTTTTTCTTCGGGGGGCGTTGCCCCCTTGATACCCCCTACAAGGGGTGCTGCCCCCTTGACCCCCACGACCTGATCGATCCGCGACTACTCTGCGTCTCGCTGATGATAGTATAAACATATTAATATATTTCACTATCACTTATACTATCACATATATAGAAAATTCATAATCATAAATATATATTATATACTTAAATTTACCTAAAGATCTATTTTAACTCTCTTCTCTCTCTTTTTTATATAATAATTTATACTTATATGACAGTTTCTTGAAAGGAACTTATGTTGTATGACATTGTTTGATGGAATGTCATTTACATTATTTTTTATTTTTTTGAATTATTTATTTATATGATTTTTCCTGATTTTTTGAGGATTTTTATGATTTAAAAAAAAATTTGCCCGATCCGGACCGATCTAGGACGTCCTTTATTCCGGAGGATCGGCCGATCCGGACCGATCCGATCCCGATCTCGCGATCCTTGCCGTGTATGGACAAAAGGTTAGATGGCATTGAGGTTAAGGATGTTCCACCTACTCTGATTCAAGCAGGCCCATGTTTTGCCCCGGTAGTCAATACAAGAACCAACTTCCGCCTTAGCCCCAACTTCAACCCCAACCCTAGCTACGTAGCCCATGCGCAGTTTAAGGCGGACAAAAACAAAAGTGACATCAAGAAAAATGAGATGGTTTGCACAGCTAGAAAAAAAAACTGTGGGTTGTGGGCAATGATTCCGGAATCGGAATTGGAATCGGAATCAGTTGGGACCGATTACGATTCCGATTCCAGGAATCGGCCGGAATCGGCCGATTCCTGGGAAGGGAATCGATTCCGGATCGGTCCGGAATCTGTTTTTTATATATTTTATTTTCGTCAAAAAAAATCAAAAAATTCAGAAAAAATCTAAAAAATAGGAAATGAGTTAGAAATTTTTTTTAAAAATAACCAATGCATTCATCCACAAGACCACATCGAATAAATACTAATGAACTCCAATTGAAGACTTGAAGTTAAGTACATATTCCAATTCCATTGATTCAAAAATCAAAGAGTTGATACATCATAAAAAAAAAATTACATCATATCAATCTACTACCAATATCCAGGATATAGATATGGGTCTTCCTCCTCTCCCTGTTGCTCGTGATGCTCCTCCCTCGTGCTCAGTCTTGTATACTGTCCGCAAGGATTCCGGAATCGGAATCGGAATCGGTTGGGACAATCGGTCCGATTCCACCGATTCCGTAAACCATGGTTGTGGGTCATCCCATGATGTAGCAGAAGAAATGAAGAGAAGCTAGATATTAGGTGACGTCCTGGTAGCCTAGATGTCAACACAAACTCTTTCACATTCCTCAGTTGATGATGACAAGGAGTGTATACCCGCCACCCAGCCAAGAGAAGGAAGAGGGGAAGATGTACATGGAGCAGATTAAAGTACAACTCCAAACTCACCTGCTTTATGGCGGCCAAGGCCATATTTCTATGACGAGCATCCACCTACGCATTATGTAGAGCCAGATTCTCTAACATTGGATGAGCTTCAACGGCCATGGATTTCACCTCCCGAGCCTACTTATTTTTCACAGTGAACAACTCAGTCATGACAAGAGCAGAATAAAGAGGATGAAGATCAATATCATAGATATTGGTGAACATTGAGTCATGAAATGTATATTTTTATTATCATCTTTTCGTGTTATCATAGTACATCTTATTATACTTTTTACATCTTATAATATTGTTAGTATCTTATCATGTTTATTAGAATGTTATCATGTTACAATTATTAGGATCATCTTATTCTTATCATGTATAAATCACACTTTATGTATGCTTAATATTACATTTTATTTTTTTACAAATATTTTTAGTAAATTTTTTGATTTTTTGATTTTTTATGATTTTTTTAAATTTTTTGAAGAAAAAAATAAAAAAAAATGATTCTGGATTGGCTGGAATCAATTTTCCTTTTCAGAAATTGGCCAATTTCAGTCGATCCTATTCAAATCGGATCGGATCGGATCGGTATGGATCAATTATGATTCCGGAATCCTTGGTGTGAGTAGCAATAGAAGATAAGGGTGCATTTGGAAACTTGGTAGAAGGCATTTCACATCACTTCCGCTCCGCATGAAAACATTTCGGATTTTCAAGGTCATGTTTGGGTACGTAACAGCGACACTTGTACTCCTAGTCGGAGGCAGAAGTAAGAAGGAGAAAAATACCCCCTCCATAACTAATAAAAGAGCTCCTGATAATGTCTTATTCTTTCTTATATGCTTCAATTTTCTCTTCATAGACACATGCGATTAGGCAACAAGTGACAAGCAAGGCAACAATCGATCGTTCAACTTCTGGTAACCTATTGCCCTCTACACAGGTGCTCTTTCTATGGACTGCCACAGGCATTGTTTACGGAATCGGTGGAATCGGACCGATTCCGACCGATTCCGGAATCGGATCGGTGCATGCGGAAGGACCGATTCCGGCATGAATTCCGCGGAATCGGTAGGAATCGGTCGGAATCGGCCGGAATCGGCCGGAATCGGAATCGGGATCGGAATCGGATCGTTTTTTTTTCTTTTTTTGCTATTCCAGTCGGATCGGCCAGAATCGGTCCGAATCGGCCGGAATCGGCCGGAATCGGTCCGGAATCGGATCGGAATCGGAATTGGATCGTTCTTTTTTTTTGCTTTTTTTTCTTACCGATTCTGGATCGATTTTCTTCCATTGAATCGGTCGGAATCGGTCCGATCCGATCCGATCCGGATCGGATCGGTACCCACCGATCCCGATTCCGATTCCGATCCCGCGATCCTTGGCCACAGGTGTTGTATCTCTCTTTATTTTACTCTATCTGTCTGTCTATCTATCATGTGTTTTTGTTTTTTCTTCTTCCTGTATTTTATTGCCATTCATCAAGAGAGAGAGAGAGAGAGAGAGAGAGAGAAGGTCGTGATGAACATTAGGCAGCATTCCAAGTATGCAGAGAGGAGAGAGGGGGGCCTACAGTGTGCATCTGATGATGGTGTCTCCTCCCAAATCCTACAACCTCATATTCAATGGGCTCTTCTTCTCCTCTACTAGGAAGGTGGCCCACAGTATCCTCCCCACTCAATTGACCTGTCACCGCGACTCCACCGTAGAGGGTTGTGGCCACTGTAGCTGATTGTGCTTTACGGTGACCCATTGACAAGCCACCTTTCCTCTCTCTCCATTGCAATGACATCCATACTTCACCGTGACCCGGCTTGCAGCTAGCCCTCCCATTGCAAGAGCCACCCTTTTCGTTTCTTCCCCTCCGTTAATCATAGACCACCCCTGCACCAAGACAGCCAGCCACCCTCCTAAGTGGACACCCCAGTAGGGCTGTCAATGGACTGGGCCAACCAGCGAGCCCTCGGGCCGGTCCAAGCCTGGACTTAATTTTGGGTCATGTTTAGCTCACAAGCTTAAGATGGACTCTTGTTCGGGTCGAGGCGGGCCAATGCTTTTCAATTCTTTTGTCACTTGGGGCATGCGTGACGATGCTAGGGCGAGGGCGAGCGACCGCCGGGTGTCTCCTCCCCCCTCTTTGTCCTCTGATTTTTAGCATTAGCAACAAAGGAAACATCGTAGATGGTATCCGACGCCTGTTGCCACCTTGCTCATTGGCCCGAAGACCAAGGGGAAGGACCCCACCCGACTAAGAAAGGAGTCCTCTCGTCGGAGAGGAACCCGTCGAGAAGATGGAGGATGACTCTTCAATTTGCTGAACAGAAGTTTTTCTTCCGCCAAAGAGGAGACCTGCTTGGGAGGTGAAAATAAAGGGGGTGATCTCTCTTGCTCGCCAGATCAGTTGCCATGGGAAAGAAGTCTGTCCAGGCCAGAGTTGGAGTGGCAGAAAGGAGAGGTTGAAGAGAGATGCGAAGGTCGCTCCAACCCACAGCATCCTTAAACACTGAGAGAGAGTTCAGAGAGTCCAGGGCCATCTTCCATCTTCTCTCTCCCTTGGTATGTATATTGGACTTAGACCAAACTGGCTCGATTCCTTCGTCTCTTAGCGGGGCGTACAAGGCATTGGGGTCGATTAGGTCTGTCACTGCACCGGACGTGTCGAGAAAGGATTGCTCCTGTTTGATTTCTTCTTTTACCATTTCTTTTTGTTTGTTATTTGAGCTAATGGTGGTTGTCTGACGTCTCAAGCACTGCTCTGCTTCTTCTTGACATGTGCACATCAATTGTTCAATGGAAGTTCCATGAGATACATGTCTCTGAGAAATAATAAGCATTTGTTTATTTGTATTTAGCATAAAAATTAAGTGAAAAGAGATTACTTTCGGGACTTGTGTCAATTGTTATTGCATAGCTTTGTGTTTTTCATCTTGTCAATCTTTTTTTTTCTACTCCATGTTTAAATGTTTAAATCATTCTTTTATCTTAGACACTCAGAGATAGGGATGCTCAAATCTTTTGAAAAGTCAAAAGTTACTTGTGAGAAGTTATTCTCTATAGATTATGTTCATTTTGGATTTGTTGTGTCATCAAATTAGCCGTTCTTATGATACATATTTTTCAATGTGGTTAGTCATGGTTTGTCAAGTCTATTATCCATCCTTTTTAGTTGTTTGAGCTATTACTCATCACTCAAAAGGGTTTCAATTAGAAAGATTGGGCCAGGCCGAGGTGGGTCAAGCCAAATTTAAATTTTATGCAGGCCGAGTTGGGCTGGGCCAAAAACATGTGGGTCGGGTCGGGTTGGCCCGTTTTATTTTGAGTTGGGCCTTGATTTGGCCAACTTCAGGCCCAGTCCAACCCGCCCATTGACAGCCCTATTATGATAGTACTAAATGTTATAAATTATTAAATACTAATATTTACATAACTAGCGAAGATAGAAAGACGTGCTTGCATCTCCTTAGTTTGAGATGTACCGATATCTGAAAATAATATTATTTCATTTTGAAAATTTGGTCGTAACTTAATTAAAAATATCATTTTTCTTATTAAAAATATTTTTTAATTAAGTTATTATCAATTTTATAATATTATCTTAAAAATTATTTTTTCTATTTGATAATTATATATTTATAAAATAAAAAGTTGGGCCGGGCTGGACCTGACCTGACTGGGCCACATTACTAATTGTTGTGGGCCGGGCCAGGTCAGGCCAACAATATAGTACAGGTCAGGCCGGGCCGGCCTGATACAATTTGAACCGGGCTGTAACCAGGCCTGGCCCATTGAAACCCCCTACACCCCAGCCACCCTCGCGAGCAAACACCCCAGCCATTCCCCTCCCCTTGGATGTAATATGCGCGCATAGAAAATCCCTCCGACGCAGTGCCCACAATGTTGCTTCTTTCTTCAGTGTGAAGTCTCCCGGGTCCAAGATGATGGCTTGTCTAGTTGTTTTTTCCCCAAAAATTTAACATGTGAACGTTAAGCGTAAAACGAGGTTGATATATTATTTATCCCAGAAGCTCAATGAAGCTTTTATTTCATTTTTTAATACAATGTATAACATTCCAATATAATTTGGCTTTCCACGGTTTGTTTTCTTTCCGATTTTCAACTGAGACATTTGATGGTTCAACACCGAAAACCTATATTGAGCAGTACATTATCATGATTTGCTTGAATATGACAGGGGGTGGGGGGGTTGAAGATGACTCAGATTGACACCATTAAGTCTATATATGTTTGGATCCAATAAGGAAATTAATTTGGATCCGAATCTGGTTTGTGTTATGAATCTCTATAACGTGTTTGGATTTGATTCGGACTTGGATTCTTTAAGTTAAAATAAGATTTGAATTTAATTTAAGTGGATCTTGGATCCTCAAGGAACTAGATCCAAATCCGTTTAGATCTTGGTTGCTATTCAATTTTTAATTGAATTTGCATATTAAATAAATGTTAGATATGTTTGGAAGTACTTCTGTTGTATGAAAAATGTAGTACCATAGCACTTCTCTGCGAACCTTCTTCACAAACAAGTACTTCTCTTTGGTTGCCAAACGCACTCTAAGTTTCGTGGGCTTGAGTATTTATAGGAGTCGTAAATTCTATTAATTTCGTAGTTGTTGAAACCTCTGAATTTTAAAAGAAAGTTTAGAAGAATTTCGTTTTGAATTTATTTTTTCTTATTTAGTTAATATTGACTACTATGAAAATATGTGGTATTTATAGGAGTATTAATTAATTTGATGCGGTATTAGTTTATAGGAATACCGATGATTTCATAGATTTGCTAAGTGTCAATATGGGTATTACTCACCACTTAAATGATTTGAACCACACTTTTATGTTTGAGATTATTTGAGTTCTTTGAAAATAAATTTTGGCATCTCTCACTAGACCCGCAATATTCCAGTGTTAATTACATCGAGTAAATACTCGAACACCTTTAATTAATCATCACAACAACATATTGAACGGAAGTCATTCATCTAAACTTGGAGCAAAACTCCACTTGGAGCAAAACTCTTTCACAATGGCTTAACAACTCAAAGAGTTGGCCTTTCAAGGAGCTAAGTTTCTACTAGCCCAACCCCCTACAAATGAGCCTTCAAGGCCATTTATAGGGGTTTTGAAAGGACAATTTGGTCATTAAAAGTGGCCCCACTAAGCCCATTTTTGGGTTAGTGGGGGGCAAAGACGCTGGAGGTGGATTTACTACCTCTCCCCCCCTCTTCTTTTTTTTTTTTTTGAATTTTCAGAGCCTTAAAGGTTGTTTCATCCGAGGTCAACAGTGGCGATAAGGTGACCGCGATGACCGAATCCTAGTTTTGGCTAGGTCTCGTTGCACGATTGCCCACACATGCCACGATTGCCCGCTCGGGTGGTTTATTTTGCCCCATTCTTCTTTTTTCTTGTTTTGCCTTGTTGATCGGGATTTGACCCGATTTACCGGAACCGTCGCCTTCTCTATCCTTTTAGCTTCTCTCTCCTCGGTGGAGCACCCGCACGCAAGAGATGGGTCTCCTCGTGATCGAGCCTCGTGCAGTGACCTCTGTGGTAGCTTCTCTGGCAGCAGCAAATCTCGGCAGTGGCATTGACAGTGGCAGTGGCAGCAAAAGGGTTCTTCCTCCCCCTTCAGCTTCTCTTTCCCCTACACGGTGGACAGAAGCCCTTGGGAGGTGCTTTTCTTTGCGGTAGCTTCTGGTGGCAACAAAAACGGCGACGGAAGGGGATGTCAGTGGTGGGGGCTTTTCCCTCCCTTGGTTCTTTTCCTGACAAAACCAGAAGCCCTTCGAGCTTCTTCTAGCGAACCTTCACACGACGGCGGGAGCTCCTATCAACCTCTCTGATGGTAGTAGCATCCCTTGACAATGGCAATGGTAGCATCATGCAACGGCAATGACAACAATGGTGTGCGAGGGCGACAACATCAGAGGAGGATCTTTCCAAACCACGTTCATAATCGAAGCCCGCAAGGGTTCACGGCAGCCTCTCTCGGCTGGCCTTCATGCGGTGGTGGCAGTGGCTCCTAATGGGGACGACGGTGGCGGTGGCTCTCCTTCCCACCTAGGACCATTAATAGAAACCACAGTCTGTTCTCCTCTTGACAGCTCCCCTTCTTACACTCTTCCCGACGCAGAGGCTTCACGAAGGCTCTTCTCCTCTTCCATCGGCAAGGATTTTCCTGCGGCTTTCCTTTGCAGAGATAGCAGTAATAGGGAAGGTAAATAGCATCAGTTTAGTTTGACAAAGGCGACGGCAAGAGTCTCCGGTTTCTTTAGCGCATAGGGGCCTTTGGGCTTGTTTGACAGTAGCGTTGACATCGTTTTGCATCGTCGACAGTGATGACGGTGGGAGATTTTTGATCTCCACCTCCTTTTGACAACATCGGCAGTGCCGAACAGTAGTAACGCCCTTTGCCCTTGTCCTTTTTCTATTTTCGACAGTGGATTTCTTCAAGTTGTTATGTTCCGGAGGAGTTTTGTATGTCTCTTTTGGAGAGGGGACCAGTTAATTTCAGCAAATTGTCAAAGATTTAACTAGTTAGGGTTTATCCCTTTCCGGATTCAATTTCGACATACCAATATTGGTTTTTACTGATCGACACACGTACGTGTTTGACCCTTTTTAGGGTTGAGAATTTTTAGTTCCACGGTAGTTTCTTCCCCTTGGGAGAATCCTGGTTCTTCTTAACTCCCAACGGATAGTCAACTTCTTCTCCACCTTCTGGCAGTTGCCTTCTCCTCACCCTCCAGTGCGCCATTCACCTTCCTTTCCTTGTTCACCGGTGTGGATTCTCCACCTATCCTAGTTCTTTGTCAACTCTAGCTTCCCTTCACCTTAGATCAGATGTGACGTCGGAGCACATGGCAATGCACAACGTTGAATCCAACGACTCCCAAACAGAGGCTGCAGGCTTCTCAGAACATAGAGATCTTCAACATCTCTGGTGAAGCCTGGAGATTCAAGTGGCAGCACCAGAAAATCCTTCTTCCTTCAAGTTGATTTGGCTTGTCCAGTTCCATCAGGATCCTGTTGCCATCAACAACACTATAGGTCTGACGTCGGTAGCACTATAACTCCTGTGACCTCCGGACCTCTCTCTCTCTCTTTCCTCGACATCCTCCAGCCGTGAAGATGTCGCTGTCTCCCTGCTTCACAAATCTACTTCCCACGTTCACTGTGGTGTCGTGGAAGAAGATGAAGGCGACGAAGGAAATGGGGCCAAAGAGCTCAGTGGCATGAGGCCTTGTCAGGTTCCACCACTCTAGGATGTCTGACTGCTTCTGCCACCCTCCCTTGCTCCCTGCCTCTGGATGGTGATAATGAAGGCAAAGACAAAAAGCAAAGAAGACGGCCTGAGACGAAAGGGGCACCTGGTCCCAACTCTTTTGTTGGGACCTGCTAGGGCCTCGCTACCTCTCACGCTCATGGGCACAACTGAGAGTTGTCATGAGTCATGACCTCCCCCCCCCCCCCCAAGTGGGGTTACTTTGATGACATTCGAGCTGGCCCTGTGTAGTGTGCATGCACCGATTCAGACCAGTTTAGGGTATGAACCGGCTGGTTCAGGGCTTTTAAAACTGGTTGAAGTAGGTTCGGGGGGGCTTGGACCGGTCTACTTTATTTCAATCCATTTTAGTTTGTTTTAAACGTTCTAATGCTGTCTTCATATCATTTTAGTCCGGCTCCTTCCTTGCCGCATTAGTTATCTTTTATGATTTTGTCAAATTCAATAATAATGTACATATTATTGTGAGATAAGAAAAGTTGGGCCATTTCATCCCAGACTAGGCTCAAGTCAAATTTTACCATGGGCTGAGACGGCTGACCTAAAACCCTTAAATATTAGGCCTCGGCTGCACTACCTTTGGGCCTGGCCAGACCAGCTCGTTGACACCCCTACCATCATGACATTTATCATTCTGTAGTTGACCACCCGGAACAATGAACCTAGCTACACACGTTGCTTGGCGCCGGATTGACCCAATATGGTGACTGATATCTGACAGCTTTTCTCATATCGTTTCCGTGCAATGATTATGAGGAATTAAAATAGAACATACAAGGACTTGGGTTTTCAAGGCATTTACCTAAAAATTCGTGAGCCTTGCATCCCCAATAGGGTTGCCATCATACAAATATAATTTATCACCATCTACCTATTGCAGCAGTATATAAATAATGGAAATAAAACGAACGGTACAACTGTGAATATTACTGGTGCATTTGGTTGTCCGTAAAATATGATGCTGGTATCAAGATCTCTACAAAATTATATTTTCTCCATCATTTTGTTACCTGTACAATGATGTCAACGTAAAATATATTTTCATTGGCTACGGTAGAATTGGGATTTTGCATCCAGGAATTTTTGGTGGATATCATTTTCCAAAAGCTGAATATGTTTTCTTCTCTGTTGAGGATTTTTTAAAAATATTATTAATATGAGAACATGATTTTGTTGTTAAAATGTTTTTGAATCACCAGATAAAGATTACTTTCTATAAAAAGAATTTTTATGACACTAGGATATCTGATTTTATAGAAATGCAAATTATTTTGTACCTACCAAATGACAGATCATATTTTTATTTTTGCTGGGAAAGCTGTTGCGTGATTGAGCTTTACATCTGATTTGTTGTTTACATGCAACCACATGGACCATAAACCGGCAACATTCCAATTCCAACCACTCTGGCTATTCCCATTATTCCCATCAGCCATCAACTCCCGGGACTCTTTGGCACAAGACCGTCCGGTGATTGATACCCCAGACCTAGATTCCTGCACTAGACCGGGCTAGTCTACAAAGTACAAACTAAACACATCCAGCAGAGCCATGGAGGTTTGACGCTCGGAAATTCTAATGATTACCCTCTGTCATTCATTGCGTCGCCTCAACTTAAGTTGACAAGCTGTGATATCTGTAAGACTATTACCATCTGAGGAGGTGAGGTCTGGGCTTCGATGCGTCAAGCTCGCACTAAAATTTACTTACTACATCACAAGCACTTCGGGGTACGTAGCACATAAAAGTGAACAGTGCCGAGGTATGGTCCAGAGGTGCCCTTGGTTCATATCATTCTTTTAGGACCTGCTTGGCACTATAAAATTTTGGAGATAAATCTGATTTATCTATTAAATTTTAAGGATAAATCAAGTTTATCTTCAACCCGATATCAAACAGATCTTTACCAACTAACCTGCTGGTGGTGTTAGCTTGTTACCGCCGCTGGGCTATTCGTCCCATATATTCTCATCACCCCCATAATTGTCGCACCGCAGCTGGATAACTGCTCTTGTTCAGTAATGATTTCATCCTAAACATCGAACTCGCCATTATCCAACCAGTTAGACGTCGTGGTTTACTTGGAACCAAAATGCACCGCTCTTCTTCCCTTCGGGGTCATGTCTAACGAAACATGTCTGTTGGTCCGCAGGGGCACCTGCACACCTACAGGTTCTGCGACAATGTCTGGACCTTCATACTGCAGGACGCCACGTTCAAAAACGAGGAGGGCCAGGAGCACGTCGGCAGGGTGAAGATAGTGGCGTGCGACTCGAAGCTGCTCACGCAGTGACTTCGCCCGCAGGTGTGGCGAGACCCGTCTGTATAAACTCGTGCGTCTGCCTCTCTGCCGCTCCCCCCGGCTCCTCCTGCCGAATGTACGGTGGAGTTGCGATGGGAGAGATCCCCGTGATGTGATGTTAACGCTCCTCGTCTTAGCTGCATTCTATGTTGAACTTGCTGTCTCGTTGCTCCCCCGTGATGCTCTCTTCGAACTTCCATTCCATCTGTGCCGACATGAATACATGAAGCCCGTCTAGGATAATGTACATAGGAGCTTGTATTTATTATGTTAGCACCTGTAGGTTTGTTTTTATCTATGTATGGTACGTCTGTCACCATCGAACGAATCTTGACCTTCGTTTAAAGCTACGCTGTGTGTCTGGCGCGTGATTTGATAAACTATTTTCTGCGTGCCCTTGATAGGTAGTCATGTACTCCAATTAGTTGTACGTAGGGGTGGCAATGGGCCGGGTTGACACGTGGGTTCATGGGTCGGGTTTAGAGGTGCAAATGAACTAATACACTCTACAAGTAGCTCGAAGTTCGGCTCGATAAAAATTTGACTCGACTCATTTATTAGGTTAATTGAACAAGTTTGAACAAAAATTAAAGTTTGACTCGTTAAACGAGTTAAGTTTGAACAGACTCTTGCTTGGCTCGATAAGTTCACAAGCAGTTCGATTAAATATTATATTATATATTTATTTTTAAAAATTAAAATTTTGAGTATTAATAATTATATATTGTCATTTAAATATATTAAATAATTTAAAATTTGAGTTTAAACTTAAATTGAGTTTCATGAATGAGCTAAATCTAGAGTTTCATAAATGATTTTTCATGAATTTTGAGTTTATAAACGAGTTTGTATATAGTTTAAGTTTGAATGTGAATTGAATTTTTGTCTAATTACTACTCGAGTTCGAGCTTGACTCGGCTCAATTAATAAACGAACCAAGTTTGAACAAGGGTTTCACATGCTCGCTAAAACTCGAACTTGAATTCGAACTCGTGTAAAATAAATGAGCCGAGCTTAAACACCATACTACTCGACTCGGCTCGACTCATTTGCACCCCTAGCCGGGTTGACTGTTGGTTATTTGATGGGTCAAAGGTTTTGATTTGCGGGTTTTAATCAGGTCGATGTAGGCCAAAGCGGGTTAAATAATTTGGTTGGCACTGGTATTTTAAACTTTTCAAAAGGAAGAAATTTGTGAAAGAAGAAAGGTGATTTTAAAAATGTAATATTTGTGTCTTCTGTATAAATAAAAAGGTTGAAATAAGCAAGCATATATGGTACATATATGTCTGTTTATACATACAAAAGTTTTCTATGAGTATATATTCATATGTTTTGCTACCTAAATCAATAAATCAAGCCATGCTTAAGATAAGGCATTTTCAAGACAGTTGTTGACAATCTTTTAGGATCTGTTTCGTTAGAGCATGAAAGATATTGATATGTTTAAAAGTTGGAGTGTAAAATTCTAACCATGGGATACGGATCTGAATTAGAGAAATAATTTTAAATTGTAATAGATGATGACGTCAGAGCAGCGTGCCCGTTGCTCTTCGTGGACGCTGGGCACGCGCTGTTCACGCATTATTTTTTTGTAGTTTCTAAATACCACCATTAACTCGTGTCTTTGAAACGTCGAGGAAATGCAAAATAGACTTCAAATTTTAAATTTAGTGACAAATAAGTCATCTACATGACCTTATCAGGCATCAACTTAATATCTGACTTCGAATAATTTGGTTATTTCATCTAAAGTCCGTATAGAAATTAGGGAACATTTCTTTCTTTTCCCTCCTTTTATCGTCTGCTTTATTTTATCCCGCATGCCTTGAAAGTTCGAAGGGTAGAAAGATTTTCAAGACAGAAGGAAGTCCTCTTTAACGAAATGCAGATTCAGGTAGCACGTTGGGAGATTATAGTTAATGCCGGAAAAGCTAACAGTGAAAGAAAAAAGGCGTTGCTTCAAGGAGAGAGTACCGACCAAAGTTGGGAGATTGACGGGCTCTCTTAAACCAGCCACATTTTATGAGAACATAGCAGGAGGTAGTAAGATTACCCATCTCTGTCATGCAATCGACCTTCATATTGATTTGCTCAATGTTTATCCCAATTATTATCTATATTTCATCCAAAAAAGTCAACAGATATTTAACCTCACCTTCTATTCTATCATATGACATATCTGCCTTGGTCTCAAATGAGACGGACAGGGTGGCAGCATTCGAGAAAATATGCCTTTTCACCTCATTTCTACCAGTGTTTGGAGAATTTACTACACCTGCGATCAGAAGTAGCGCACATATCATCAGCTGATCATGCACATCATCATTAGCTATTTTTTTTCCCTTGGAAAAGGATGAAAGATTGCATTAAAATAAGCAAATAAACTTCCCAAAATGGCAAAATGGTTGTGAATCTTGTGATACATCAATATTCATTAAAGTGGATGGCACCAACTTTCCAAACTATATATGTGGTTGCGAACATGATTGTGCTGATGAGGACAAAGGAAAAGGCAATGATCAGTATGTCATTCCCTCCGGGGAAGTCGAATGTGAGACCTTGCTTTGGCAAACCACGCCTACTGTCATCAAATAGGTTTGAAGGAGCCTCGGGGAGGCCAGACCTTTTCTTCCCTTTGTCAGTTTCTCTTATGGCATCCAGAACTTTATTCCCAAGTTCTGACCTGGTCGTTTTCGGTTCCGCGTACTTCGATAGGACCCGAGCTGCCCTTAGCTTTTCCCTTGCTGTCAAAGATGTTCTCTTAACATTGCCTCCCTGTGGCTCTGGATCTGTTTTAGCAGACGTTTCTACTGTAGGCTGAACCTCTGGTGAAAACTGTTGATTCTTTCTTTGAGAACTCTCGGTATTTACAGACTCTACGTTCTTCTGTTCAGAGGTACCAACCATACTATTTTTTGGTGAGGGATCCGAGTCTTCTAAGGTTACTTTGCCACTATCTGCGGCAGAAAGAGGTCTACTCCAATTGTTGCTGGACATTCCATTCGCAAAAGGTGATGGAATAAATGGAGAAACCATGAAGTTCCTCTTCTTGGAAGATGTCCCCTGCTTTGAGAGCTGACCATGCCTCACAGGTGATGTTGAGGGAGATTGAAGACTTGGCTGCAAGAGACAAAAATTTGATAATCAAAGATGGTCTTCAATCAATTAAAGAAATCACCAAGAGGTTTGTATATATAATTAATCGTATTTCTAAATGTGTCCTCATAAAATTTGAAAATCCAAGCCTCTAAAATCTTTTGTTACTGAAAAAAAAATCCTGCCGCCAGAACACCCCAAAAAAAGTTAAATATTTTAAAACTTATATGACAAAATGCCCCTCTCTAATATATCTCTCCCTTTCCATCTCTCTCCTATATCCTCTTTACCTCTCTTAAAACAGATGGCATTTATATCAAGAAAATAAAAAAAAACTTGAATAAAGACATTTTTAGGGTGTTGCTAGACACTACACAGAGGTTATTTTTCCAAAAACACAGGATTCAAAGGATGTTTTAATAATTTTATTTTATAAATACAAGCAATTGTGAGGACTGATATATAAAACTCTCAAATAAAATATATATATGCACCAGTTAAAAAAGGCTAGTAGCGAAAATTGTTACATTTATACATTTTATTAAGTGTGATAAGACAGAATACATTTGTTGGTTCTTAGCATGTCAAAGAAAGTTATTCCTTCTTGTGCGTAGAACTGCAATTCACGAGCCCAGACACTAAAGAGAACGTTTAACTGTATAAATGGATTCACAATCCCATTTCAAGTAACCAAGAAAAGCAAAAATGGACACAAAGAACACAAGACTAGGCAAGCATGATTAGACTGCAATTTTTCTGTTATTAGCAACACGAAACAAGACTGTCCAAAGGAAGGGAGTCTTTAACTTATCTAAACTCATGAAGAATAATAGTTAGAATTCAACGAATTTTGATAGCATTTCTTAGTGGCAAGCGGAACTATGGAACACATCACCAGTATCTAATTCATATAGGTTTCAACATGGTTCGCCGGGTCGGCGACCCGGTCGGCCGGGTCACCCGACCCCAGGGCGACCCAGCCTAGTTCAAATTTTTTTATACTATTATTATATGCTTAAAATTTTTTCTTCCCCCTCCTCGTTACCACCATTAAAAAAAAATTCTTCGGGGGGCATTGCCCCCCTGATATCCCCCACAAGGGGCGCTGCCCCCTTGACCCCCGCGACCTGACCGCGCAGGTCGATCCGCGACTACTCTCTGCCGCATTTAATAATAGTATAACAATACTTCATTATCACTTATACCATCACATGTATATAAGAATTTTAATCATAAAATACGTATTATATACTCAAATTTTATAAATATCTATTTTAACTCTCTTCTTTTTCACACACATCATCAAATTTGCCAAGAATAATTATTTTTTGACTATCCCATTTATTAATTATACAATAATATTTTACTATCATTTATATTATTATGTATGTTTAAAATTTATAATTATAAATATATGATACATCTTAAAATTTATAAAATCGTTTGTTAAGTATTTTTACCTTCTCATTTAAGATTAACTCTTTCCCAACATATATTAATACGACATAATCACACAAAAAATCATATTTACTTGTATACACAGATAAACACTCATATTCAATTATAATATAAAAATATATAATTATATTTATGTATATATTTTATGTATACATAAATATATGACATAAAAATTATAGTTTTATTTGTTTCTTATTTTTATATAATTTTTTATAATAAAATAATTAAAATCCGACCCCATCCGACCTCGTCCGACCTGGCGTCGCGACCCCATCCGACTAGGTCGGTTTTGGGGCCGACTGACCCCGGGCCGACCCCCGACCCTGCCTTCCTTGGGTTTCAGAATTCAGATACATTGAAAGCTAGCTTTGGCTAAGAACATGTAGATGTCACCAGAGTCACAGATAACTTCACCTGAAAGACCTATTTCCACCTCAAGAACAAATTTATTGGTTTTCGGTAAAAACTGTCATTTCTTCCAACCACTGTGTTCATCAAGGGGAATTCTACTTAAGAAGTGTTACATAAGGGCTGTTATCAGTCAGTATAAAAAACATGTGGGTTTCAGTTGCAAGAATTGGCCATAAGTTTACAAGTTTTAGGCTTTAGCATATTTTAACATATAGCAATATAAAAGGCACTCTTTCAAGCACAAACTCTGTGAATCTTGGAAAAAAGAGTATCACATTAATCCTTCACGAAAGCAACAATTTTCTCTTAATCTAAGCAACCATATTTAGAGGATTTTGTTGGTAACCAAAAGTAACCACTGAAATCCCAAAAGGCTTTTACAGACCAACTTTCAGGTATCTGGGTAAGAAACGGGAAAACCACAAGAATTTCTACACTTGGAAGATTAAGGGTGCGTTTGGCAATTTGGCGGGAGGACTTCTTGCAGAAGGCACTTCTTCTAGAAGGCACTTCTCTTCGAAGAGCTTCTCATTGGCCGAAGGAGAACATCATCTTCTTCTGATGCCATTACAGAAATTTTCTTGGATTTTTGGAGACATGACAAATTGATTTCATTCGCTTCACTACGTGTACGGCTTGGACTCCCCCACGACAGAGATAGCAGTGCGCTCCCAAGTCTGTGGAAGCCTTCATCGCCGTGGGGAGGGGGTGCTCACGAGGGGGGGAGCAGGAGGCCCTCATCGCCATGGGGGTGGTATTCGTGAGGGAGGGACTGGGAGGCCCTTGTCACCAAGGGGGAGGGGGGATGCTCGCAAGGGAGGGAGCGACCCTCGTCGCTGGGTGATGCTCGCGAGGGGGGGAGCGGGAGGCCCTCAGCGCCGTGGGGAGGGTTGCTCTCGAGGCGGGGAGCGGGAGGCCCTCATTGCCATGGGGGTGGTGCTCGTGAGGGAGGGATTGGAAGACCCTTGCCACCGTGGGGGAGGCTCCGCGAGTGGAGGGGGGATGCTCGCGAGGGAGGGAGTGGCCCTGGTCGCTGGGGGATGCTCACGAGGGGGGGAGCGGGAGGCCCTCATCGCCGTGGGGAGGGGGTGCTCGCGAGGGGGAGAGCGGGAGGCCCTCATCTCCGTGGGGGTGGTGCTCGTGAGGGAGGGACTGGGAGACCCTTGTCCCGGTGGGGGAGGCTCCGTGAGTGGAGGAGGGATGCTCGCGAGGGAGGGAGCGGCCCTCGTCGCCGGGGGGGGAGGCTCCGCGAGGAGCAAGGTCGGGGGACGGCGGGTTAGGGGGGTGCTCGCGAGGGAGGGGAGTGTTACGCCATCTGCTCGTCGACGCCGGCGGCAGCGAGCTCAGGAGTCGTCGAGGGAGAAGGGTGTGATCTGCAGCAGATCGTAAGGGGCCCAAAGGGCGTAGAGGGGGCAGGGTGTGCCGGCATCCAGGCGCGCCCATGGCTTCCCCTTGCCGCTCCAGTGCAGCAGGCTCACCGGCCCCGGGTGCAGGCCCCGGCACAGGCTGCGGTAGTTGTCCCCTCCGAGGCCGTGCTGGTTCCAGCGGCGGTCCACGGCGGCGATCCTTCCGGCGAACACCAGCAGGAAAGGCGGCAGGGATCCCAGCTCGTAGATGCGCATCCTCTTCTGCAGCACGGTGGTCGTCCGCGAGGAGCAAGGTCGGGAGACAGCGGGTTAGGGGGGTGCTCGCGAGGGAGGGGAGTGTTACGCTCATTTCTGGGTAAGAGGAGGCGTGACACGGGAGCGCTTTTCAGTTATCGGAAGTAGAAAATTTCTCCTTCCCACTTCTACCTTCGGTGTGGAGAAGAAGTAAAAATATTTATGTAACCAAACGGTATCAAAAAAAGTAAGAAGCACTTCTTTGAGAAGGAGAAGTGAAAAAAAGTGCTTCTACACGTTTCCCAAACGGACCCTAAAAATTCAACCCAACTCATGTCAGCTTTGGGTAAATCTATACAATTTAATCTTAGAAAGGATCTTACGTTTCAATTTGGCACCTCAAGTCAAAAACATTCTTAATGTTCAATACACTACCCATAAAAGTGTATGTTCCAGTTCCATGCCAATTTGTCAAGTGAATAGCTTTTCTCTATTGTCAGATTACTATCAGGCTGCTATGTTGCAGACCTACTGGCTCCTCTGCAATTTTTTACCAGTTCATGCTGTGTGGTTTGTACTTTGCTCCACATACTTTTTCCAAAATGTCATATCAATTCTCATCAGACATTGTTAAAGTACTATCCATGTACAACTCCAGAAGGTGCATAACAAATTCGTACAATATTCCATCACAAATTCCCACATTTTTTTAAAAGACCCAAGGGTCAATATTTGATAAAAGAAAAGAGAAGAACAACACTTTAATCCATAAGATAGAGGAAAGGGGAAACCTCCAAGCTAGAGTCAGCTGCCATGAGGGAAATCCGAACAGAGAGATAGCTCAAATTATGAAGGATATCCGCCATGCCCCCCATAAACCCCAATATTTCTGAATTTCCATTCTTGCATACAAGATGTACAGCTGTAGCCTGTTGTGAATAAAAAAGACACTTAAACTGGTTCTTGAATTGTGTATTGTTTCTCTTTCCATATTGCCCAAAACATTATCAGGTCCAAATCCAGGTGAGGCTTTTGCCTCGCCTCACCTCGCCTCTGACAATGTAGAATGGGTTATACTTGTCCCATCTAGTCCAAGTTGACCATGTTAATTTGCTGGACATTTAAAGTGGGAGCACATAGGTAGCTTATCCCTAATCCACTTTACCATTCCTTGTGTCCTTTGTAATTTTCTTCTCAAATTTCTGTTTTTTTACGCCCTGTTTGGTTAGAGTGTCATTTTTGGTACTATATCAATATTGATATTAATATTTTCAAATGTTGGAGTATCAATATCAAAAGTAATACAAGTTGACACTTGTATTACATAATATGCTTTGTTTGTACTATAAATTTTAAAATTGATACACTTAGCCAAACACCTCTTAATGATTCCTATCAATATCAATTTTAAAATTGATAGTGATAGAGGTACCTAATAGTGTTACCAAACAGGGACTTGATTAAGCTTTCAAGATTTTATATTCAAGACTCACTTCTTGCTTTGCCCCTTGCTTTTGTTTCCTATGGTTATAACTGTGCACTATTACGTATAAAATTTGATTTTTTTATCATTACTCATTCATCAATTTTCTCCTTGCATTGTTTCAAATGGTGTAAACTGTGCATTTTTGTCTTTGAAATTTAATCAAGTTATCAGGATTACAGTACCAGACAGTGGTGACTCAGTCCTACTTCAATAAGCAGGTATTACTTACCTCTTGTTTGGTATTTGGTGGGTTGAAAGTGGAAAATGGTGCCAGATAAGAAATTACTTAACAGGTAGTGAAAAATAAAACCTAGTGAATCACCCAGATGTCAATTGGTGAACAACAAACTACGGGGATCTATGTAGCTAGCGGTCAGTTTTTAGTAGAGAACTACAACAAGTTGTGTGAACCTCTTTTTTCTGCGTCTGTTCTTTAGAAAGAAAGACATCGCCGGACTTTTCTAGGAAAATATGTAATATCCTAAAAAATATTAGGTAGTCCGGTGATAGTTTGAAAAATATTAGAACCGAGGTTCGGGTTCTTTGAAAATTTCGTTTTTGACCCTTCTCCGCCGGATGGTGCGAGTATCCGGCGTTAACTTACATCGAGCAACGGCTCGAACGCCTTTGATTAACCGTCGCGGCAACCTGTTCTCGGAGATATGCACATCCACAACATAAAATAAAGAACTCAAAAGGGCAGCGGCCTTTTGGGTCCGATCAGATGCAAACCGATTTGTTCGGGTTTGTTTTATTTGTTATATTTCTTTTGGATGACTTTGGTCTTTCTGATTTCCGAGCTTCATTTGCTTTTGAATTCGATCAAAATCTGATTTTTATTTAAGGACTGATTTGGGATTTCACCGAGCCACAAAGGGGCTGGGGTGAATGGATTATGGTGGGCCGAAATGGGCCTGCACAGAGGGCTGATTTGGAACCGGTCCTAGGACCTGAACGTCGGCTGAGCAAGGGCAGCTTCGGACCTGCTTAAGAGGTCTGTTCAGATGGCCTCGAATAGACCGGTCGGGGATCTGTTTGAGATGTCCTTGATGGGCTGAAACCGGGTCACAAGGGGACTGGTTTTAGGCTCTGGACATAAGCTTGCAGGTGGACCGGAATATGGGCCTGTTTGGGGTGTCTGCTGGAGGGCCGGAATATGGGCCTGTTTGAGATGCTCTAAGTGGGCTGAAATCAGGTCGCAAGGGGACTGATTGCAGGTTAAATTGGACTGGACTTGGGCCAGCTCTTGGGCCTGACCATATGGGTTCGAATTGGGCCTGAAAAGGGGGCAGCAGGTGGGCCGAACAGGAGGCTGTTCATGGGCCTGGATTGGGGTCCGCGCAGGTGGTCTTAGGTGGGCTGGAACCAGGTCACAAGGGGACCGACTAAGGGCCTGAACAGGGTTCTGTTCTTGGGCCGAACTGGGCTCTGGTTGGTGGTTTCAAGACCTGCAGGCGGTTGGGAAAATGTGGCTGTAAAATCCCATTTCAGAACCTGCATTGTTTTATTTTTTGATTGTTTGAAAACAGTTTGTTTTTTGCATCTGATCGGGCACATTGGGCCGCCAATCGGTGCCCATTTCCATGCATCGAATTGACTTTGAATTTCATTTCATTGAAAGATGAGTGGGGTACATCGGTGTACAAAAAGTGGTGACCCTTCCCCCAATTTAGGTTCTTCACCACCTTAGAAAAATTTCGGCATTACAACGGCATACCGACAAGTTTCTAATTTGGTGAAGTTTACCCATCCAATAAGGCTAGTCAATGACTTAGCCAAAATTGGGGGAAGGATCATCGGCTACGGGAGCGTGCCCGCGCCGACGTCCGGGTCGTAAGCTACGGGATGCATGCCCGCGCCTCCGCCCAAGGTGGAGTTCCCCCGCTAGGGGTGAAGTCCTTAATTTAATGAAGCTTTCACATTTCTTATTTTTTTATTTGTTGATTTTATGAAGGCCTCTTCGGGCCGGTCCATTCCTTCGGCGTTCAAAGCCGGGCTTCATTTCTTGCTTGAATTTGGGAGGGCAGCTTCTAGGAGGGAAAGCCGGACCCGTGAAAGGGCCGTTGAGGCTCTCTCCTTCTTTGATGTGTTGAGGGGAGAACCGGACCCGTGAAAGGGCCGTTGAGGTTCATCCCTCACTTTGCCGGTACATGCCACAAGGGGGCTGCTGCAACCTCTGCTTCTGTTTTCTGCTGCAAGGGAGCTGCTGTAGGGCTTCTTGGGAAGCGGATTGGACCCGTGAAAGGGCCACTAGGTTGAGCCGCAAAGGGGGCTGGCGCCCGGCTGCATGGGAGCCGAGATTGAACCTGTTTTCTGGCTGCAAAGGAGCCGCAATTGAACCTGTTTTGGGCCTGAATTGGGTGCCGAACATGGGCTGGAAATGGACCGGTTTGGGGTCTGTTTAGAGTGCCTCTGGATGGGCTGAACAGGTCCTGAATTGGACTGGGCAAGGGCCAGATCTTGGGCCTGATATGTGGGCTCGGACTGAGCCTGTAGAAGGGCCAGTAGGTGGGCCGGACAGGGGCTATCCGCGGGCCTGGATTGAGGGTACCTGCAGGTGGTCTAAGCCAGGTCAGGAGGGGACCGAATATGGGCTTATAACCTGGACCTACAGGTAGGCGGTTATGGGCTATCCATGGGCCTGATAATAGGTCTGGAAATGGGCCGAAATTGGGCTCTGGTTGGGCCTGCATAGGGGTCTATTGGACGGACTGCAGGTGGCCTATGCAGGGGGTCGCACAAGGCTGGCATTGGGCCTGCAAATGGCCTGTTTAGGGGGCTGAACATGGGCCTGTTTAAGGCTGATGCAGGTGGGCCGACAGGGGGCTTCCAACAAAAGGTACTAAGACCCTGCCATGTGTGGGTCGGATTGGGCCATGGAGAGGGCTGAGCAGAAGGAAGAGAGAAAGACCAAGGGGGTGCCCTTAGAGGGCTACATATTTATAGAATATTGACCCACCTGTTCTTCTCCTTTTCCTTCTCTTCTTCTTGGCCGCGGGGAGCAGGTGCAGCAGGTGCGCAAAGAGGGCAGCAGAGGGGGGCAGAGGGCAGCAACAAATCTGGCAGCCTGTCAGCCTCGATCCTTTCCTCCTCTTCTTCTTCTTCTTCTCCTTGGTTGCAGGCAGGTATGCACGTGGGCAGGTGCAGCAGGTGGCAGCAGTAGCAGGGGGCAGGGCGCAAGGCAGCAGTCTCCCCTCTTTCTCCTAGCAGCAGGTGCAGGCGCAGGTGCAGCAGGTGGCAGGGTGAAGGCAGCAGTTTGGCAGCCTCCCGGCGTCTGAAGCCGCCCCCCTTCTGGCTGGTGTGCCCCCCTCTTTTTATAAAGGGTGGAGGGGGAGGTGAAGAGCCAGCAGGTGGCTGTACGTGGATGGCTTTTGGCCTTCCCCATGGTGGTTACACCATTAATTCCAAATGAATGGCTGGCTGTCTCTTGATATCCCCCTGGCCTCTTCGGTTTCCCCCTCCATAAACTGACTAATGAATGGGCTGAGGTGGCTGCATGGTGCGTACAGGGGTGCTGAGGTGGCAGGTGACAGCAGCTGGGCCTGTTCTCATTGGAATTGAAGTGGGCCTGGCCCAATTGGGCCTGGTTTCTGGGCCAGCGGACTGAGGAGAAGCCCAGGCCCTCCTGTGGGCTGCGCACATGGCCTGAACATAACCTGATTTGTGCCAATTGTGGGCTGGATGGATCCGGCCCCTGCTAGGGTGTTTTATTGGGCCCAAATGTGGCTAATCTCATGGGCAATTAGGCCAGCTCCTGGGCTAGGCCGCCTGCTTTACTTCTTTTTTTTTTGAAAAAAATGTATGCCAACACAGGTAAATGCACATTTTTTAAGGCAACCCTTAAAAGAGGTTATAATTCACTGAATACTGAAAAGAAAGTACAAACCAGTTCAAGAGACAAAGGAGAGCAATAATCTACAAACAATGTAGGAAAAGAACAAGAAGATCAAAATAAACGACCACATAGAAACAAGGACAGACAACCACAAAGAGACCGGTTTTGTTAATTGAATAATGAAGGCACCTTAATGCTTTGTGAATGTGTCAATTTTTTTAAGAATGCGATAGGAAATTCCTGAAGGAGGCATTTAACTGGTACAGGATGGTATCTGCATAAACAAAAATTTTCGTAATCTGGTGTTGCATATGAATCCTTCTATAATTTTACAGGTTGGAGAGAAATTCACACCCATCCGGACCCAAAAATAAATAAATAAATGATTCAAAATGGTACAGACAGGCTTGATAGCAGCACTTATTCGATCATCGTCCTTGAATTCTCTTGTTAATGGAACAACCACATACGTTAAATGAGTGACGGGAAGATGTTGGCTTCTGAAACAGCAGAAGCCACAACGGGAAGACGTAACCGTGGCACAAACAACAGAACAGAAGATTTTCCGGAACATGAACAGAAAATTCACCTGATAAGAACGAAACTAAAGAGTAAAATATAAAAAAGATAACATATTAGCAGGCTAAGGGCAGCATGTCGTAGCTTTTGTAAAACAAACTACGGCCCTTCGTGCACCCAAAAGGCAAGCTTTTCATTTTGGAACTTCTTTGTTCGTGATTTTGCGCGTTGGGCCACCGCCCTTTCGGTACTGAGGTAAAACCACTTTCCTGGAAAGCAGATTTACGGAAAGGCAGAAAAATATACCTGGTCAAGTACGCAGACATTTCGAGGCATAAAGAGGGCGACTTCGCAGCCAAGGCTCCCGTCGATCCCGGTTCTTAAAATGGTCGGCTTTCCGGGCCACCCGAGCGTCTTGCTCGGCCCTAGGAAGGGCGTCTTCCACATCCCGCAAGAACCCAGCTTTAATGTGGCAGAGAAGGGCGACGAAGGGCGACTTGAGAATTCTGGGCGGATCAAACAGGGTCTTGACGCCATCTGCGCGCTCCCGAGAGAGAGAGAGAGAGAGAGAGAGAGAGATGTAGTGAAGGAAAAGCAGGAGATTACAGGAAGAGAAGAGGTGATCGGACTCGGAAGCCCTTGTTTTCACCCATCACTCCCGGAAGTTTCATCTTTTTTTCTTCCCTTTTTCTTCTGAAGAAGGGAAGAGATTACAGAACAGGTTGGGGATGGGGTTTTCTGCAGCAAGCATCCGAGTTGATGATTCTCAGCCAATGGCATTACCTGACCCCAGAAAAAAAATAAAAATATATAGACTGTGTAAAGTATTTTTTATAAAATTAAAGTAAAAGCAATGGAATCTTTTTTTTTGAAAATAAAGTAATGGAATCGAAATGCTCAAAATATGAATTTTGGTCAACAATTTTTATCGTAATTCAAACCAGTCCTTCGGAACCCACTTAAATAAACAGAAAAAAAAGTTTTAGAACGACTTGGGGTTAAGGGTTTCAAATGGGCGGGCTTGAGCCGGCCCGGCCCAAGCCCAACTTAAACCCATTTGTAAAAAGCCCAAGCCCAGCCCAATACATTTTTTAACTATGTAAATGGGCTTAGTCCAACGGGTCATAGAAGCCCATCTTTGGCCCGTTGGGCCACTTGGAAGCTCGACAGTCTGCTAGCTGAGGAGGAGCTTTTTTTTTAAATAACGCAGTTTATTTTAAAAATTATAAGAATAATGCACCAAAATTTTTATTTGTAAAAATAACGCAGTTTGACAAAAGTCGGACTTTGAAACACCGATTTTAAGACGAAAAATGAAAGTCAGAATCCAAAACTACGACTTTGATATAAAGTCGGATAAAAAAACACGACTTGTACAAATTTGTACAAGTCGTATAATCCTTATCGGACTTTGACGTAAAATTGTTAATTAATTTTTTTTAGTGTTAGAGCATTAAAAGTTCAATCATATAGTTTCAACTGTTTCAAATTCACCGGTCCAAGTGGATCGGACGATCCAAAGTCGATAATCCACAATTTAAGAATTTCTACGCATCATTTAATGCACGGTCAAATATTTATTTATTTAATAAATTAATTAAATAAATAAACATCTAATGCATAGATATTCTTAAATTACAGATTATCAACTTTGAATTTGTCCGATCCACTTGGACGGGTGAATTTGGAGCAGTTGAAACTATATGATTGAACTTTTAAACTTCTTGAAAGAGATAGTTTTTTATATTGGACGATCGAGGTTGCTCCGAATTTTTTTTTGAGTCGAAATTCAGATATCTAAAAGTACGATCCTATAGTTTCAAACATTCTGAACTTACTGAACCGAACGGATCGTTCAAATTCAATCCCAATAGTCTCCGATTTATCGATATCCATTAGTATTTAATGCTCTGACATTAAAAAAAATAATTAACAATTTTACGTCAAAGTCGGATAAGGATTATACGACTTGTACAAGTCGTGTTTTCTTTATCCGACTTTATATCAAAGTCGTAGTTTTGGATTTCGACTTTCATTTTTCGTCGTAAAATCGGTGTTTCAAAGTCCGACTTTTGTCAAACTGCGCTACTTTTACAAATAAAAATTTTGGTGTGTTATTCTTATAATTTTTAAAATAAACTGCGTTGTTTAAAAAAAAACTTCAGTTGAGGAGTGAGGCAGAGATGCCCACGTGACAGAAGTCCCAATCTCCCACGGCCACGATCGGTCGGCCTTGCCCTGAAGACCAAGGTGCTTAGGGAGGGCAAGTGGTTGACTAAGGTGCTCAGAACCTGTGTCTTCACGGTCATCGCGACGTCATCTCCACTCTCCAGTGGGTCGGTTGGACTCATCACGGACGACCATGACGGGCTTTTTCACGGGCCGCTGGGCCAGCCCGCTAATCAACATCAAGTGTTGATTTTTTTTATGTTAAGCCCGTTTAACAAGTTAGAGGGCTTGGGCCTAGCCCATCACGGGCTTTTTGACGGGCCTTTGGGCCGGCCCGGATCGTTTGACAGGTCTACTTGGGGTTTCCTATGAATGTTAATTTCCATGTATTTTTCTCTTCAATTCATCCCACCTTACATCTAACAGAATCAACCTATTTTAGAGCCTGAAACCAGCATTTTCTTTAAAACATTGTTCAGAGGGACTTTAAATAAGTTTATGGGGTGTTTGGTTACATGATAATGGAAGTTTTTATTTTAATTTCTAAAAATTACAAGAAAATTTGTCAAAAAAAGGTGTTTGACAACTTTGACAATTTTATATTTTGAAAGTGATTTTCTTCTTAAACAAAAAAAATGGATCTCACCTTTTTCTTTTTTCTTGTGGTCCCCCACTTTGTTTGGTCATGAATGGTAGTTACTCTTTTTTGTTATCATATCCCTCCAAACATGATAATTTTATGTAATGAGTTGGTTCACTTTTTATTTTAATATAATTTTTTATCACGAAAGTGTGCAAAAAATTATCATGCAACTAAACACCCCACTAAACCCTAAACCCTAAATACCTCATAAGTTAATCAAAATCTTAAAAGACAACGGGATAGAGTTAATTAGAGAGAGAACTTGAGGTTGGGGATAAAAAACTGGATTACTTATTTTCAGTCACTCTCAGTGTAATTTTAATTTTTAAAGATTAATTTTTAATCTATAATATGAGCATTTCTGATTCATGCGTATGCACGCATTTCTTAAGAAAGAATAATCAGATATAAGATGAAAATGTAAAGCATGCTGGTGATGTCCATCCTTTCAGTGGTCCATTCCATTTTATCATTTTATGTATTACTACATGTTGCTTTCTATACACACGAGAAGAAAGTAACTATAACTATAGGTCACACCCTTTACTTTACATAATTTTTTTAAAATATATTCAGAAGAAATCTCGTTGTCTTAAAAGATCTTAACATCATAAACAAGGTTTAAAAAGTTAATAAGTGACTCATTTGAATCCATGATAATTAGTGCCAAACAAAATGAAGCACAGAAAAACGTGAATGCAATACCCTGGTCCTCTATTTATAACTTCAATATACATGGTGCGTGCAGCAGCAGAGGTTGGCGTTAGAGTTGCAAAAGAGAGTCATCTACCCATTAATCTTCTATAGGTGCTTGGATCATGCATCGGTGGACTGTCATCAAATAGATGATGGTTGTGTTCTAAAGGTAAACTAGTTGGTTTTGCATCAAGTAATCCACAATCTTGGATAATGTGTCTATGGCATATACTTTCTTTGGTTCAGAAAGATATCTACTAATGATCTTTCTATTTCTATCCCCAACAAAAATTTGGACCTACCCAAGTCTTTAATCCCAAAAATTGTGTTCAATTGGCAAACCACAACTACGACAAATTCTATCATTTCCTACAACAATAATGTTATCCGCATGAATAAGCACGGAGGTGATCATTTTGTCTCTTTTATGAAGAAATAAAGAGTAGTTGGCTCTGGATTGAGTGAACCCAAAACTAAAAAAGCTAATGCAAGTTTTGCAAACCATTTTCTTGAAGTTTCCATCAACCAATATATAGATTTTTTTAACTAGCATACATATCTTTGACTGGAGAGCGGATGGCCAAGTGGTAATTTCATATAAACTTCCTCGTATAGTTCTCTATGCAAGAAGGTATTTTGTACATCTAACTGTGTCATTTTCGAATCACAAATGGCAGCCCGAGACAAGATGCACCTAAGTGTAATAAGATTAACTGTGGAACATATGTCTCATGATAATCAAGTCCCTCTAATTGATTATAACTCTTAGCAACCAATCTTGCTTTGTAGCTAACCACAATATCATCTGAATTATATTTAATTTTGCATAACTATTTGCAACCAATTAGTTTTTTGTTGACCTAGAGTTTAACTTTTTCTCACGTCTTTTTTTCTTTTAAGAGCTTGGAGCTCAGATTTCATAGGTTTTTGTCAATGAAATATATTTCTTGCTTTCTCAAATGTAACATATTTAGATTCTTGTGAAACACAAGTTAGGAAGACAAAATGGTTATCGAAAAAATTAGGTTGTGAAAAGTAGTTTTCTAGAGCAAATTTCTTACTCTTTGAGGACTTGTTGGACATAGCATTGAATCTAGTTATGATTCTTTTAGATATTTGAGTACTTGTTGGACATACTGATCGAAGTCTGAAAGTGTTTGGGTGATAAAGGAGTGGAGTGGCTAATCCTACTCTTTAACAAAATAGTTACCTCTAAACGGATGCCAAATGAGTGGAGAAATAGCATCAACATCCTGATATTTAAAAAGAAAGGGGGATGTTCAAGTTTGTGGGAATTATGGAGGTATCAAGCTTATGTGTCGATGCATGAAGTTGTAGGAGAAGATTATGAAGAGGAGACTTAGAGGGTGTACTAAGATCTCCAAATTTTAATCTGGGTTCATGCTAGGTAGATCGACTACGGAGGACATTTTTCTAGCTAGATCATTAGTAGAGAGATACAGAGACCTAAAGAGAGATCTTCATATGATTTTCCTTACTTTAGAAAAAGCTTATGACTGCAGTTTCAAGAGAGGTTCTTTGGTGGGTGTTAAGAAGGAAGATGGTGACTATGATTAATTAACATCATCAGGGACATAGATGAGGATTTGACCTCCTAGGTTTCCTTCCTAGGAGAGGAATGAGGACCCTTCCTAGTTTTTATTGGGCTACACCAAGAATTTGCTATAAGTCCATATCATTTAATCCTAACCATTGACGAAATAACTAATGACATACAAGATAGTTTACCTTGATGTATGATATTCACTGATGACATTGTCCTTATTGATGAGACTTGAGAAGGTATTGACAAAAAACTTGAACAATGGAGAACAGTGTTGGAAGCCAAAGGTTTCAAGATTAGCAAGAAGAAGATGGAATAAATGCACTTGAGATTCAGTGAAAACTCGAGCATGGAAGGGATTGAAGTTACCTTGGATGGAAATGTCCTCTCACCAGGTACCCAATTTTAATATTTGGGTTCAATCTTACTTATGGACAAGGAATGTGACAAAGATGTCAACCATGTGATCAAAGTGGGTTGGCAAAAATGGAGGCAAGCAATAGGAATTCTATGTGACCATAAAATCCCCCTAAATTTGAAAGAAAAATTTTATCGCTTGGCTATAAGACCCCATAATTTATGGTAGTGAGTGTTGGACAACTAAGAAGAAGCATATTGCCAAATTGAGTGTAGTTGAAATGCAGATGTTACGATGGATGCGTGACCACACATGGGTGGATAGAATATGCAACAAGTGCATAAGGGATAAAGTGAGAGTTACAAGAATCAAGGATATTGTAAAGAAGAGAAGACTCCATTGGTTTAGACATATTAGGCAGCGCCCCCTTGAGGCGCATGTCAGATGAGTAGAGACCATAAAGTTGCTAGCGCATAAGAGGCAGAGAGGTGGGCCCAAGTTTACTTGGTGTAGGCATATCTAGTATAACTTAAATGAATTAGGCATACGAAAGGAGTTAGCAGAATATTGTGGAGATTGAAAAAGATGAATCCATATAGTTGCTCCAACCATTTGGGACTAAGGCTTTGAGTTTGAGTTTGCTTGACCTAAGTAGATTTGCTTTGAGTGATCTCATCACTATGATAGTCTTGATCAATTTTAGTAGTAATAGGTGTCTATTATTATTATCTCTATTAGAGATAGTTTCTTTTTTATTTTTAAAAATAAGCATAGGATTGAATATCAAAGAGGTTGTAGACATACAAATTTGGCCTAGATGTAAAGTTCAAACTCATGTTTCATAAAAAATAATCTAATTTGTCACCAAAGAAAATGAGTTTTTCTAAAAAATTAGAGTTTTTCGCATGTTTTTTGCATTTGATATACATGGTGGTCTGACAAAAGAAGTCTTGGTGCCAAGACATTTGACATCAGCTTTACTGGGATGTTAGACTTCCTAATAAGGAGATGTTAGGACCTCAAGTTTGATTTTCGTGGGTCTTTTCCCACCTGTAACTGATGTCTCTATGATAGGATGTCTTATAACCAATTTGACCTAAATGGCACAGTGTCAAACACGTGCCTGACGCATTATTTGTGCTACAAACTCGATAACGAGAATCATGTCCCAAAGTCAACTTTTGGGTCTCATCGAAATGGTGTGCATCAGGGGCATGCATGACACATTAAAATGTGTCATCTGGTCTAAATGTCCCAATATCAAGATGTTTTAAAATGTGTCATCTGGTCTAAATGTCCCAATATCAAGATGTTTTGTACTGGCAAAAGTTTTTTCTACTTTCTAGAGTGCCTTTTTAAAAGATTATAAAAGTGGTTCTTTCCAATGTTTTGAAGGTTCTCTTTTTGCTCCCCTCGAATTTTATACCTCTCTTCAGCCTAAGAAGCCCATTGAGCCCTCATACCCCTAAAGAACCCCTCCAAGAATCCTCTATGGGTTTCTTTCTCTTCATCTTTCTTATCTTCTTCTATACTTTTGGAGGTTTCCTACTTTAGTCCACATCTCTTCGTGGATATTTTACTTTTCCTACACATTCTTGGGTGTTAAGAGAACCCCAATAAGCTATGCCAACACTTTGGAGGTCGAGCAAAGTCAAAAAAAGCCACTGGCATCAAACTAGTCAGGGACTGATGCTTCGACATCAGAGCATCAAAACATCTAAAACCAGTCTTCTTCAGCATACAACCCATTTCATCTTGTTTTCAGATCTACTACCATTTCATTTGATATTTACTTGCATTTAAACATTCTTTTACATATATCTAAACATCCATTTGCATTTTCATGCATTTTGAAACACCTAAAATAAGGGTAAGGATCTAATCCTAATCTTATATGTTCTTCTCCTTTTGTTATTTTATGTTTATTTTGATTATACTACTACACACCTCATAGTTCTAATGTTACTTTCACTTTATTTATTATTTTCTTTCAAACATTTCTGGAGAAGCTAATTGAAGTGAGTTACGCTTGCACCAACCAATTTGGAGCAAAAGGAACATTTCAAGCTCTTTTTTCTTAGACAGCCAAAAAGAAGAAAGTTGGAGGAACCCACAACACCAACTATATCTCCCCTGCTAAGGTACACAACCAAATTTCTAAATATTTTATTTTATCTTTTCATTCAGAGCCGGTAGCTCCTAGCGACCATAAACACCCACACACTTCATAGTTTTACATTGTTTCTTTCTTTCTTTTTTCTTCTCTCTTTCTTACTCCCTCCTTCCACATGACTCAAACCAGTCCTCTAACATCCAAGTGACGTCAAGGGTTGAAAGTTTATGCATCAATGTGTGTGTAAAATGAAGATGAAAAATCATTCGAGCACTAACCGAGTAGCTCCCGTCACAAATCTGTGCTCACAGAGGTATTATCAATAAGTGTTTAAGAAAATATTTTTTCATGAAAACTGACATCTCGACTATTGAACGCATGCTTAGCATTCAAATCTATCGGTTTATAAGCCTTTTGGTTGGAAGGATATCCTATAAATATGCATTTTTAAGCTCAAAGTTCAAATTTATTGGTTTGTATGTGGGATGCAGAGGCATAGTAAAGGCAGCCAAAACTTCTAAGAAAATTGTAGTCCAATTTTTTGTTGAATAATTGTTCATAAGGGGTCTTGTTATTGTGAACCTTGGAAGGTTGTCTATTTATAAGGTAGGCAGTAGGCAACATATATATTAAGTCCAAAAATTCTTAAGGAAATTTGATTGAAATCTAAGGGCTCAACCTACATCTTACGATGTGTAGACATATCTTTTCATGTATTATTTTCAATTTCTTCATGTAAGTGTCTAATTCACTATTACAAAGTTTTATCCATTGTTGAATCTTATCCTCTTGACAGTTTCAGAGAAATTTCTTGTTACATAAGAAATGAAACTTTTAAGACTATTAGTAACTTCAGATTTAAATCTTGGCATATGAGCTCATGTCAATTGAGGATGATCATCAACACTAGTGAAGAAATATTTGGCACCAATTCTTGATTCTATTGAATAAGATACCCATACATCGTAGTGTAAGAGATCAAAAGATTGAGATGTTCTGGTTTTGCTAATGGGAAAGGAAGGCATGATTGTTTAGCAAGAGGACAAGTTAGACATTCAAAAAGGGGCAATTCTATGTTCAAAATTTTGCAGACTTGTTGAAGCTTTATGTTGGAAAGATTGCCTAACCAATATCAGTGCCACATGGTGGGATCCAAAATCTTCAAGGATAGGCAAGTTGATTCCTCAGTGATGATGTACAATCCTCTGGATTCAATGCCTTGTCCAATCCTTCTCTATGAGCTTATTTTCTATATGATGCAATGAAATGAAAAGAATGTAATAACACAATTACATTCCTTGTTTACCTAACTAATAAAAAATAAGTTGTAATTGAATAAATGTGTGTCGTAGACAAGGAGAAGAGTGATATTGAAGTTCAAATAAGAAGAGCCTTGAATTAAAATATTGATTACTTGATCGTTGGTAATTTTATACACCTTTGCTTAAATGAGTGGAAGAAATGTGGAGTATGGCTCCAGAATCAAAGACTTGTGCTTTGTGTTGCTCAAAATCTAGATTAACTATTATACTGACGTGGATGGAAGTTTCTGATCTTTCATGGTCAAAAATTTTATAAGGTTGATGAATTGTTTTTCAATGAGGCTTTGTTCTAGGGATTTCTCCTGAGATGATTTGATAGAATTTTTGAAATTTTCAGCTGGGTATCCATGCAATTTGTAGCATTGCTCTTTCTTATGTCTATGGATATCACAATAGGCACATGTTAGAAAGCTAATATTAAAACATTATTTTTTCAAATGCCCTGCTATGTTGCAGTGGTTGCACCATAGTCTCCTGCTGACAGGTTTCTTGTTCTTCGTATAGTTATTATTTAACATCATGACAGAAACATCCATGGTCAAAGTAGCTTGAACAAACCTTTGTGACTCAACTTGTAAGAAAAGGGCATAGGCTATGCTTGCATGTGGAAATACTTTCAATAAGAGAATGGAGCTTCTAACCACTGTATAGACCTCATTAAGGCTCATTAAAAAATGCATTACTACCTCTTTTGTTGTGATTTTTCTCTTCGGGGTCTATTTGAGAAAGCTCGTCTTATAGTTCCTTCAAATTGTTATAATATTGTATGACAGAATCCGATGTTTGTTTTATCAAATAAATGCTCCTTTCTAAGTTATATATTTTGGTACCAAGGGCTAGTGAATACCTTTTGCTTAAGATCAATCCAAATAGCATGTGCAGTGTCACAATAGATAACAATGGTTACAATCTCATCGTGGATGAAACTTAAAAGCTAGGATAGAACCATATTACTGACATTTTCTCATGAATTGTACATAGGATTAGTGGAAGATGGCTAAGCAATTGATCCCTTGACAAAGCCATTTTTCTGTTAAAAGGGCTATAATCTTTCTTTCTTTTTTGATAGAGAAAGGGCTATAATCATTACCCTTTCCCATGGGATATAATTATCCCTCATGAGTAAAATGAAAACAAGATAATACTTAGATTGTCAAAGAATTGGAGGGAAAAAGAATTCTCCTGCTTTATAAATGATAAACCTCCATTGATGATGTCTTGATTGTTGGTGAAGGCACCTTCCATCACAAACCAACCTGCTCTTATACCATGTTGAGCATGGAACAAGTTAGCAATCACATAAGGAATGCCGAAATGGGTGTGCATGAATGCAACACTCTCATCTTGTATTTATAACTTCAATATACGTGGTGCTCGCAATGACAGAAGCTACTGTTATAGTTACAAAAGGGAGTCATCCTACGTGAATATATCAAGAAGAAAAATAGATTAGTCAGGGAAGGGTCATTTATAGAGTAGGAGAATTACAACAATTGTAATTATATTTGGTCTTAATAATAATAATTATTATTCTGTGTTAAGAAGTTGCTCACTTTCCGACCACAAAATATCATTATCTCCGTAAATAGATGAATTTAAATTCATAGCAAGATATTCTGTGATTTTAAATAATGATAGATTTACATAAAGTTAAAGAAAACAAATTTATGTTAAACATACAAGAACATTAATTATTGAACTTGGTACCATATGAAAAAGGTCTATTTATCACGTTTTTATCTTTAAATGATACAGCTTGGCATTAAAATTTTAAATAAAAATATAAGAATTTTTCCACAACGATGTTAGGTTAAGGGAATCAAAGGTTAGATAGAATATAGCACCTTTTTAAATCTTAAAAATAAGGACTTCCACCCTTGTTTTGGCAACTCTGTTTATTTCTTAGTCTCATACGTGTGGAACATTATTTTTAGGCCCTAGTTTGCTTATAATTATTTTCCAATTTTACCCCCCCCCACCCCACCCCATGTAGTTGACTTGCAAAGAATGTGTCACTTTTTGACGCAAAAAAAAGAACAGCTGGCTTTTTATGAAAAAAAGTTTTAGCGTGCTTTTTGTAAGGCTAATTTAAAATAAGCAACATTTAGATTCAAAAAAACAACTTGGCATTAAAAAATATTTTTGCATCTTTTTGAACTTAGAAAAAAATTGACAATTAATTTTTATTGCTATTAAATACTTCGTGAGAGTACTTGTAAACTTGGGACGTATTGAACAATGAAAAGAAATTGTAAATGGTGACTAAGTACATATAAAAATTAAATATATATATATATATGAAGTATTAATAATATTACTAACAAGAGGGTGTACATGGCGCTGCATAGTGCCACAAGGCATACAATTTGAGATCCAAAATAAGACCTAAGGTGTTGTTTGGTACTGGTATAACCTAGAGATAAACTTGTGTTATCCCCGAAATTTAGGAGATAACTCAAGTTTATCTCCAAAATTTTATGGTACCAAACAGGCCCTAAAATATTAAAATTGTTTGAATCATGATGTTAGATGTTGGAAACCCTTCTTGTCCACAACCGGCCCACAAAGGAATGATCACAAATATTATTGTGATTATCCTAATTTAAGAAAATATGGCATCAACAATATAAAAATTATACTAAATATTTAAATAATTATATCATTTGGTTAAATTGTCATTAAAAATTATTACTTTGTTCAAATATTTATTTTATTTATTGCATATAATATTTGCTTGTGAATCTTATATCAATGATATCTAAAAGGAATTATATATTAAATAATATATTTTTAAAAATAAATTATTAAAATGATAAATTATCTTTACTTGTAATATTCATATTTACATAAATTTAATATTCGCATTTACTAAAATAGTATATGTACATATATTTGTCACTAGTTGGTGTGTTACTTAGTTGCATTGCCTGCATAGTTGTTATGAGAATTTAAAGTTCTTACTTTGTGAAAGACATATATCTATATCTATATATGTTTATCTTTAAACTTTCTTTTATTTGTTGTTTAATGAAGTTAGTTTTAAGTATTTGTTGATAATAAAATAGTGTTGGCATGGTATATGCATGCCTTTTACAAATTTGTGTAGTTTAGCCATGTTGTGATATTTTAAGATAGTTTTGACAAAAGAATAAACATCCATATTTAATAATTTATTTATACATACTTTTCATTAATTTGTCATTATTCATTGTATAGTAATAATGTGGAAAGTAAGAAAATAAATATATGCTTTGTAGGTTGTACCCTGTTATACACTCATCTAGTTTTGTCAATAATATGTGATAATATGTGAGATAAATGTCATTTATTCTCTCCATATGTTGAGAAAAAATAGGTTCTATTAATCAAATATTAATTGATTTAGAAATATAGTATAATGTTTAGTAATATATATCAACTAATATTAATTTATTCTTCTTCTTTAATAAGATTTGATAGTTTTAAAATATGTGAAGCATTGTTAGTTATTCTAAAATTACCCTCCCGACCAATTGTCCAAAAATGGTAACTTGTCAAGAACAAGCAACCATGCGCCCTTTTGCACAGCGGCGCCCCCTCCCCTCCACGATCCTGTGATTCCTACTTTCTTCTTTCATAAATAAGATCAACCATTTGAAGATTAATTTTAAGTTAAAATAGATTAGGTAGATTCAGGTTATCATTTTTTTAAATATCCCTACATCAATTGAGACAAAAAAAAAATTAGTTCTAACGATTGCTACTTCAATTTTTCACTCATTATGGTTATCTCAATTTCAGAAATACAACTCAACACAAATTAGGACAAAATTCTCATTTTCTTAAATAAAACTTTTAATTATCGATTATAAAATTAACATAATATCTTATTTTTCGATAAATCTAACGCACTTGATGTGAAGTCAGTGTTGGGCAATTTGATGAAGCTAAATTTAATATATATGACTTCAAAGCTTAATTAATCCGATCATTTAAGACCAACTTAAACTCCAACTTTAGAACCCAACAGTGTTGAGTAGACTGACTTATTAATAAGTTCTTAATCAACATTTTTTTACTTTAAAAGTCAAGCAAATTAGAGTAAGACCCCATGAATCCACTTAAAAGTTGAACATTCAAAGTTAGCCTTCTAAATAAACCATGTGTTAGGGTTTAGAAGTTAGACTTCATCTCTCCCTTAGAAGTCAGATCTGTGGAGTCAACTTCTAACCAAACTAGGTGTAAGTGTTTAGAAGTTAGGTTATAAAAGTTCAACTTCATCTCTTCCTCAGAAATCTAACTTGGACAATTTGACTTGTAAATGATCACTTGTAAACATTTAACAGTAAGATTATAAAAGTTCAACTTCACCTCTCCTATAGAGTTTGCATAGAAGTCAGACATGTGAAATCTGACATATTAATAGACAATGTGTTAGCACTTGGAGTTGAATTATAAAAGCTTGAAACTCTAAACACACATAGATATCAACAACTTGTAACACAATTTCTTTTCTACATTGAACAATAATAAGTGATGCTCATACATACGAAAGCAGAGAAATTAAATACATTGAAAAATTATTTTTTTCTCACCATGATACATCATTTTTTTCTAACAAGCCTTTCTCCTTCTTACTCTTGGGGAGGGGCAATTAATACATCTCTAGAAGGATGAATAGAGACCGGTGTACGTAGTTGAAGCGTCAAGCACAATGGATTGTTGACTCAATCATGGTAGGTCTATTGGTGTATCTAGTTATCATTCTTGTAGCTGTTGGTTTGGACTTGGATCCATCGTGAGCAACGAAGGTCCTACACCACCCGAACCACTCTCATAAAATGGTGGTCGAAGCCTTGCTTCACTTTCAATGTTTCTCCTTAATTACCACGGTAGAATGTTTAATTTTCTTTGTTGTAATTTATAATTATTCTCTATAATGAGAAGCTCCATGGTATGATACATATAGAATTGTAGAATGAATTCAAATATAAAATTAGAAATCTAGAACTTACCAAATATCAAGTGTCTCACATGTTGGTATTGATGCACTAGAGATAGAACAAAGAAAAAAAAGGGGAATGATTCCTTGTGGTGGTTTTAGGGGCTCCGATGGAGAGATCATGATTATACTCTTCCGATTAGGAGTTCTACTATTTATAGAGGCAATGCCTCCCTCCGTCTTCACCCTTTCAACCTTATTTGCCTTTATATCATCGGAACTATCTCACACGGTTACACTAACATGCACATCTCCTTTAATTTTCTTGGAGGTCAACCACCCTATAACATATCAAACGGTTGCGCCTAGAGGTTGGCTACCAAATAAATTCACATGCCCTCTAAGATGATATTTCTTGTAAGTTTCATGAGTATGTCTCTTAAGATATGGAATTGTACGTTCCAAATACCAATTATTATACTACTGTGTTTGCTTCCCTTCCTTGGCCTTCTTATCTTTATCTTTACACTATGACATCCTATCATTCCACCAATTAATATAATGAACATAGACATTGGTACAGCCTTTGGTTACATGCTCACATCCATCTTTACAATTGTATTGCTCTATTAAAAGTTTGGATGTACCTAAACTATCTCAAAACCCATTCAAAAGTATGAACCTCCATAACTAAACAACATAGGAACAAAACCAAGCACATCCAAATAGTGTTGTTCTCTACACACACCAAGGGTTCAATCTAATTAAGCCAATCCAATTGGGCCAATCTCCAATATAGTCGGATCTAAATAACCTAATTGGTTGACCGATATGATCTACCAAGCCAATATGATCATATGAGTCTCTAATATAGTCAAATTCAACTAATTTAACTAATCAGATCGGTTGATCCGATTGGTTGATTCAATTGGGTTATTTGATTGAACCGATCTCTAATATGTTCAGATCCAATTAATATAATCAATCAAATTGACTAATCTAAGTAGATCAATAGATCCAACTAATGTAACTAATCATATCAACCTGATATGATCTGCTCCTCTCAATCGGGCCAATTGGATCTCATAACTTTAGAGTATGTAATATAACATCGTCAGAAGAAATCAATATCGTCCTCTACAACCTATCACCGTCGTGTACCACTGCAAACCAAGCTACCGCCATTCACCATTGAGGTAGATAATTGGGTCGTCTAGAGCCCAAACCTTCACAAGAGATGGTATAAGAGTGGGAGAGAGTGAGAGAGTAGGCACAACCCCGCCCGCCCGCCAACATTGTCGCCCTAACGGAAAGAAAATGAGCCATCAAAAAGAGAGGGTGGGAGAATGAGAGATAAATGACCAAAAAGAGGGAGAGGGTGGGTCTGCCATTGCAAAAGCAAGCGAGAGGGAGAGAGGAGTGGGGTGTGCGTCGTGCCACACAACGAAAGAGAAGGGGACTAGGGCGGATCAGTAAAACTTATAGAAGTTTGACTTTGGATAATTTGCTCATGAACACTTTAAAGAAGTCAACATTTTCAACTCAACTACTTAATGACTTTCAAAAGAATTGTGAATCTTCCCACCCTTCCAAACTTCTTGAGTAATCCAACTTAGCTTTGAATTGTGTTGGATTTTTTTAAAATTTACCTATGATTGTCACGCCCCGGATTTTTCACTTGCACAGCGGGAAAATACGACGACGCGACCGGGGAAAATTAACCCCGTAAAAACATCAGTTTGGGAAAAAATGAAGACAACTAGGTCCCAGTTAATACGTCCACAGAATCAAATTAAATACATTGCTATGCTATGATCTAAACAAATCTAATTACCATCTAAATTACAAGAATCATCCAATTTGCTTTCTTGGGAATCAATCCACCACGCTTATCGTCGCGCCAAACCTGATTACCTGAAAATTGATAAGAGGATTGGGATGAGTACGACGAGTCAGTAGACACCCCATCCTCCGCCAATTCGGATAGCCAAAAAGGCCCTATATGATAATTAAATAGGTACCCACACCTACACCAATTATATGTAAATATAGGCTAGTCAATATATTAGATATATGACTTAATCCATGTGTTTTACACCACCAACCAAAGCCTATAATCACACCAACCAGCACCTATATGCATCATAACATGACTTAGAAAGATGGTATGAACATATGCATAGACACCTACTATATGCTCCATATGATGATATACTACAAATGAGACACACCATACATACACCATACTACATAACCTGATACTTGACAAAATAAAATACATCACTAGACCATCTATACCATATCATGCAAAATACATCTATCCTCCAACAAGAATAACATTCACACATATGCACCTATCCTCTAATAGATGCACATATCATGTACACAGATTTTCATTAGCAAGGAATGCGTCGTCTTGCCACCTCAACTAGCTACCACCAGATCTATCATATATAAATACCATATACTAATCGAAATCCCATAGTGCACCTAGGCAGTGGTGGCACGTAGGATGCCCGCGGGGTGCCGGGATCGAAGGATGCACCGGACGGTTCTAACCCCTCGCGCCCTCGAGTCACGACTAACTAGTCTGGTGTAGCTCAGTTTTCCATTCACAGTTTCGATGCATCATGCATCCACCTCAATCATGCCATGCCATGATCACCAATATGCAAGGTCAATGAACATAAAATGAACATATACTCAACTATTGTCATGCTAGATAACCATGCTAGAAATGAACCAAAATGAGACGATATCCACATATAACTAACTAAACATGATTGAACATGAATATAACTAGGTGCTGGAAAAACTACTCACCACATCATCTAATCTGGTTAACCTATCACCATTATTTAACAAGGTTAACATAATATAATCAAGCTAATATGTAACCAGGTGATTAGCTAAAAATGAACAATAATACACTACTAACTAAGCAAGATCTCATATATACATAATAGAGACAAACACATATCACACGATACTACGCACCTCTATCTAATTAACCCCCGCTAACTCACAAATTACGTAAAAACATAACTACACACATCCCTTTAATTAGAAGGTCAATTATATGGATCATGAAGAATTTAATATGAATTTTTAATGATAGTAGCCACGTCAAGGATGCCTACCGGAATCGACGTTGGAGAAATCGGGAACCGGCGATCGAAAAGGATATCGAACGTCGGCTACGCGATGCACAGCTCGAGCCGATCAAAAGGGTTAATTCTCCCCACTCAAGCTGCTGGAAAAAGAGTATACACAAGGAGAATAGGCTGTTGGATCAAGAGAAATTTTTGAGAAAATAATTGAGGAGAAATACTATTCAAGATAATATGATAGAGAGAATAGATAGGAGAGAGAGGGGGCCGCTCACGGCGGATAGGGGCGGGCGCACGGGCGGCGCATGGCGCTACGGCGGTGAGCGGCGCTGGGCGCGCGCTCGGCCGGGCGGCGGCGGCGATCAGCGGGGGGGAGGGAGAAGGCGGCGACGTCAACGAGGGCGGCGCGGGCTCGCGCGGATGTGCGGAAGGAGGCGGCGGGCGCCGCGCGCGCGTGCGGCGGGTGGCCGCGGGTTGACGGGCACGGCGCAGCGGCGGCGTGCTACGGCCGTGGGCGAGGCGGGCGGCCGAAGGGGGTGCAAGGACGCGGCGAGGCGGCGGGCGGCGCGAGAGGGTGCGCGCGCGGGTGGTTGGTTGCGCGGCGGCTGCGCGGGCGGCGGCGCGGGCGAGCCGCGGTGGCCACGCGGCGGCGGGCGCCGGCGGGCCGCGACGGCCGGGGGGTGTGGCGGCCGGGCTGCGGCAACGGTGACGTCGCGTTGGCGGCGGCGCGGCGCTGCGTCAACGGGGGCAAGACGAGGGCGGCCGAAGGGTGGAGGCGATAACCGGTTGGTGGCAAGCGCAAGATGCGCGGTCGGTGGCGCGGGCGCGGCGGCGGGCGGCGCGTGGGTGGCGGCGCTCACACGGCGAGGGGAGAAGCCGGCGACGATGGGCAAGGCGAGAAAATGGAGCATCGCATGGCGACCAACGGGAGGCGAAGATGGCGAGGAGACGGCGGCGAGGGAGAGAGACACAGGACACGGCAGGAAGAAGAAATCGGCGAGAGAGAGAGAGAGAACCGTAGGAGGCGACGGCGGTTTAGGAGAGTAGTTAGGGTATGGAGAGAGATAAAAAAGGAAGGAGAGAGGGAGAGATTTAAATACCATAAATTACATATTTAATTATATTTACAAAAATAATATACTTAATATAAAAAAAAATGTGTATGTTACAATGATTATTTTATAATCAATAATTAAAATGTGTTATTTGAAAAAACCAACAAAACCCCTCCATCTAGAATATTTTCATTGAACTAATCAGCAGAGTTACGATGAGGTGTAAATGAAATCTGGTATTACAAAATTTTGATTCCATTCCGATAAAAAATAATGAATTCATAATTTATTTATTTTATCATATAACTTATCAAAATTAGAATTGAATATTTTGATGGCTTATCAAAAATAAAATAAGCATTAGTTGATTGATTTACGTTTATCTGATTTTGATAAAAAAATAATATAAATACATAAATTCAATTAGATTAAAACTAAATAAATTAGAAAATATGGCATATATATAAAAGGACAAAATAGTATAAATAATATTTTAAAGAGAATATAACAAATATTAATAATTATATGTAAATTATTAACGTATTTTTAAATAAAAACAAATATATAATAGATTTTTGAAATTAAAATATATATAAATTGAAATATAATGAACGTGGCCTTTGTCAGAACCTGTATCCAATACTGGTGATTTGGGTGCCGAATCCTACCCGCCGGCAGCCTTCCAGGATCTCTCGAGCGCAAGCTGGCGCGTAGAAGAGTTGGTATGCTCTCGAGGTGAATGATCGCTCACGGGCGGCAGAAGGTCACTGCAGCGACGGGGATCCCCCACCGTCCGGCACGCAGAGATGACGCTGCTGCAGCTGCACCACTACGACGGAGTCGAAAACGATAGGAGATGATGTTGAAAAGGGTCTCTGGAAGGAGAGCAATCAAAACCAGAGAGACCCACACGATTATCTTGTTACCGACCGGCAGCGAAAGAGAGACGGAGGAAGGGGGATAGAGGGAGAGGGAGAGGGAGAGGGGTGTTCTTGTTTGAAAGGCAAGTATCAGCTTGCCTCCTCAGGCATAAAGCAACCCCCCAACGCCACACCGACCAGCAGATAGCACCACCGGAGGCTGCGGCGGCTCTCCATCCTTCTCTCTCTCCCGAGGGTCGTCGCTGCTGCACGGCCCGCACCAGCTGCGCTGCGCTCCCGCTCTTCGTTTGCCGGCGATGGCGGAGGCGGCGGCTGCCCCGGTGGAGGTCGGTGCGCGGGGCACCGTCGGGTCCCTCGTGCTGCAGGAGATCGAGTACTTCAAGAAGCTTGACTTGGGTAAGCATCAAAGCCCCCAGAAGCCGAGGGCCCAGGTGGTCGGCCGTGCAATCTCTTCCAGTTCCACCGCCGGCGGCGGCGGCAGGCACAGGCCGGGCTTCATAAGCCCAACCGGGAGGAAGAGGAAGCCCGTAGGGATGGGTGGGTCCTCCTTCCTGCCGAGCATCTGCTCGGCGGTGGAGATTGTGGACAGCGGGTGGGGAGGAGACAGGGCGCCGAGGATCGGCTACCGGAACCTGAAACATGAGCAATAGCTTGGTTGCTCCCGGAGAAGCTTGGACGGCTGGTTTAATTAAGTTTTTTTTTTTTTTGAAGAATAATTAAGCTGGTTGCTCATGGGTAGCTTCTACTCTCTGGAATTCACATATTTTTCTATTATCCCCACAAGTATACAAGCAGGCTTCTCTAACTTTCTTCAGCTTGGATTTCTCTACCTGTTGGTACTTGAACTTGGGTTGGGAGCCTTCCACTTGCCTCTCTGTTTAATTTCTTGTGTACACATTATGGAAATCTTTTTTCATGGGCATCTCTGCAAGTGTCTTACGATCAAAATCATCACAGCTTTCGTTTAGTATGTTGTCTTTGAGAGAGAGAGAGAGAGAGAGAGAGAGAGAGAGAGAGAGAGAAAGGGGCTACTGAGACTGTGGATGAGTTTGATGGACATTATGCCCCAAAGTTCTCTGTAGATCCCTGGCGAGGGGTATAGAACTTCTGAGTATACATGATTGCAGCCATGTGAGTCTAGAAGACTAGAATCCATGAACAGTCGCATGCTTCCAAAAAAGGCATATAATTAAATTAGTGATGATATTAAATGAAGAACAAGACAAAGGGACAGAATGATGCAGGCCCAGACAAAGTTTCAGCTGCAAAATGCAGATCAGCCCAGCTCAACTCAACTTATATACATTAAATTTGTGTCTCCTATAATTGGATGGGCCTCAAAATGATCAGAATCTACCCAACCAAGATTTGACTACCTAGCCTACCTCCTCCCAGTGAACCCACTGTGTGATTTATTTACATCTACTTGTACCACAATGTCAATCTTTACCGTATCCTGAGCAGATTTTTATTGGGAAATTATTGCCCACCTGGCTGTTGATAGATTCTTTGATTTTGGGTCAGGTCTATTGCAAATTAATGAAACAAGGAGGTGATTTTCAGGGTCCTCTGTGTTCCTTTCTTGCTGGTTCTATTCAAGATAAAAGCACCCACCAATTTTAAAACCAGCAACTTAAAAAGAGGAAAAAAAAAGGTCCCAATTCATACATGCAAGCTTGGTAAAATTCTCTCTACCTGGGGAAGAATAATCAGAATGTTAGCACTAACCAAGCAATAAATAGATCTTCTTTCAAGGGATGGTGTTTTCTCCGTCTGTTGAGGACGTCCTTGTCATCTTTCTTTTCTCTCTAACAGTGGACTCCTCTTAGGGCCTGCTTGGTAAAAGATCAAGCAGAGAATGAGCCTTATTTGTTCTTGAAGTTTCAGAGATAAATCAGATAGTCCACACTTTAGAATACTAACTAGCTACATGTCTAGTCTCTGATCATATACTGCAAATCAACAAACAAGAGCTTCCTAATGCAATTTGCTTGACGATCAATCATTAAATATATTTATCAGACTTTCAATTTTCATTAAGCATATACGACCATTAGATGTGTGTAATCAGTTTTATGCTTATATTACATGATAAAAAAATGGAGAGAACGTTTAAGCAACCAACAAGCACTAGTTGTGCCAACCGGTTTCGTCTCGATCATTGCCAAACGACGGTGGATCTGATAACCTATAATGTCTGTGAAGCATCAAGAAAGTCCCTCTCGCCACTTTATGATGGTCTCCAAAATGGGGGAGAAGGAAACGGAGTAGATGTGATGTGTTTGTTATGTGGCTTGCTTGTTACGAGATGCATTTGAAAAGCTATATGCGTGGTGATGATGTATTTCAAAAAATTTTGTGAATGTGGGTTTTGAATACCCTATGTAATGGAATGTATTTGAAAACTTATGTGTGGTGATGTATTTGAAAACTTTTGTGTTGATGGTTTTAAAAACCTTATGTGATGGATTGTGTGGTGGTGTAAGATTAGCCGTGGATGGATGCTTTTCTCTTAAAAATGCTTTCGACTCTATGCATGGGCATGAGATATTCTCTTGACAGATGCTTGTATTAAAAAGAAGGTGAGCATGGCATATCCTCAGGGTGAGCATTGAAGCAACCCATGCTTCGGTTCTTCTTGTTCCAAAAAACTGCTAGAACGATTTCATGCTTAACTCACTTTTCTCTTGGAAGAAATATAGAGTAGTGCACAAATTAAAGCCGATGGACATGATGAGAACAAGCTCCCATGGATATGAAGAGAATGTGCTAACCCAAACTCATGATCGAGTCCAACACCGTTATTCTCACAAAAGAGATGGTTTTGTCACCATAAGAAATGGGAAGATTATGGAACTACTCTGCAGGGATTGTTGATGATTAAGGGTGCAAGTGAACCAATATGTTCAACGAGTAGTTCGATACTTGACTCGTTAAAAGCTCGACTCAGATCGTTTATTAAATTAAATAAACGAGTTTGAACAGAAAAAAAATTCGAGTTATAAACGAGTCAAGTATGAATAGAGACCTGTCCGGCTCAATAAATTCCTGAGCAACTCGTTTAAGTGTTCGATAAAATGCTCGATTAAATATTTGATTAATTACTTGATTAACTATTTACTTAATATTTAATAAAAAATATATAAATTATAATTTAATTTATATAAATTTATCTTTACTTTTTTCAATTTTCAAATAGTAGTTTAAAATATTTTTTTGATATTTGAACTCTAGTTTTAAGTAAATGAGCTCAATTTCGAACTTGAAAATGAGTTCGAGTACGAGTTCGATTCGAGTTCGAGTTAAGTTGGTTCGCTTATATAAGCAAGCGGCTCGACGAGTGGAGCTCGAATTCGTCGAACTTAAATTGAGCCAAGTTCGAACAAAACTTTTGAAAACTCGTCGAGCATCGAGTCGACCAAAATCCACGGAGAGATTTGTTCATACCTACTTATGAATGTCTAAATGATCGATCATATTTTCATGGAAAATGATTTACCAACAACCAAATGGTTGATAAGGATTGAATTTTTCTTGGAAAAGTAGTTGTACGAAAAATGCATCCAAGGATTATGAGTTTACATTGGGAGTGTAAACGGAACTCGATATTCTAAAATTTTGATTTGATTCTGATAAAAATTAACGAGTTTGGAAACTATTTTTTATCCTATTAACTATGAGAATGAGAATCAGATATTTTGACAGCTCATTAGAATCAGAATCAAAATAAGGTGATTCTATTTTTGTTTATCCGATTTTGATAAAAATATATATATAAATACTTAAAATAATTAAAATAAAGTCAAATAAATTATAAAATATAATATATAAATTGATAAAATGATAAAAATAAAGTTTTAAAAATATTATATCAAAATTTATTAAGTATATGTAAATTATTAAACTTTTTGAACAAAAACTAATATTTAGTATCAAAATCAAAAATTATCGTATTCGATTTCGATTTCGATTTCGACAACGAAATCAGAATCAAATCGAAATCAAAACATAATAATTTTGAAATTATCAAAATCAAATTTAAAACACGTTAACTCTTATCAAAATCGGAATCAAACCGTGTGATTCTGCTATCGAACTCAATCCGTTTACATGGAACTAACGCAGACCCTCAGTAAGACCAAATGTGTGGCGTGTGTACACTAGCTATCAAGCGTGTGAATGTCTAGATCATTTAATGCATTGACGGTCCCTTTGGATCATATCCCCGTAAAACAGGATGAAGTTTAATTTCATTAAAAGATCATTATCAATGCTTATTTGGTTCCTTGTGGTGTGTTTGTCAACACAAAATATTTTCAGTTGACCATTTGAATTGCCGAACACGGTGCATACCGCTGTGTTGTACTTCTTCGCAAGAGAGGGAGAGAGATTAATAATTTAATATTAAAATATTTCTTTGATAAGAATTTTGGCATTTAAATTTATATTGCATAAAATTGGAAAAATGTCAAACTCATCGTATATATAATTTTGTATGAATAATATTTATAGCAAGATCTGTTTAAAAATATATGTTAACGACATTAGTTAACTAGTTATAGCCTTCGATAATGTGTGATGATCGATAGATTTGAAAGTTTATAGTTGTAATAAAATAAAATTTTAATCATCTAAATTTAAATATATGAACACAATGTTACAAATATCCAACTTTTAACTAAACAAAGTTATTGATAAAAAAATATTAAGTTCAAGATTTTTTTAGAATAATAAATTTTATTTGTAAATTTTCTATATCACTTCGAAATATATTTTTGGGTACGTGTACCAAATGATGAATTTAGAAATAATTTTTATCGAAGATTTATTCATATGAAAAGTAAATTATTCTGTTTCTCGTTTACATGCATCCAAATACAGTCTTGTGTGGTTCCAAATCCTTACATCGGTAGATATGAAATAGTAAATATAAGTTATGTTATCTATTTGATACCGAACTACTACAAATATTGTGTCCTTGGCGGGTAATCTATTTCTCCGTCTGATTCTCGACAGGTATGCATATTAAACTTTCATTCATTCAAAAAAACTCTCTCTCTCTCTCTCTCATGTCAAACTTTACATGAAAAATCTAAAAGAAGGCTTTTTGCCTGGACAACTATGGCTTGTTCTCTATTTATTTGAATATTTAACTTGGTTATCAATAAGTTTTTATATTATAAAAATTCGAGAGAGAGATGCAGTATATATAATAAGAGTTCGGATCGCCTCAGGACCCCTCCTGAGGCGAGCCCCTCAGTCGTCAACCGCGTGATGCCACATTTTGTCTGGATAAATGCACCACACGGCTGTCGAACGGTAGCCAACCCGTTAACGGTGCCGTTTCTCACTCTTGTTATCCTTCCGTGACCTCATCATTAATGATGATGTGATTAAAAAATTCAATGTAAAGTAGCGCGCGCTGTCTAACCGTTTGAACTGCTTTCTCTTTCTTGACTACCCTGACAGGTGACAGTTCTATTTCTAAATAAATTTTATTTATTTTTATATGACAGTAGCTACGTTTCCCTTCTTAGTGAAAGAGAATTTAATGGAGAAAATCAAACTATATGCATGATTGAGCTTATTTAGAAAATTAAATATTATTATTATAAAATCACCATTTAATATCATATTGTTAAATAAATAAAATGGTTAGACATAGCTAACATAATTTTATCTTGGCACTCTTTTCAAAAGAGAAAATTACATTATATCCGATTTTTTTCATAAAATATGTCTGCAGTTGTTTATTTTCACCCATACGAAATATCTAATATGTCTACTGATTAGGTCAATATATATATATATCTAATATATAAAATAAGTCATAATTAATATAATATATAAATTGATAAATTGATAAAAATAAAATTTTAAAATATTATATCAAAATTTACTAATTTTATGTGAATTATTAATGAATTTTTGAATAAAAATTAATATTTAATATTAACCCTTTACATAGCGCTCTTAACCCATTTTTCAGAAGTTACTAACACTCTTCATATGTTACTAACCCTTTACATAGCCCCATGAACCCATTTTCTCCATTAAATTCTCTTTCACTAAATAAGCTCAATCATGCATATAGTTTGATTTTCTCCATTAAATTCTCTTTCACTAAGAAGGAAAACGTAGCTACTGTCATATAAAAATAAATAAAATTTATTCAGAAATAGAACTGTCACCTGCCAGGGTATTCAAGAAAGAGAAAGCAGTGCAAACGGTGAGACAGTGCGCGCTACTTTACATTGAATTTTTTAATCACATAATCATTAATGATGAGGCCACGGAAGGATAACAGGAGTGAGAAACGGCATCGTTAACGGGTTGGCTACCGTTCAACAGCCGTCTGGTGCATTTATCCAGACAAAACGTGGCCTCACGCGGTTGGTGACTGAGAGGCTCGCCTCAGGAGGGGTCCTGAGGCGATCCAAACGTATAGCATGATGCACAACGTCCACTGGATTGGCATCGTTGTCATGGGCTGCTCCATGGCCGCGCATCTCATGTCCGCCGGATTTTCCCTGACCGTCTTCAACCTCACCCCCGCGAAGGCAATCCAGAGCACCCTCAGGTGGGTAGCCTCGGCACCCAGAGCGACGACGACACCGTGGAGACATATTCTAGCTAGTTGGTGACCGGCACCACCATGGTGACGATTCTGCGGGGCAAGAGATGGTACCCACGGCGGTGCCCCCTCGCCTCTACTTCCGAGCACCCCTCCCGTCTTCTTGCTCCGGCGCGGCGGCAACCCTCGCAGGACCGTGCCTCGTCGCCCCTTGCGCTGGAGAGAGAGAGAGGGGAGGCTCGGGATGGAGGGGGGGCAGGAAGCGGGGTAATGTAGGAGGATGATCTACACCTACCACGAGGACAGTGACGACAGGATCAACGTCACCCCTGATGTTGCCCCGCAGGCGGTGACGGCGGCGCCTGGATACCCTGTTGCCGTGGAGACCTCCAGCGTTAAGAAGAAGAGATCGACCGGGCCATGCTAGAGTCCGACCAGCGGCTGCTAGACGATCCTGGCACCGGGAACTCTAAGTCGACGGTGAGTGTTAACCAACTCAAAACGGTTAGAATAGTGTCATATTCATTAGGTAGGAGAGGTATTTATGTTTAAACTCGATCTTGCTCCGTGTATTTTCATCGGGACTCTGGTGATGATGGCTGGTCGAGAGGGAGGGTATCGAAGGATTTTATCTCATATCAGTCATCGGAGGAATATTTCGTATCTTTATCATAGTCTGGACCTTGAGTCTCCTAAACGTATGTGTGTTTCCTAAGCGCATGTGTGTTCCTGAAATTTCACGTGATATCAGAGCCGGCCAAGTTGCAGATTCTGTCCTCCGGTGGAGTTGCTCCTATTTTCGCTCGATCATGTCTTTGTATTCTTATCGTGGCTCTGACGGTACTGGCTGGCCGAGAGGAGGAGTGTCGAAAGGTTCCAGAGCTAGTCAAGTTGTAGGCTCTGTCCTCCAATAGATTTGCTCTTATTTTCGTTCAGTCCTATCTCTTGTATTCCAATCGTGACTCTGATGGTAGTGTTGGTCGAGAGGAAGAGTGTTGAAATGTTTTATCCCATATTAGTCACCGGAGAAGTATTCTATCTTTATCATAGTTTGGATCTGAGTCTTCTCAGCGTACGTACATTTTTGAAATTTCACGGTGAAGATGAGCAACATTGATGGGTCGAGAGAGAGAGAGAATGTTGAAAGGTTTTATCTTATTTAATTATCGAAATAATATTCTATGTCTTTATCATAATATGAATATGAGTCTTTTTACCGTACTTGCGTTTTTAGAATTTCACGAAGAAGATGAGCAACGTTAACCTGCTCTCCGACGATCAAGGGGAGGTCCGTTCAACTCCCCGGCGCAGATTGAGCACGGAGAGCGCCATCGACAACTCCGCCGATGGTCGGTCGGGAACAACCGTGTGCAAGAAAAAGAAGATGGGCAGCAGAATAAATTAACACGTTGCTTCCCGGGAGAGCACAACAAGACCCCGAATTCAGCTTTTGATCATGTGAAAAACAAACAAACTTTAAGCATCATATTATTCTGGCTTCACTGAGCTCTTTAAAACGTCCTTTCAACCATTCCATCATTAATCAAAAAAGTATCGACTTTTACATCTTCACGCGAGAACTTATGGTCCGTTTGGTGACACTATTTAACACCTCTGTTACCATCGATTTTAAAATTAATATTTTTAGTAATCACCGAGAAGTGTTCGATTAATAGTATCAATTTTGAAATTGATAATAAAAACAAAACACATTACGTAATATAAGTGTCGATTGTATCGATCTTGATATTGATATTCCAACATTTAAAATTATCGATATCGATATTGATATAGTATCGAATTCGAAACTCTAACCGAATGGGCCATTAAACTCGAGACTTTGACAAGCAAATTTTTGCAAAAATGCAATGAATCATTTTATTTCGGATGTTTTCCATAAATAAGAAAATATTAGACTATATATAATAACTCCTATTGTTTTCTATCAGATCCTGCGCGACTTCGGGCCCCGTTAGAGATAATTTTATTCGAATTTCAATAAAAATTATTGTCGAAATCTGCGTCAATATCTTTTGTGTATTAACATGTTGTTTTGGTCACGATGGCTCGGCAGCCAACTACCGTGCAGCTCTCACGCGAGACGAGAGATCCAGCGGTGGTCGGGCTGTTGAATCCTTCAAACTCCGACCCATGTTGGATCGGCGTGTATTAACATGTTAATTTTGATATTTATGTGACTAATGGCAATATACAAATTAAATTACACTAATGCTAATATTATCATTAAATATATGCTCTTAGCTTCCACGACAAATAAAGATAATAAGGTCGTTTTTGGTCATGCTTTTGCCGGATATTGGAAATCTTTGGCAGGCTAGAAACTCAACGAAATAGGCCAAATAACATCTAGCTTCGATGCAACAAATCAAATATAGAAGATATTTTGAAAAAAAAAATAGAGACATGGACACAAAAGATTTGTGCCGTAAAATTCTTTCAAAATTCTTGAACATATATATTTTGGCAGAAATCCCTTGCTTGTAATATTTCACGAACCTTCGATTTCACGTATTTTATCAGGAAATGAACCATTCATGAACACCAACAGTAATCATTTCCCTCGTTTCTTTCTTCATTAACATAACAATCGAATGTAAAAAAATTGAGAAAAATGATCCGGTACGAATTTGAAATTTCAGCGCTTTTAGCTCTGCGATAGCAAATGATATTCGAGCATGATCTAATATGATTCAATATAATGTATATAGTTTGATTTTTTTTATCATAGATAACTCAAAAGTGCAAACAAAAATGCAGAAAAGGGGACAGACTCCAAATTGTTGGAAAGTAAATTTTTGTTGAGTTGAATTGAATTGTTGAAACGTACATAATCTACTCAAGTGTTTGCTTGCAAAGTCTGAATAATCCAAGAAAAATGTAAAACTCACGGAAAGTTTGAAATGGGTTCATTTTTCGATCAGCAAAAGGTCAAGATCACGTGACATCTTGGTATGATCGATTTGGTTCGGTTTAAAAAATTCCTTCGTTCATTTATTAGACCTAATCGAATTGATAACTTATCATCGATTTGGTTTAATTCAGCATCTCCTCGAATTGAACTGGATCATAAATTAGTTGATCTGAGTAGACTCACATTATTTATGTATTATATCAATTATAAATATATATTATTATAAATTTAAGTTGATAGATATAAATATATAATTTTATATCATAAATAAAGTATTAATCTGTTCGAATCTTAAATTAATTATCAGAACTTAAATTTTAATTAAACTGATTTGGTTCACAATCGATTTAGGATTCGATAGGATCGATTTAATTTGATTTGGTTCAATTTTCGGTTCAGTTTCGACTCAAAGAATATAGGTTAAAATCAAATCTAATCGAACCATTTATACCCGGTAATCTTCGTGATTTTACATTCACATCTAACCAAATTTGCCATGTTCTCAGTCTATTTTAGTCAATATTAGGCCCCAACTTATCTATTACAAAAAAAAAATCTAACCAAAGGGTAAGAAACGAGCAAACTACCGATCATCGTCATTTATCCCTTCTTCTCTTTGAAGTGATCCTGCCGGAGAGGATTTCAAACTATTCTCTCTCCTTCTCTCCCCTCCGTCTCTGCATTTGAAGCCAACACAGACACACAAAACTCCTCCAGGTCTCACCGTTCATCCGCATTGTCGATTAAAGATCGATTGCAAGGCCGCATTCCCGTATTCATCACTCCAAGACTCCGGAGCCCCTTAAAAATCAGATCTTCCTCGTGCTCCTCTCCTCCATTTCCTCCCATTCCCCTCCATGTGAGCTCTTGCAAGATCTCCCCTTTCGGTTCCTGCTCAAAGTTTCCAGCTTTTCCCGCTTCTCCAGCCATGGCCACCACCGTCACCAGGAACCCCTCGAGGTCCTCCGCCAGGGCTCAATCTCAGTCTCAGGCCCCTCCCCTTCCTGCCTCCAGGTCCTCCACTGGCTCTTCCTCCTCCATCTCCTCCCACCTCGCCATGGTGGAGCTGAAGCAGCGCATCCTCGCTGCTCTATCCAAGCTCCCCGACCGCGACACCCACCAAATCGCCGTCGACGACCTCGAGAACATCATCCGCTCCCTCCCCCTGGACGGTGTCCCCATGCTTTGCAGTTCCCTCCTTCACGATCCCCCTTCTGTGGACCCCTCCTCCCGGCAGCCCCCCATCGCCGCCCGCCGCGAGTGTCTCCGCCTTCTGACCCTCCTTTGCGCCACTCACCCTGAGCCCGCTGCCGCCTATCTTCCCAAGATCATCGCCCACGTCGTCCGCCGGGTCAAGGATTCCGCCTCGGACACCTCCGTCCGCGACGCCTGCCGCGACACTGCCGGATCACTGTCGGCTCTCTACCTCCGGGCAGGTGGGGAGGGCCCCGGCGAGAACTACGCATCCGTTGCATCCCTATTCGTTAAGCCCTTCCTCGAGGCGATGGGAGAACAGAATAAGGCCGTTCAGGCGGCGGCGGCAGTATGCCTGGCAAAAGTGGTAGAATGTGCTGGGGGTGGCGAAGCGGGTCAGCAGTCCCCGGCCGCAGCGGCCGCTGCTTTCCAGAAGCTATGTCCTAGGATCTGCAAGTTTCTTGGTGGGCAGAGTTTCCTTGCAAAAGGGGCGATACTCTCTGTTGTTTCCAGTTTGTCGCAGGTTTGTATTTCAAGTTTTCACAAGGTTTGACTCATACCATTTACTATTTTTTTCGTGCTCATGGATCTGCTATTGTTCTTCTTCATCTAAATGGACGTAACATCGGAATAGAAGTGCCGAAGGTAGGTTAATGAAGAACAATTTCATCCCAACCACCCACCAATTTTTACGTTTCTGGGATTATAGATTCTCAAGGTGGGTTATAACCTCATCACTCCACTCCCACCTGGCCTACAATTGTCTGTATACTGGATCTTTGGAGTGCCAGAGACGTACTCGAAGGTCAAAATGTAAAATGCACTTCGGAAATTCTATCACGGAGAGCATATGGCTCAACATTACTTCCGGTCATCCCCGTGGCCCATGCCCTCAAGAATATTGGAGCTCGGTATGTCCAATATATTTTCCGGGTTACACGGCTTCCTCTTGACATGCCTGTTTTTTTATTTTCAAACTTACTTTTTTTTTTCAGTCATCTCATGCCAATGCATGCTCAGTTGCTCAGTTGACAGTTGACACTATACATGGCTATTTCTTCTTGCCACTCTAGTATTACTTTATGCCCTACTTGGTTACTTTGTTGGATTGGATCACAATGTTACTAGTAGTTTCAAAAGTGATATCAATAGAGGTAAGAAAAGTTGCTTGGTTGTCTTGGTGTTAGTTCTAATATTTGTATAGAAAAGTGGCCCATGGTAATATTAAACTTAATGCAACTTTCTAAATGTATTAAAATTATTATTAATCTTTCAGATGCTCTCCTCCATAGAGACCCAGATGCAGCAATGCCCTCTTCTTTATGTCCGTCTTCCGAAACTCTTTCCCCATCACCTCTTGTGGCAACCTTTATGGCGGAATCAATTCTTCTGAGTTGTTGCATCACATCATAATCGAGTCTTACTTATTATCTGGAGTAGTGGGATTCTTGTTCGAGAGTTACATTCTTTGGTGGTTTCATCAATGGTTTTACTGGAATTATGAACTTCTTCACTGTTAATTGGCCTTAATTTTACATGATGTTTTCTAAAGAAGCTTCCATGTTATACCATAGCTCCGTGTGCATTGTTCTTCATGGATGTTGCATAATCCTTTGAGTGCCACGAGAAGACACTGGCATTCTGGCTTGCTTTTGATACAATGTCATGTAGACCTATTCTTGATTTGGAATTGGCACCATCGGCGGATTACTTACATAATGCTGCAACATTGCAGAAAGAGATGCTTCTTTTGTCCGTGCAGAGCATTGTTGTTATATATCTGTCAATTATCTGTTCTGCACTTGGTATATTGTTGCATTCTGCCACAGATCTAGGAACATGTCCACTTGCTTGAACATAAGCCTGTCAATTCCTGCAGCTTGTTTCTGTTATAACTGCACATGTTGGTTCTTCTGCCATCTACCAGATACTGATATTTTAGTTAGTCTTTGTAATAGAGCATAGTTTGCAGAATCGGTTTATCCTATTAAGGGAGGAAAACCCAATCTACGCTTGGATGCTCATGAGTCTGCCAATTCAGAGTCAATTCCAGTGAGTATTGTTGGAATTGGCTGCTGTTGGCGCTGCATCGTCAGGTGGGGAAGAGAATTGATAGGAGCCTAATTCGATGACTTTTCATCGGATCTTGAAATGTTGGATAGCTGATATCAGGTCCCCTGGACCTGATCTAGTTGGATCCTAGTCATATGCCTCCCCAGTGCCCACACAACGCACCACCCTTACACCAATTCTGGTTCCAATTTGACCCCAAAAGGGGTTGGATCCAACCAAAATCCCATCGGGAATTCATCTGCTATGTTATTTTTTTTTCTGGGTTTTGAAGAACCGATCCTGGTTGACTCTGGATCTTTTCTCCCCTGGAATCGGTTGATTCTAGCAAGCCAATATTTGCTTCTGATTATGCAATCCGTGCAAGAGTAAATTAAAAACATCAGAATGATACATGTGCTCCTTCTCTACGTTATAAAATTTGATTGCCTTAGTCACATAGGTGATGAGGCAATGGCTGGACATCTTGCCTTGGCTGTGATCACTTGAGACAATCACCTCCTTGCCTAGCTTACTTAGGCAATCGCCTGGCCCACCTCTCTCACCTTACTTGGCTCGGGGCCAACCCAAACTAGTTAAGAAACCAACTGGAATTGTACCGGGTAAGAAACTCAAATTAATATCTCCTTCTCAGTCATGCTCAACCCTCAACATTGCTCATTTTGGCTACTACCTGGACAATGTCCTTTGGAGGTTTTTTTCAGATACGTTCTTTCTCTACTAACTTAGTAGAGAGCCCCTCCTCCTCATCTTTTTACTCATAAACTGTTGTGTATTTACACCTTTACCTATTTTTATTATCAATAATAAAAGCTTACGGCAATTGCCACCTTCAAGGCTCTCTCTATCTCCCCTTCTTGTCCAATTAATCAATCTTATCTTGACAATTGTGAGGTGCTGAGTGTGGGGTGCAGGGTGAGGGGCTTTGGCGATGTTGGACTTGGTTTCCAACATTCAGAGACAAGTGAAGTTGGGGCGATCATCTAGAACCATGCTAAGAGGAAGGCCACCCTCGTCAGAGTCTGTCTTCCAGGACCCCATTGCCGGACCTATGCCTAGGTGCTTTTGGTTGGTGAGTACCTATGTTTATGTGTTGCTCTGAGGTGGTGGAGCCATGCGGCTTTGGGAGTCGGTAGGGGTCAGTGTAGTCAATGTTATGGTGGTGATGATTGGAACTTGGAGTATAGGAATGGATGGCACCATAAACTCTGCTGGGGTGTCGTCATCAAAGCTTCCTGTCCATGATTGAAGCTGGAATAGGGGAGCAGCCAAAAAAAATACCTCCATCACAGAGTGAGAGTCTACCTTCTGTTGTCATGTCTCCGGTATCTGTGGGCCAGGAGGGAGATATTGTTATTCCTGTTTTGCTGGGGTTTTCAGCTAAAAGATCTTGGCTGGATGGTTGTGCTGTAGTGGAGGTGATTGGTCCAATGGCATCTACGGATCAGGGGCTTTACCTTCAGGATTTTCCAGCCCAGTGGCCTCAAGGTGGTTCATGGTGGGTCAAACTGATGGATTTTGGTGGTTTCTTCATAAAGAATAATTTATTTGATTCTGGGAGGGCGGTGGCAACTGGCAAGTCCTGGAATGACAGAGGGGGTGTCTTCTACTGATTTGATTCCTGATCTAAAACCTAGAATCTTCAAAACTGAAACCAAAACCATTAAGATCCCAAAATCCAACAGTTCAAGAAGATACTAAATCCAAAATCTCAAATCTGACATCTTTAAATCCAAAATCCGAGAATTAAAAAAATATGCGAGTCAAAACCTGAAATCTAAAATCTTAAATCCAAATCTTCAGTTCTGAAAACTCACCAAATTCCTAACTCAAATTGAAATGTCTCAAAAAATTCTAATTTTCAAGGACAATCAATCTGATAGATCGAGAAACCAAAAAACACTTCAAGTTAAAAGGCACCAAGCCAAAACAAAGAAAAATTACAAACTTAAAACAAATCCAAAGATAGAAGGCATCAAGTTTTAACAAGGAGAAAACACAACCCAAAACAAAGTAAATCTAACATGAACCCTAATCAATTTAAACTAAAACTCAAAACAAACTCTTTAAAATAAAAGACACCAAGTTTCAATAAAATAAATAACCAATCCAAAGCAAACCCAATCCCAAAGGTGGAATTCTTAACTAACTCAAACCTGAAATTAAAGCAAATAATAAAAGATGTTAAGTCTTAACCCCCAAAAATAAATCAAACTCCCAAATAAATCCAAACCAAATCAAACTAAATCAAAACACTAAGTTTTGCATTCCATCAAGTTCATGGGGTTATTGCTTCTATGCATTTACTTTTGTGGATGTTTGTCTTCTACGAACGAATTATTGTGGCGGTTAATCAAAATATTTGAACGTTTGTTCAATATAATAAACATTGGTACTTTGCAAGTCTGATAGGGAGTTGTCAAAAATATTTTTTTTCAAAGAATCCAACAACCTCAATACATATTATATTTATCATGAATTTGCTAATACTTCTATGAAATATTATCTATCTTCATAATTGTTAAGGCTAAACAAATCAGATTCTTCTCTAAAAAGGAAAGACTTGAACTTTGATATTTTTGAGGTTACATCAGCATGGAAGTCATAATTCCCTAAGATTGAATTAGGATAGGACCCCTTTAACCTTTGGTAGGCTGCATAGGCATTAGGCACCCTTTCCATTGATTGATCTTAAGATAGGGTCTCCTTTGGCCTTTGCTAGGCATTAAGAACCCTTCCCATTGATTTTTAGGATAGTGTCTCCTTTGGCCTTTAATAGGCGTCAAGGACTCTTTGATGGGGACCCGGTCCGGTCCATTTTGGGGTTTATTTACGTTTACGTCTTTTTGGACTTCATTGTAAATATTTGAAGTTTGGTTTAGTCTTTTCTTTTAATTTAGGTCTTTACGAGGACATGTATGTAAATAGTCATTTAGGTTGTCTTATTTGTAATAGGCTCCTCTATTTAAGAGGACACATTGTTGGAATGAAGAGAGAGAAGTTTAGTGTCAATTTTTGGAACCCTAGGGGCTGCCCCTTGTGCTGGGGCGCTGCCCCTTTCCCTTTCACCCCCTCCACGATGGAGGTCGTCCAGTTCCACCTCCGGTGAAGACCGGTCTCCTTCGCGACCCTCTGGCGTGGGTGCCTTCATCCCCCTCCTCCGTCCAGCGGCCTCCGAGCCATTCTTGCCCCTTCCCCCTTCACCGGTTCGAGTTCGACCCTTACCGATTCCGTTCACCTCCGTTTCCGACCATTCCGACGTCTCCGACGACGTCGACCACCTCTGCCCTAGCCCCCTCCACCTCTGGCGATCCCCGGAGTACCTCCATCGAACCCCCCCCAAGTGCTGGAAGGACCCCCTTCCCGTCGGATCTGCTAAACCCCTCCGACAGACCCCTTTCTGGAAGTCAGACGCGACGAAGATGGAGAAGGAAGGAGGAGAAGAAGATGAGGGGGAGATAGGGGAGGTTGGACCACCTCCTAGGGCCCCTCGGCTCCCCCCTGTCGACCCCCAGCTACTGGCGAAGGCAGCACAG